>VXAB01000667.1:26253-109060 GCA_013399175.1 Odontophorus gujanensis | reverse complement strand
TTCTTTTTTTTTTTTTTTTTTTTTTGCCACTGGCCATATCATGCAAGTCATACTCTTGACCACATCATATCATAAGCTGATCAAACACTGTCTCAAAACTAGTAAGTGAACCGGATCCTAATGGGATCCAGAGCAACGATTTTACAAAGCTTTCTCTGTACTCATCCATGAGTTTGCCTGTACAAAATTGGGTCAGGAGTGAAACCCGAGAGTATATCATGCAGTCATTGAAGAGCTCGATATTGCTAGGTACTTCATAAAACTGAAGCCCATGAATGTGAAAAAATCAAATTAAAAAGTCAGTGTATGTTGGCAGAGTCACTTGGAGAAAGTTGTGGCAGTTGGAAGAGGAAGGTTCAAGGACTGTGTGTGATGAAATGCCAACTTCTAGAGTGTTGCGGACGTATTCATTCCACAGAGATGAGGTTAACCTTGTCCCTATCATGGTCTCAGGTACAACATAGAGTCCTTCAGCATGCCCTGCACATTTTGGTCACTGTCAGAGAAAGAAAAGACAAACATCTCCCTGTACCTGCACTGTGCAATAGGAAGCTGTTCTCCTTCCCTGTGGGTCCTCCTGAAATGGTGCCACTCATGGGATCTTCTTTCATAAGTGATGGGAGGAGAGCAGGGACTGTGACAGAAGGCACACAGCTTATCTTAGAACTGATGTGGGATTTAGCACTCAGATACATGATAGAGACACCACTGTTGTCTTAATTACATGCTTACTATTTTCATATTTCATGAATGGAAATTCAATTTAAGGCTGCAAGGTGCATGAAAACATGCAGAAAAAAGGAGCATTTCAAAACCAGGCTACAAGATGAGTTTATAACTTGATCCTGCTAAATATATAGATAGAGTGCAAAGCATCTCCCAGCAGCTACAAGAACATGAGGATGGTGCAGCTTTCACTCAGATCTCAAACCCTGATGCTGGATTTCTTAGACAACTCCAAGGCAGAGCATTGCTGTTATTGGAAAAGACAATGGCAGCACTGTGCCTGAAATCCCCATACAACTTTGTGAAAACACATGGCTGTTTGTTTCTCTTTTTAAACTTCATAACCGATGCAAATATTTCCGGGTTTACCTTTGGCAAAGCACCAGTGCTTCAGAAGCTTGGTTATGATACTCCCGAAAAACAGAGATTAAAAATAAAAAGAAAAAAAGAAAAAGAAAGCAAATGAAGAGGAAAACTCAACAGCACCACCCTGCTGCCACCTCTTTGCCAATCATACAGCAGCCAAAGATTGCTCAGAGATGCACTTACGTAACCTCCAGCCAACAAGCAGATTATTAAATAGGGTCAAGTTCTTCTTTTGCCCCCAGTTCAAGGATGGCTCTTTTCAGTTTTGTTGAAAAAAGGATTAGGAGAACAATAAGAATGCTTTGACACTCCTGCTAGTGAGATACAGAGCGGGAATCCGTAGAGCCCTCATGGCAACCATCCAAACTGAGGTCAGGAGGGACTTAAAGAGATTGTTCAGCCTGGTGATGACAAAACCTTGGCACATTCATCAGGTCTGTAACCGACATAGATTTGGGCTGGCACTGGGACCTCTGAGTCACAACGGTAATAAATTTGGCCCTAAGCACCAAAAATACATCCTCAGTCCTGGGCCAGTCTGGCCCAGGTCTGAATGCATGCAAACATCTGGTGACAAACACTTGCCATCATGCTCTGCACAGGCCTAGTGAGGATCCCGTATCAGCCCCAGATGAGCTGTTACCAGGGTTTCACCCCTGTCCATACTCTGCCAAAATCACTTTGCTGCAGTTGAAGCTCTTTTCTTCTTTTCTTCTCCCAGCATCCATCGAGAACAGCTGGTTGTTGTCCTCTTAGTGATAACATATTCCATATGGAAAACTATCACCTTGATTCCCTTGGAGCTTTTCTCATCTAGGTTACAAAACCTCATTCTTTCAGCGTTTCAGCATAGATCACTGATGCGCGTGCCTTATTCTCTGTAAGAAGTTGCTGTAAATGTCTCATATGAGACTTTGTGAAAGGAGAAGGTGACGTTAGTTTACAACATCTCTGAGTACATTGGCTTTAACCCCTCACAGTCACTTTCTCTGTGATTTCATTCCCTTACACTCCCAATTCCATACACTCGCAGGAGCCAAGATGTGTTCAGGTAGTCTATTTACAGTCATCTATGTGTAACAGAAGACAAGGTGGCTGTGGAGTACCTTCCTTGGAGATCTTCAGCAGCTGCCTGGATGTGGGCCTGGGCACACTGCTCTGGGTGTCCTGGCTGAGCAGAATTTGGGCCTGGCGGACCCATCTCAACCATTCTGCAAAAGGATGCCAGGTATCAAGCCCTCGTCACATCCCTTGGGCAATGACAAACTGGTTTTTGGACAGGTTCTCATACTCTTCAAATGCCAAGGATTAGTGCAGCACAATTATTTTGCATAAGTTTGCTGACTTCCACCTCCACGGATTTTACCTAATTCAGGTGTTGTCTTTCACTGTGCTTGCAAAATGCTGAGGGACAAAATGTGTGCTGCTTGAGCCACAGTCATAGCAGAATAAAGGTCAGGAGCAACAGGAAGGCACGCTGACAGCAAAGCTGGAAGACTGGAAAGTTAAGTGTACTTAAGAAAAAAAACGTGGCAAGAGTTTTCTGAGAAAGTTATCAATTATTGAAAGACATTGTATTAAAGCCACTACAGCAAATCATATCAGTGCAGGCAGAATACAGGAAGAAAAGAAGTAGGAAAATATCACTGCATGAGATATTGTTTAAGGAGATGAAGATCTCAGTGGTCCATCATCGTGAGATTCACTGAAGAATGGAGAATGGAGTGGTCTTCCTATTTTATATTCTTAGGTAGAATGGAAGAAGTAATTATCCCACAGGCCAAACAAATGTTTTCATAAAGCATTACACTTTTCAAGAAATGCTGGAATGTGGTACTTTTGTGCCTGGTAATGGGTGCACTTTAAAGCATTGCTGAAACAGTTTGCAACTCAGTAACAGAAAAGGAAGCATTTGAAATGTGTTATTAGACAGCCTGCAAAGCCTCTGTTCTAAGGTAGAAATAAAATTAGAAAGAAATCAAAATAAAATAAAATGTTCATTCACTGTAAGAATTTTCCACAGGTAACAGCGAGATTTTCCAGAATTTTTCTGCATGAAAAACCAGTAAAAAAAAATGTAGGAGCGTGCACTTTCAGTTCACCAACCCATGTGTGTTTCTCAGTGCTGTTCAGTTGGTGCTTACAATCTGCTCCAGTCTCAAGAAAGAAGTACTGTGAAGAGTTCTGAGTTCATTTTGTTTCAAGTCCTTTTGTTTATCTCAGTGTGATTGAAAGATAGGCAGAGCAATGAGGCATTAGGGGAAATTAAACTTGTCCAGACCCTGTACAGCTGTAGTATTTTTCTTTAATTTGTTCATGTTTCCAATTGTGTGTAATCCTGCCAGTCTCTTTATTTCACTCTCTTGCATGCAACCTCCAGTCTGAGATGACAACTTCAGTCTCTTTTGCCCTCTATTGAAGTGAACTGGTAATAGCAATTGCTGATAAAACGTGAGCTGGAATACATAAGGGAGGATACAAATAATTGATCTCAGACCACTGATGTGTGTAATTACTTTATATGGAAAGCACACAAGTGTTGCTAGATCTTCTGCTGGTTCCTACCTATGTGTTCATGCTACCTTCTTTCACGGTCTGTCCATAGTGTGGTAATTATATGGCAAACAGTCTGATGTTTCTGACATGTTTAATACAAAGCTTTTAATTCTTAGGAAAGATCTATCCATGGCCAATGTGTATTTTAGCATAAAAGACTGAGAAATCAAATAGTTTTATTTTTACAGTGTAATGTCTGAACTCAAACGGTTCAGAATATTTAAACATCATGGAGTTCCTAGAATCATAGAATCATAGGGGTTGGAAGGGACCTCAAGAGATCATCAAGTCCAACCCCCCTGTCAAAGCAGGTTCCCTACACAATATAACAACCCTATGGGGTTGTTTAACCAAGTTAAAAGTGAGAACATTCTCCATTATCCTGGTTTACTCTATGGACCTTCTCTACACCACAAACTTCACTACAGGTAGGTAGTGTGGAGGGCAAACTCGCCTGCCCTGGCTCATTGGTTCACATTTAGCATATCATGAACATGACAACTCCATACAAAGCCTGTGCAGGTCTTTGTGCATGGTGCTGCCCCATGTATGGCACTGCCTAGGATGAGCTGAGGCCTCTGGGTGTCATGCTCAACTGATGGAGAAGGTGTACCCCACACCTGAGAGGCTGCAAACAGATTTTGGCCTTTTGTCCAGATTTTGTTGGTGTTAAGCTCAGAAGGGGTGACCATGTCACAACCAGATTAATGCAGGCTGTATCTCCCCTCCCCATCAGCACATCTTCCCTTACTGCAGTGGCTGATACAAGACACACTGCAAATATTATTCATTTCTGTTGCACTTCCAGAGAGATAAGAAGCTCTCCTTCCATGAGCTTTCAGATGAGGTTTTGTGCTTTTGGTAAGAAGAGTGCTTTCAGTGATTGCACATGTACATCTCCCCCATTACGTGAAAGCACAGATATTCCATTAAAAATTGGAGAGGGGAAAGAAGAAGAATTCTGAAATCAAACCCTCATTTAGATAAGGGAAGAGTTAATTTCAAAATACGTCGCAGTACTTTCAAGGATAATTTAGTTCTATGCTGTGGCCATGAAACAATCTTAAAATAACTTGTCAATAACTGTATCCTACAGAGATAGAATAGGACCTTCTGGATTTAGTGAAAAACTTGGCAATCAGGCTTCCTATGTCTTTACTTGTAGCTGAAGGCATGAATATAAACACACAAGTGAATGCTTAGTAACAGTTCAATCCACGTTTGTGATTCTGATACTCAGCAGTTCCTCCCAACAGGTGCCACAGGTGGTCTTTTGTAGAGAGAGGCTCCAAGCTCCTTTAGCTCTTTCCTTTTTCAGAAGAAGGGAAATAACTTTCTGCTATTTCTGAGTGGTTCTGCTGCAGCTGGTCTTAATTTGTAATGGTTTTTAATCAAATCTGCTGCAACATCCCCACCACTAGGTTGTTCTGCTGTTAGGTGCTTCTTGCTTGTGGTCACATAACTGTACATCAGTAGACTCCACAATTTGCGATGTGAGAGTTTTCTGTGACAGCTGGGCTTTAATGCTTGCCCAAAATCTACAGGAGCATATGTCTATAAGTACATATAAATTCTCCATCCTCTGTTCTGCAAAAGAAATGGTCTCATCACCAGTCCTTCCTCCTCCACTCTACTGTGACATGTTGTACCTCAGTGCTTTTCACCTTTGTACGAGAAGTGATTTTTACAAACAGGCAGGGAGAGACCTGATATTCCTTATAGAGATGGAAGGAGGGCTTTGAGCCCCAGGAGGGATGCGCTCTGCAAAGTCTCTGTATTGCACTTCAAAGAGAAACTGAACCTTTTTCATGTATCTTCCATGCCATGGAAAATGAAAGATAGATAAACATTCTTAGTTACTACTATGAAGCATTTCAAAGATATACGTATACACTCATGTATATACGCTCTGTACATTCACAGAGTGAATTCACTCTGTACATTCATACTCAGAGTGAGATTTTCTTAACATCGAGGTATCAGTCAGCTTCAAGGAGCTTCTTTTTTCTTTCTCTGTGTCATTTTTGTCTTCTATTTTCCATCAAAAAGTAGCTTCTGTGAGCCTTAAGATGTTAGGTAGGATTGATAGCACAGAATCACAGAGTGGCTGAGGCTGGTGGGGACACCCAGAGCAGGGTGCCCAGGCCCATGTCCCAGCAGCTGCTGAATATCTCTGGGGAGAAACTCCAAAACCTCTGTGGGCAGCCTGTGCCTGTGCTCTGTCACCTGCACAGCACAGTCCCTGGTGTTCAGAGGGAACCTCCTGCATTCCTCTTAGTGCCCATTGCCTCCTGTCGTGGCACTGAGCACCACTGATGAGATCCTGGCTCTCTTCACCCTTCCGTCAGGTATTTATAGGCACTGATGAGATCCCCCTGAGCCTCCTTTTCTCCAGGTTAAGTGACCAGCTCTCTCAGCCTCTCCTCACACAAGAGATGCTCCAGTCCTTTGTTATGTTGGCCCTGAGTTGGATTCTCCCCACTGTGTCCAGGTCTCATGCTGGAAGGGCTCAGAACTGGACCCCGCTCTCTAGTGGCAGCGTCACAGCAGAGGGGAAGGGTCATCTCCCTCGACCTGCTGCTGCTGCTTTGCCTCATGCAGCCCAGGTCATCATCATCCTCCTGCACAGCAGGGGCACCTGGCTGGCTCTTGTTCATATCATTTATCAGACACAAGTAGGAAAGAAAACGTATCAGGCTTACAAATTTCTCAGGGAAGATAGGACCACAGCCTTCCTTAACCTTCCTGATTCCCTGCATTTGACACTCGTGATTTTAAAGCAAGGATTTTGGTATGTTTGTTTCTGTATCTGTTGCATCAGGTTGCTCAGCACAGGCAGGAACTCGGTGCTTTTGGTGCCTGGGATCTGATTTTGTTACAGTTTACTCCTCTGGCCACTTGCCAGAATATCACCTAGGAAACCCAAGTACCAGTTTCCATGGTCACTTAGGAGAGAACGTTTCCTTCTATTGCACAGTGTATTGGTACCAGGAAACACGCAAGCTTTTCGCCTTAGTAAGTTCAGTATGATGGGACGCAACGAGCTGAATCCTGACCTTATTTCATCTCTGAAATCCCTGGTGAGATTGCGGGAACTGCAGAGCGCGAACAAGGGCAGGATGTGGCTTTCCATGAATATGCTCACAACAGAATGGTGAAATGACATCTACAAATGCCTTGCCTTTGACACACTGCCGACCCAGAGAAACTCAACAGTGAGCTAAGCAAGAATAAAATGGAATCTTGTTCTCTCCCCAACCCAGGTGCATAAAAATTCATGAACAAGAAAACATTCACCTGATGTTTGATATGGAAAGCATACTGGATCACAAAAGCAGTGATAGCTGCTTAAACTCTAAGTATAACTGCACCAGCATCTTGTGTTTAGAGGCGGTTTGGGGATGGCCGTGGAAAAAGTATAAGCAATAACATGAGTGTTTTTCCTGACTGCCAGATTCCTGACCACCACTGTGGGATCAAAGGAGCCAGATGACTTTCTCTGAGAGGCAAAAAATGTCCCAGAGTGGTGTGTGAAGGCCTGAAGTTCCTTCTCTTCACCACTGTATACACTGCAACAGAGACATCTTCATGTCAGATATCGTATTCAGGTGGGAGAAATATAGAACATCCATAAAGCTGTTCCATAGCTTGACCTTTTCCCTTCCATCTCAGAGCTAGTTTCCTTCTGTAAGGTCCATACTCACACAGTTCCTTACAGAAGCAAGGTAACTAACCACAGAATCCAAGATACTGATGAACTAGTGCATCAGAAAATGATTGAGGACATGCTGTGATCCTGTGGAGTATCCGAAAATTTATTTCAGGTTTTGCAGCAATTTTCCAGATCTGCATTTTGAAGTCAATGGGACTGCTTAGTGAACAGCAACACTACTCATTGCAATTGGAAACGAATGCCTCAAAGTAAGAAATCTTCCTCCCCATTTACAGGCATGACCAGTCACAGTGAATCTTTTACACCAAATCAGTACAGCTCCTGCTTCCTCATTTTTACTTTTCTTAACCTTCCATTCTGAAGCAAAATTATTGTTAGAAGAATAGATCCAAAGTCAAATACCACAAGAACATTTTCTATTAAATTTTATGTTTTAGTACTGGGATGTGAGTGGAGCCATGTCACTGCCAAAGCACAGAAGGGTATGAACAGATCTGAGCTTATTTTTTCCAACTTAAGAACTGACTTACCAGTTAGCAAGTCCAGAAACCATGTGAACATGGTAGCGTGTCTAATCTATTGCTATCCCTGTCAAAGCTGATGTGCCCTTGCTACCAAAAATATCCCTGCGTGCTATTTTTCACATTTTTCTGAAGCATACAGAAACTAAGTTGTACAACTTATGTGTCCATTTCAAGAACAGTTTAAATCATAGCACTAAGGCGATGACATTCAGATTGTCTGGGGCATGCTCCATTCATGCTGGATAGCCCATTAAACCTGCTAAGTCTTACAGCAATGCAGTCACGGAAGCTGCTGTTCCATGACCGGTCAGTTTCCCATTACATGATATCCCTATAGGACACCTAAGATGATTTTACTGTGTCTGTATTGCCATCAGCAACATTCTTTCTCTTGAAAGCAGACTGTGGTGTTCAGTAACTACAGCTCAAGTGAAGTGCTCACTACTACATTGATCACTTTTGCATGTATCCTGCAGAGCTTTGGATAGAGTTACAGCCTTTTACTGTTAACAGGCAAGAGGAAAATCAACTTTGCTTACATTACAATACAAGTTCCCTTTGGAAACTTCTATCTACACCTTCACAACATTTTTTTTTTTTTTTTTGCAGTGCCGTCAGCATACCTTAGTACTGATAAATGATGAAGTTTAGTTCCTGATACAGTAAATTCTAAGGAAACGTAGTGGCGTAGCCTCCATCCTACCATGTGTGCAATGAGGACTGGATGTGCCTTCAGACTCCCGAGAGTTTATGTCACTCTTAGGGATATTATTTTGGTGACTGATACTCTCCAATTGCCCTGTGCACGAAGTATTCCAGCAAGTTTAATACTTGGCCAGGTCCCCCAAATCTTTATTTACTTTGCTGGGAGATTGCCTTATTTCTAATTACACTGCAAACATCTGTTTCTCTTAACTAGATAAGACCAATATTAATTCTGTTAAAGAATTACATTTCTGATAAATTTCTTTTTAATAATCCACAGTTTTCTGGTGGAGGAGGAACTTGGCTTGGCAGAAGGAATGTACCATATTAAACTATTTGTAACCCCTTGTAAAAAGTCATTAAAATAATTAAATAACATGAAATGGATGTGAAATTAATTAAGAAGAATGTAGGAGATGCCAAAACATTGTCTGTCTGCACATTTTTGTTGGGCTTACCTGGTACAGGTACTTTAGTTTACATCCCATAAAACAGCATCACATTACATTTTTTTCCCCATAAATTGCATCCAATCCACGTAATAGCTAGTGGTCAGGAATCAAACTTAGCTAGCTACAAGAGAACTCTAGAGTCCTGCAATGGGAAACCTTATGAATAAACGCATGTGACAGAGACACTTTGGAGGAATGTCAGAGTTGAATCCATAAGAACGTTGGGTAAACCCAGCCCTGAATGCCAGACATGGTACATGTAGGACAGCACAGTTACAGCAAAGCACCAGGAAGTTTCTTCTCTGAGTAGCTTTTCCATTCTGTTCAGTGAATGAAGCGAAGAGTTCCTTTGTGAAAATAGCATTTTATAACATAACTGTAGATTGGGTCATAATGTGAGTTGCAAAGGACCTTTTTAACTTGGAGATCTCTGACCTTGCAATTTATAAGGTTTTTTTTTCAACAGTTAGCCTTTTGTGTGTAATCTACAAACTGGTTTTGATTATCCATATAACATTCACATCACTTACAATACAGAAGACTTCTACAAGGAGTTAGACTTGATGATAGTTGTGAGTCCCTTCTAACTCAGACTATTCTATGATTCCACATAATTATTTCCCTGTTTCTATGAATGATGGATCTCAGCCACTGGAATGACACAGAATATGTTGTAATCACTTTTATTCTTAGCCACTGAAAATTGATGTGTTTCACATTGGATTCAGTTGCATACGTGTGGCCAGTTTTGCGCTGTTCTGTCTTGACAGATCTCCTCTTCAGTTTGCAGCAAGAATCTTCTTCTGAACCACTACACTTTCTTCAGTTCACCTCAGTACATATAAAATTGAATTTCATTTTATTTGTTTGAGCTCAGCTTAATTTCCCTAAGTGGAGGGAAATAGATCTGTCTCCTCTTGCACCATTTGTGTTATTGCAGCACCTTCATCTAATTGAGAACAGACCTACCTACACACACTGGCTGGACATCTGGGAGTCAGGCCAGATTGGGCCCCAGCACAATCCTCATCCAGGTGCAATGTGGTACCTTTAAATATGACTCCTTGCTTAGGGAATCCCTTCATGTGTTTCTGGTGTCTGTGGCCTTGGACATACGACTCCCCCAGTACTGCAGTGGGCCCTACATGTGTGGTAATGGAGATGATTTACCTGGTGTGGCCTTCTAAGGATGAAGGAACAGTGTTGCTCTGTGACAGGTCGGTGCCATATGAATGTGCTGCCATCAAACAGTACTGTTTTTTAAAATTACAGGGTCGACACTGATGTGTTGATGGGTAGGTTAATGGGGAAGGAGCCTAGCATCAGATAAAGGCCTCCTGTGGTCAGAAAGGGAACAAATGGACTTGCAGAGCCACCTCCAGCTACTCGCCTGGGATTCCCAGGCTGGCTGTAATTTCTGCCTTTCAGTAACATGATACAACGTTTTATTCTGATTTACATTTCTTTTTTGTTGAAGAAGAATATTTCTGGCTTTGCAGTCTGACTTTTCAACTTTGATATATCCAGTCAGTACAAGAAGTTTTCTCTAGGAACCTCAGACCTTTGTAAAGATCAAATCTTGAAGTCAGAACTTCGTTCTGAAAGAAGGATTCAGTAGGGGTTAGGTTGCATTAGCCCAGAGCTCGGACAAAATATCCTTGTAGCTGCTGGCTATAACAGCTGTTTTTCATTTGAAATAAGATGTAAGAAACAGTAAAGCTCCTTCATGGAATTAGATAGCTGAAACAGAACCAGCAATTGCCAGGAACACAGCAATAGACACCACCGTAACACTACAAGATAAAAGAGAATGTTTTAGTTGAGCTGATTACAAATGCAGAGGCGTGGGCAGTGTGGTGAGGCCAGACTAGAAGAGAAGCAATGAAACTATCACTGGCTAACACAGAAACATCAGAAAGCAAAAGGATAATCAGACAAAGCATGAGGCATGTGGTCTTACAGAAAATCCACAGCTAGAGATGTCTTTCTGTGAGATCTCTGGTAGAAGAATTTTGAAACTGAAAGTGTTTGCATTTACATGATGGCTACTTTTTCAGTGTTTGTATGATAATAGTATAAAAGTCAGAAAAATGATGACTTCAACATTGATTTTTTCTTCATGAAGGAAAATTCCAGTAAGACCCCAAACACTGAACAGCATTTTGTATCCCAGAAACAAACACTGCTCTTAGCAGAAGCTTGCTGTAACCCCAGTGGGTTGGGTGGGCCATGGAAGCATCATGGAAGGCCTATCAATAGATTTGAGTCTGAGGGTTAGATTCTCCTTTTAGACTGCTGGATTTCATTCCTGTACAGCATCTCAGGCTTCCCCGAGGAAAACATCTTCCTGTATATTCTGCAAAACTTCCTTCTGGCTTCCCCAGATGAGAAAAATCCTCCTTTCCTGAGAGGTCAAGGGGCCAGCATCTGTGGAGCAGCCTTTTGTCTGCACTGGTCAAAGTTTACAGAGACTCTGCACACCACAGTGTATGCGAAAGGAAACGGCAGTTGCAGCAGAAGGCCTTCAGCCATTTGTGCAGATAAAATGAGTCACCAGGGGAAAGTGTATATTAAAGTGAAAGAAGGTAGGAAGCTTAAGCCTGGAAGCAGAGACCAGCAGCTCCTGTGAAGTTTGTTTGTGCATTCGTTAGCCTGATCATTGTGGGACTAGTTAGCTCTTCTATGAATTTCCATTTCCTAGAGCTCTTTGAAGTATTCTGTAGTCGCATTCATGCCTGGAAATTCAGGCTGGACTTTGTATTTAAAATGTATTTGTCATATTTAGAGTACAGAATATGGAAGGAAGGTGCTGACACCACAGGGTACTGACAGAAAGCAAAGCAAAATGGTAATTTTCTAAACATATGCTTTCATTAAGAATGAATTACCAGATGGTTCTGGTTGCTTTAGTTCGGGCCAGTGGTACAATGCACTCAGAAATTCAAAGGAGAGATGCTACTTCTTGTGAATAGAAAGATAAGAGCTTAGCAAAGAAAATATTCTCAGAATAAATACCATTACCAAAGAAAAAAATATCTCTCCACTGACTCCTAATAAAACTAGAAGATAGGTGATACTTTTAAGGAAAATACAGGGTGCCCCTTGAAATATAGTAGTTTATATTTACACTTTGGAACATTTCACCATACAGATGTTACAGACTTCGAACATCTGGACATTCCAAAGTTACCTCTTCCTGACTCAGGAGAGCTTCCGATCGCATAAGCTGAACTGCTGAGATCTGTGTGGCTTTTGGGAAGGTGGCATGCTGTGCATGCACATAAACAATGCCTTTCAGCTCCTTTGGGGGCCTCAGGACCTTTCAGCTGTGACTGCCTGCACACACAAACATTTTGAAGTTGTCTCCATTTCCTGCTGTTACATCAGCCACCTTCAGGTATGGTCTCTGTGTAGAGTCAAGGAACCAACTGTCTACTTGATGTTATGGACATCTGGGTATTTTAAGGGATCTAGGTGAATCATATCATTATTCAGACTACAAATGAGCCCTTTCCCCAGTCATAGTTGGGATGGCTTTTCATGGAAACACAGGGAATTTATTTACAAGTATTCGTTAAGACCTATAAACTGATATATGTAATAATGGCATAAGAAATGGTATGTGTGAAAATGACATTCAGTATGTGTAAGCC
Source organism: Odontophorus gujanensis (assembly GCA_013399175.1). Lineage (NCBI taxonomy): Eukaryota > Metazoa > Chordata > Aves > Galliformes > Odontophoridae > Odontophorus > Odontophorus gujanensis. Next base: position 96,405 of record VXAB01000667.1, on the reverse strand, counting down.
AGTTCATCCCTATAATGCCACTCACAGTTGTCTGAAGCAAGCTGTTACTGGGAAGTCTAAGCAGATGTTGCTTTAGTCTCAGCAGGAAGGGGTGCTATTAAGCATTTCAGCTGCAGGAAAATAACCATTACACTTCAGAAATCTTTGTCAGTTCCACTGAGATTAATAATTCCTGATGATTACTTAATTGATCTTGACCTGAGGATTACAAGGCACTGATAGGCCGAGAAACATTCTCAGGATCACAGAACAAGTCATTAACAGATCAGCGAATTGCAATAGAAATAATCCAGGCTCCCACATTGGTAAAGAAGAGTGCAGAGCTTATTTGTGAGAATGGAGCTTTATGGAGAAAGTTGGCATTGAATTGTCTGGCAATGAATATTTAGATTCCCAACGGGGAAAAAGATAAAGAAAAAAAAAAAAGAAGGAAAAAAGAAAACTCTTCATTAGCTTTGGATAATCTTTCTGTGTGCACATATATATACATTTTCACAAATAACGTGAAGTAAATTGTCAGAGGCTGATGTGAGGGTGGCATACCTTTGTAGTACCAGCATTTTTCTAAGGAGAAATTCTCAGGGGTATAACTTCAACTGTTACGTACAGAGGTAGCTCTTGTGTCTCTGGATATGTTGGGAAACTTACACCTGCTCGGTGTGTACACACATATCTGTAATCTAGAAATAAAGTTAAATTGATACCACGAGTAACTAAAAAGACCATTCAAATACAAATAGAATGTTTTAGCAATAAAATTAATAACACCAAGTAGTCATGAACACCATACAAGAAAGAGTATGCAGCTATTTCATCTGGCACGTCTTAGTTTCCCGGATCTGTTGTGAAGGAGCCAGGCTAGCAGGTCCTGATTTTCACTGCTGTATTTAGCAATACGTGGCTGTCATGCTAGTTCCATTAAACACACAGTCACTCATGCGTGCCCAGCACAGGCACTAATAGCCACTTAACTAAAGTCACTTTTAGCCATAATTTATAGGTAGCCCTAGGGTAGCTCATTAGTTCTCTCTCACTGCTATTTATATACCCAGCAGCTCTGTGTAAGATCTGGGTGTTGTTTCTCGCTACCTGGAAGCAGAGCTCGAGCCAGGCGAAGCCCACTCAGCCGGCGGGTGGCAGCACGGGCTCGGTGCTGCTACAGCTGGCAGGCGAAAACACAGAAAGAGGTTGTGATACTAACCGGCTGCTCTTGGAAACGCTACGGAACCCAGCAGGTGATGCGATCTTTCTCTAGGAAAATGTATATTTAATCGCCTTTTTTAAACTCCCGAGGCCTTTTGACAATCAACAACGTCCAACATCTGTTGGCGTTCTGATGTAAGTTTGACCGCACACCGTCAAACATTTTGTATGGTTTACAGCCTCATGCATGCACACTGTATTTGAATTTATTGCTTTAGTTCTCTTGTATGTAAGTTTTTTCAGCAAATAACATTGAACTCAGAATAAAGAATGCTCTGAAATTTTTTCCCCTGTGAGGGACAAGAAGAGAACACACACAAGTCAGATTTTGGCTCCATTCACTTATTTCAGTGCTTAATACTTGATTTATAAAGGAAAGAAAAGCCTTCACTTGCATGAATGATCTTGCAGTACAGATGCAGTGCAAGTTTGCTGAGCCAGTTAGTGGGCTACAACGTTCAGCAATAAAGTTGTCCATCTCTTGAGTATCTGACAAACAGATTTCTGGAGAACCTAAACAGAACATGAGGAGTCCTTTCCTGACATCTGTATACTAGAAGCAGATTTACCACAAGGAGAAACTGGCCTGGTGCTGTGGATTGTACTGCGTGTACTGCATGGTATGAAGTATCATGAAATACTATTCATTCCTACTACAGACCACCATTGTCATAAAAAAGCAGGAAAAATTTAACCAGGAGAAATATCCCAAACGTTTTGGATAACTTAAAGTGCCTTTCTTTGGAGGTTTTCTTTCTTCTCTTTCCAATGGTAGCCCACAAATACATTTCAACACAGAGAAAATGATATTACATCATACATATGTTTTAAAATAATGTACGTATGCAAATACATACAGCTGGGACAATTTCATACAGCAGAGGAGGAGCAGGAGGGTAAAGAAGAGGCTGCCAGGGAGCCTGTGATAATTCCTTGAGTTTCATTCACCTACTGCTGCTAGAAACCCCATTCCAACACAGGCATCCTGCTGAAGCAAGGCCTTTCTGGACTCCACTGGATGGAAAAACAGAAGTCATGAAGCCTCAATTTGCCATGCCCAGCTACCAGCAAAATCTCCCTCCTTCACTCTGCCATGCTCATTTTTGTTCCTTCAGGAAGGAGACCTCAGGTTCAGACAGAAAACTGGTTGCTTCCTGTGGCTGTGTGGCAGCATAGATGGATTTTACAGAGCCACAGGGAACCTCCCTGCACATAGAGTCACCAAATCAATGTAATGAGATGAACTGCTGTAGGATCTTCCCCTCAGTAACCGCAAAGGAAGTAGGACTAGGCAGTAACACTGGGAGACTTTGCTCATTTGCTTTCAAATGCAAAAGCTGAGTTTTGAACATGAATCCAGTGTCCAAGTTATCATCCTTTGTGCTTGCCAAACACCTAAGTAGAAGCAGTTACCTTAATTAGGAGAAGAAACGGGGTCTGTATTGGTGACTGTGTGCTGAAGTGAACATATTTGAAGTGTTTTATATTTCACAGTCTTCCTCCTCAACCGCATAAAGAAATGTTATCTCTGTCTTCACTGTGGCAGATTGGCACTTAATCTGACTCACTAGACTGCAAATCCATTTGTAAATACAATGAATTCAGACAGCATGCAAGCATTATGCAGGAGCAATTCAGATCTTTGTTTTTGCCTACAAGGGAAATTATGTCTCAAGAGCTATAAAAAAAGAAGTTAGTGATGGTCCATGTCCTGATGTTCTCTTTCAGAACCTAAGCAAGGCTTCCCTCTGGGACAGTACAAAACACATTAGATATTGGTATGATTTTGCTTGGAGTGTGGAAGTAAGACACCCTCCTGCACTTGACTAGATGGGAAGGTATTTATTGTCACATATTTCGCACATTCACACTTGGAATAGAAGATCAGTTTCCAGTCATTCTAGAGTAAAGTTTTGAGGATTTGCCTAGGTCTGATGCTGGAGTATTTATTCTTCACCTTCCCATTGCTTTTTCCTCAGTTCTGTCTAAACAAATAACTCTTGGTTGCCTCTACTTCTGGTCACTTTTGCAGGCAGAGCTCTTGCTTACACTGTTGTACTGAAAACCTGCTGTTAGTACAGATACTCGTGCACTATTTTTGAGCAATCACCTTCTTCCTGTAACAAATCAAACTATTAGAAGACAAGAAGGGCATTGGTGATTTCATCAATTACACCATAACCTTCAGCAGATGCAAGGTTTGAGGTCACACTCATATTCTTGATTATTATGAGTCAGGTTTAAAGTAAGTTGAGTCAGCCTTACAGTACCTGCTCTTCACCAATCAGCAAATGCAGCCCAGGATTTCGGTGGCAGCTGGGACACAAACCTGGCTGCAACCCCGAATGGTTCCCTGCCAGCTGACTCGTCTGTTGGCACCAGTGAGCAGCCTTGTGTGAAGGCTATTACTGGAAATGCATTTACTGTGCTCTGTCATTGCAGAGGAATGTAACAGGATAATGGGTTATCGTTCCATTTTTCTTCTATCATCCTTGTCAGGTAGAAGGTAGTACTATGTCTGCTGTCAAACTATTGTAAAATGGCATGTGTTATTAATCTAAGTATATTATTATGAAGGCGTACATTAGACACTACATCATTCCCAAGGAAGGCTTCCTATAAAGCCAGAGTTTTGTGTGCTTCTGGCTTTTGCATCCCTTTTCTGTTCTCTATATCACCAGAAGTGAAGCACACCACCTCCGATAAGATCTGTTATGGACCTTGAGAGCAGTTACAGTACTGCTTTGACTGCTGGGACTGAGAAACATTTCAGCTAAAAGCTGAGTGATACATGAAGTAATACATTCTTGGAATTAATATTCACAGTGTAAAAGCAAGAGACTTCAAGATCCAAGATATACAGTAATGTATGTTCTCAAGAACATGCTCCAGTTGCTCTGTTTGCTAGATTTCTCTCGTTTAGTTGCATCAGTGTAAATCCAGGTAAACTATGTTTTTGGGATTTATGGTAAAGCAAGATAGAACAGCATCCAACTAACTGACTTTTATTAACAGAACTAGCAGTATAAATACAATTCAGAAGTTATTCAGTTCCAGAGAGAGAAAACACACTATATAAGTGTATAACTTGAGTATGAATGGGATATTCTGTTCCCATTCCATACAACACTGTGTATGCATCTCTGCTCTTCAGAGCACAGCATAATACAATAGAACTTCAAAATGATAATTCCTTTTCAAAGCATGGATATAAACATAGGTCAAGCCTTTATATGTAGGTGGAAAGATATAGGTTGAAATAAAACTTACCACCTAGAAACTTTGAGTTCTTTACTTTCAGTGCAAGTATGTTGCATGTTAGACAGATGTATAGTTGAATATGTGCCTTTGAGTACATTCTTACTGGGTTAGAGAACCTGAGACATGGTTTTCTCTGGAAAACACAGATGTCGTATTCAGGCCAAATGAGAACAGTGAGAAGCTGCACACTATGCTAGCACAAGGAGCTTCATGGTTAAAGTAAACTGCATGGTATGAAGCAACAGTAAGAAATGAAGTTGGCTGATCAGAGCTCTAACCATCATATTTGGAGGGCCTGAAGATTCATCATATTCAGAATGACCTGAAGATGTTATCTTACCCCATAACTACCCCGTGATTTTCATGAGGCATCACGAGACATACAGTCTGATCCAGACTGCCAAAAATCAGAGCACAGATTCCTATTGAATCGATGTATCTCAAAGATGTTACCTGAAATCACACCTGAAAAATAGTCTAGAAAAGTTCAGTGATGAAGCTGGAAGCAGTCTAAGCCTAAACATGGAAACATGGTGGAAAACATGGAAAGACCAGCCCACTACTTTGCCTAATTAAATACAGCATCCTTATTTTGTGCACTATCTCATATACCACTTATTGAAGAACTGAGAGAGCAGGTTTCAAGTCTTCCTCTTAGTTTATGTTAATCAAATTCATGATTTAATGCACAGTGTTTCCTTGATGATTTCACTCACTGATCAAAATTGCTTGTGTCTCCTAAGCATTTCATTTATACAATAATTACTTTGATTTTCATTATCTTGATTCATAATTGGATCGTTTCATTGTAGTTAGTCTTCCTAAAGTTGGAATCATTTCATGCAGATTTTAATTGATTTTGAGCTGCTGGCTTAATAGTTTTCAGTAAAAAGACTCAAATCCTGCAGAGTTGTTTTCTTTCACAGCTACAACATATGTTCACCAACTATGGATGATCTGAAGGAATCTCTCATGATGAACTTGAAAGTCATGTTCTTCTTCTCATCTGGTGGTTGCTGGGTACTTGGCTCACATTGCTGTGGGAAACAGGCACCTACTGTCCTGGCTGTCTGAACATCCAGGAAATTGGTCTTCCAAGCACCTGAGTCAAATTAAAAAGTGAAACACACTCCTAAGTCAGGGAATCTGTTCTGAAAATATTACTTCCATTTCACTCAGTACTGATAAAATAAAATCTCTTAAGTCACACAAATATTTCCTCAAATTTTGCTCCTACACTAGAACTGCATTTCTGCAGGGTGGGCTAGCAGAGCCTCTCCTTGTTAGCTACATACCTGTGGTGGATATGCTAAGGTAGCCTGCTGGAGCACTGGTACCAAAACACTCATGATTAATGATTAAGTTAAATGCTGAATAACTTTAAAAAATGGAGAACAATCACAGAAGACTTCTGTCAGAGGCAGCAAATAATGATGTTGGTAACATTCACCCTCTTTGGGTGCTCCAGCAGTTACCTTGGTTCCCCAGCTTCCTCTAGCAGCCACAGGAAAGTGAAGTGATCACTTCTTTGCTTTCCATGGGCCTCCTTCGCCATGTCACAACCAAGCTTGCTGTCCAGGCATGGCAGGCCTTGAAATGTGGACGTGTTCGCTGTTTGTCATTAGAAACGTGACTGCCATGAGCTCTATGCAATGCTGCTTTTTGTGCCAGGCAGGGACAGGTCTCCACTTTACTCCTCCTGATCCTCTGCAGCCCTCGTGCAAGCCAGGGCAGTGTCCCTTCCTCACCATAAGTAACAGCAGCAGCAGCACGCTCTGATGGTATTCAGTTCAGGGACATGCCAGGCAGCCAGACCTGGAGCATCTGCTTTTGCTCTGTAGCCAAAGGGATTTTTCATTTTTGTCCAATTGGACTTTATTACTGCTCCATAATTTATTTTTTATTTTATTTTAGAAACTCCTTTTTTGCCCCCTTCAGAAAGCTCACAAAACGACTATGTGCATCTGCATTTTACTTCTTCTAACAATACAAAGTGGAGACAATAATAAAATGTCCTTATCTACAAATAAAATTCAACATAGGGCTATTTCAAATAGAGTGTTAAGCACTATATAAAACCACTAAAAGAAGTTGAATAAATATTAAATAAACTACTGAGCTGCTGATCTCTGTTGTTACTAAATCTGTTTTTATGCTCTTGCTTTCATTAGAGCTTTCATATTAAAGGAATGTTGGAGTCAAGAAGGTTCAGGCCCACACTGGTTCATAATTTAGCATGAGTTATTGCATAGCTTCATGAATCAGATGAAACATCATTTGCAAAAACAAGCATCTCAGGGCAAAACTGAAGTGAGAAATCTCATTCAGTTTCCAATAAGACTGTCATGAACTGATCTGCCAGTTCTGGAATCACAGCCACTGAATGCATAAACTGTTTGCTTCTCATATGCAAATATTCTCTTACTTGATCTGAGAGATTAAGAGAGGCTTTCTACACTTTCTACTTTCTACGAGGTTTTTCAAGGTCCAAGATTAATGAGAAATTCTGATGAATATTATTGGCTAGATATGACATTTAATACACATTAATGTAATCAATCATTAGGGCCTGTAGGTAAATTATGGTGATTATAACACAAGGACGCATTGCAAAGTTATTTCATACATGGGGGATTTTCAAAGTCCCACATGATGACATTGATATAGTGCTACTACTCTGTTATAATCTTTGTATATTATTTAAGTGTAACAAATACTTCATTCATTGCCTGCCCTAAACTTTGCATTTGGTGACATTCTTGCTGCTGTGTTAATATCGGGTCTATTAAGCTGGACCTCATGGTCCATTACCCTTTCTTTAGGCCTGACCCCATGAAGTTTAAGGGTCTTGAGCACAGTGTGAAAAAGCAAAAGGTTTCACTCTCACCCAAGGAGCTCATTAGGACTTTATAGAAACACAAAAAATACTCACACAGTACCAACATTTGCACTGAGGGATACTCACCAGACAAACAGCCTGGTGTCAGGAGGAGCTCATTGTTCTCTTTTTCCAGGCCTGCACACCAATTTAGCAGGCTAGCTAAAGGGATCACTCATTTGTAATCCAGCATTTCAGCCTTTGTAGGAGAGATTCATTTGCCAGCATCTTTTAACTTTGCTTCCTTGAAATTCCAGTTCCCCTCAGAACGGTACTTTTGAAAGCACTGAAATCCATCGGGTAGGATTGCACTTGCAAAACACTATAGCAGCATTTGGAGTCTGTCATTGTTTGTCACTGCTGTTTCAAGGCGAGTAAACAGTGATTCACAGGATGTTCTTAAAAGGTTCTCTGCAAATCCCTTTATTGACTAAGGGCCAGGCTCCGCTCTGGTTACCTGCCTTGAATAGTGCTTCTCATCTCTGGGATTTCAGCTGAGTTGCCAGATGAGTAGGGCACTACATAAGATGTGTAAGGCTTTCAGAGTCCAACCCTGACCACTGTAAGAATAAACTGCTCTCTCATCATTAACCAAGCAATTTGCTCTGCATGGACCACCGTCCACCTGTCTACCTGTCCCTACGAAGTTTCAGCATCCCGGTAAAGGCACCAGGTACCATTACTGGATGATAGCAGTTCATCATGGGTTTGGGTTCAGAATAAAACTTCTCCTCCTATAAGATAGTGGATTGCTAAGGCTCTTGTAGTACTCAGCCTCTAAGCATAACAATGTAGGCAGTGACTCAATCATATTTTGAAATAATTTTTAAATCACATTTAAATTCTTTGAAAGCCGGTGCGTGTGGCCTTGGGTAGTAGCGGGCAGCTCACCGGGTGGCAGCTTTCAGCATCATATGTAGAATGTGCATGCTTTTTTTAAAGAGTTATAACAGACTGGAAAACCAAAGGGACTCACTCTACATCAAGTCCAAATGGATTTTTATGTTTCAGGAAAATGGGAAAGTTCTGTAGATAATTTTGCCTGGCATAGACTGGGTTTAGTACTCTGTTGTAAGGCATTTTTTCATCAGGAGAACTTATTTAGATTCCTGGAAATTGCCCACATTCGGGGTGTAAAAAAAGGATAACTCCCATTAAGGTAACTTAGAAGTTTGCTGCTGGTCAGATGTGGAAAGCCAAAGTAAGGGAACTGTTGTCTGTACAGAACTGGCATCTACATGGAGTATACCTCCTATTCCCTGACGCTGACATACGTTATGCTATGAAATTAGTGGAGAAATACTTGCATTTGTTACTCTGTTTTAATATATCTGCAACACACAAGCAGCCCTGCATTACACCCATGGATCTCCACTGTGAGCAAAACAAGTTCTGTTGGTCAGATGGAAGTTTCCTTCTCTAAAAAGTCAGCATGTGAGTTAATTAGGTCCCACTATTGCATGTAAAATAAATACAAATAAAATAGTATGTGGAGAAAACAACATATTTCTTCAGGTCCTTCAAAGTGGGTTTGGGGTACCAACAGAAAGCAGGGATGTTGCACATTTGCTGACATATACATTCATAGTCAGCTCTTGGTCAGTGAACCTTGCCTGAAAATCCAGGTATGAGTTACTGATGGTCATTGTAAAACGTACCAAAAGCTGTTTGAGAATCATTACAAACCAAAATCTTGGTATCCCCATAGCAACTGACTGGTAACTTTCTAGCTACCATGCCATCTCCATATAATCACCACTTCCATATAACCATCTCCTCTCACAGATGACAGCTCTCAGAACTCCCCAGATCCAACCCCAATCGTCTCATCTCAGCTCATATTTGCTACACCGAAGGTAACTTGGAAAGGAATTCCAGGGGGAATTACAAGGGGGTCTGTGCACTGAGAATATTGCTGAACTTCAAAGTTTTCTTCAAATTTACTTGAAATAGAAATTAATGTTTCTAAGTGCTATCACTCTATAGTCAGAATGTACCTAGGGCTAAATAAAACTCATACCCATTTTCCTATCTGCTTATATAGCTCATGGCACAGCAGAACCTTTGTGGGTGATCTCTAGACTTTAATTGTATTAGTTATAGACTTCAATTATATTAATATAGACTTTATATTATAGGCTTTAATTATGTAATATAGACTTATATTACCTCTAATAACATAAACATAATATATTAAGTATAATATAGTAACAGTAATTATGGAAATGAATGGGGCAACTAGAATAGGTGTAATATAAATTAGGACTTTTCAGTGTTACCTTTATAAAAAATAAACAGTATGCACAGAACCAACAGAGGATCATATGCAAAAATGAATGAAATTCCATTCCGTGGTAGAAAAACATTCGGTAATCAAAGACATGAGATGGGCATTGAAAAAGTAGAAGGTCGCTTTAAAAAAAGGTGGTATTAAATGGCAAAAAATCATAAGGGCATGTTTAACTAACATGAAAGGAAAGGATGACAGCATCGCATCTGAAAAGGAGAGATTTATTGCATGAAGCACAAGAGGTTGGACAGGGGCTCTAATAAGGGCAGATGATGCTAGGATATTAAGAATGTCTCTTCAAACAGAGTTAAGAAAGTATGCTGAAGCATGAACACAGCTCTGCTTTCCACGAAAGAAATGGTGACTGGACTAAATAAAAGCAGAAAACCATTTTTCTAAGATAAAGACAACAGCAGGAAAAGCTCTACATTGTCAGTACTTTGATGTACATTGATGAGGTACTGCTTGCAACTGTGAAAGTAAAGATTCTGTTGTATGATCATCAATATTCTATTTCAAGTTGCTTGAAAGAATAAAAAATCTCTCTTCAACTGAGAATGACATGAGGACAGTCAGCAAATAACATATCTGTAGACCCTGCAAGGAATCTTTTTGATGATCAGTTCTGACCTTTCGCACTCCCCACTGGAATAATTTAGGATATTATCATTTGTCCCAAAGTGAAATTTCAGGCAAATGTTGCCCCTGAAAGAAGGAGTTGATTTTACTGAAGTGTTTAATTTTGATGACAGTGATTACATCATACAAGTTAGCATCTGAATGCCTTTAGGAACCAATTACCTTTAGTAGCAAAACATGTTTTCAGTTTTGTTAATTAACATATTATTTTAGTACTTTCAAATGAGTATTTTACAACCTTAAGCATTTTCTTAGAAAGTGTTTCCCTAGCTGTACTGGCTTTGATACTGATAAGTCAATGAATCTTACATGACACCACTGAGAGGTTCGTTCTTCTGCGGAGTTAGAAAAAAATAAATAATTAAATCACATGAGCACGTGTGGAAGAAAGAATAGATGAAGTAATTGTATACAGAGGTAGGTGCTATTCAAACACCTGGCTAGATTACAATCTACCTTAATTGAGTAATTGATCACATCCTTCTGACTTCTATTTCAGTCAGCTGGAAACTGGGGTTAAGTAGGGGTTACTGGGCACAGTGATGTGCTTTTAGATAGGTAAAGCAGAATCAGAGTTTATATACATAGAGTAGACTGACAAAGAGTGATAACTTATGTAACACACAGTAAACATGACAGAAGGCTGTTTGCTGGCAATTACCTCTCTTCATAATGAGAGGGTGTCTCCTTAATCGCTTCTTCCTGTTGACCCCAAGTCTCAGTTAACTATCACCACCTTAATACATGCAATCCAAGTATAAATTGTTATATTAAAATAACACCAACAGAAACAACCAAAAATAAAACCAACACAAACCCAGAAGTCTAATTCTTTCAGTAATTATTTGGGAAGGTAATCGGGAAAGGTATACGCTAAACAGCATGGAAATATAAAGGGAAAATCGTGTTTAACTAATGTAATTAGCTTCTTCATGGGAAAGTCAATGAAAACTGACAGGTGTGAAGTAGGAGACATCCTACGTTGACTACAAAGAGGTATTTTAATTTAGCATCACATAAAAGATTGATATGTAACATCATCAAATATGGTATTGCTGGTGACATTTTACACTGGGGAAAAATGGTTCCTTAAATGAAATAAGAGAGCAGTATTAAGTGGATATAAATTGAAGGACATCATAGGAATTATAATTAGGTACAGAATTCTTGCCAGTAAGATATAAATGCTCCATGCATTTGTGTCAAGTAGGGGAAAAGTGATAAGGAGAGAAGAAAAAAAGAGAATGAAAATGAATGGTTGAAAGTGTTGGAAAAGATAGATTTTTCAGAGTAACTGTCAAAATTTATTCTCCTATTTCTTCAAAAATAAACAGAAAATACTTTTTTGAGTAATAGCAGAAATTCAACACTGCTTGACACTTGTGAAAATTAGGAAAGTAAATAGCTTTTTCGCTGTTTATGTGGGGAGGAAAATGTAAGAAAATATCTACAGCTTTGCATGTTGATTTGGCATCACATTAAAAGCAGACATTTGAATGCTGAAGTCATTGAGTGCAGGTAATAACAGTGCATCTCACAGCCTTGCACACCATGATCCTATGAATCTCATCAGTCTGAAGATATATAAGGTATAACAGTAATCTTTTGTGACACCTTAACAGTATTAACATGAGCTTGAAATAACGTTTCATGTCAGGAGAAAGTTACCAATACATCAAGACAAAGACACTGTTCCCATTTTAAAAGAAATATTCTTAAAATAGATCTTCGTACTAATTTCGGCTTTACTTTCCCACTAAAATACCCAAACTGGTTGGGATCCAAAGCAAAGATGAGATAGAACTTTAATTTTTTAAATGTGACTTCATAAAACCTGTGTGCAACTATGTGGTCTGTAGTTAAGATGAAAAATACTGACATTGGTTCATAGTGCTTATAAAATATTTCATTTCCAAAGCCAGTACCCTCATGCTGACCACAGTCATTGTAGCTATGACTAGTTCCAACAGAACTCTGAAATTTTAACCCTACGCTTTCAGCCAGATCCTTATCAGACATAACCCTCAAAGTGTAGAGTAGACCTCATTATCGATAGAGGTGATCCACCAAACTTCCTGTCAGCTTTTGGGCAACTACCAAACCTGTATTTTCAAGAGCTATGCTCTAAGTGCTCCACATCGTCCTATGGCCTCTGCCCACAGCCAACCCTCTTGGCAGAAGTTGAGTCCAAGTGCCTGCCTCATGCTATAGGGTTCTTTGGGAGCCACATTAGGTTTTAGTTTTGTCTGCACCTCTGGAAGGCCTGCTTGGTTTGTCAGAATCTGAAGTGTGTACAATAGATGGAGAACTTCAAGATTAAATACAATTGCTAGAGACACTCTGAGCCAAAATACATTCAGTAGCAAATATAATACTTTTTTATTTATTTTTTTTTATGCTTCATCTAAGAATTTAGCTAGGTAGCCTTAGGTTGGTGAAAAATCTAGAAGTGATCCTAGAGGAGAATGTGCAGACTCACCTCCAGATCATAAAATGAAGCTTTCCTTAATGCCATCTTTCCTGTCCACATACCACTTATTCTTCCCTGGGCTCAGTATAAGAGCTATGGATTGTGAAACACTAGATCAAAAAGCTGCATTTTGCAATCTGCAAATACAGGTTCCCAAAAGTTTTTACCCCGAAGATGCTTAAATACAGAGGGATTGCAGATCCCAGTCTTGCCCCAGTCCAAGGATCCCTAAGTTAGGGCTGTAGAGGTTCTCCAGAAAGATCTTGGAATAGCCTTTCTTCGCCACACTCTCTCCAGTAGTCCACTGTACATTGTAAAGCCTGTTACACGGAATAGTCTCAATTGCATTAGTAAAAACTGGTTTATCTTGTAACATAGTTTACATAGACATGCCATCAGGAACTGTTCTTGAATCATGGAATAGGCTCACTGGTTAATTCAGGCAGGAAAGGACGACAAAAGGACTCCAGTCCAATCTCCTGTTTAAAGCTCACCTCAGAGCAAAGACCAAGTTGTTCAGGGCTTTATCCAGTTGGGTCTTCAACATGATAATGGGATGACATTAGTCAACATGGGATGGAGTCTGTGCAGCTTTTCTGGGTAGCTTCTTCCACTGCCTGTCTTCATGAGCAAAAAGTTCTCCCTTATATGCAGTCTGAATGTCTCATTTTGATTTAAGCCTGTTGTCTCTTGCTCTCTCACCATGAAGTGAGAGAGATCTGAGTCAGGCTCTGCTGAACTCAGTCCAGTTTGTCTCCTTCTTGCACTGCTGTGTCCAAAACTGGATGCAGTACCTAGCGCTGAGAAATAAGGATTAATTCCTTCCCTCAATCTAAAGGCTGCATTCCTGCTGCTGTCTGTCCATGCTGCCAGAGCACATGGCTGACCCCTACCTGGCTGCCCACTGGGCCCCAAGAGCTGTCACCACAAAACTATTCCCATCTGGTCCCCCATCCAGGCTGTTTGCAGGGGGTTGGTGCCCTGAAGGCACACCGGGCACCTGTCCTCGCTGAATTTCACGGGGTTCCTTTAGTTCCTGTCATTCCCCAGCTTGTCCTTTTGGCCTTTCCTGAGGATGGATGCAATGTTTGCCTTCTTCTAGTTGTTGGGGATTTCTAAGTCTGTAGAACCTTTCAAAGGTGATGGATAATAGAGAATCATGTTTTACACATGAGGACACAGTTAAACACAATTTATTCCTATTTGCTATAAAAATATATATAACAAAAAAAAATTCCCCCCCAAAATTATAACAATGTTAGAAAGACATCATTTTATTCAGACACCACAAATGCAGAGGGTGAAATTGTGGCTCCCTGGAAGCCTATGGCACAGCTCCTGCTGCGTGTGGAGAGAAATGTAACAGCATTAATAGTTCTGTTAGGAACTGAGGTTTCTTTGCTCTGAAGTGTCTCAGCAAAATGAAGCTGTATTTGTCAAAGCAGTCAAAAGCAACTTTTTATTTTTTTGGAAATGTAGCTGCGTTTGTTCTAAGTGCAGCTCAAAGCCCCCTGACATTCATGGAAAGACTACAGTTTTTTCGATCAGATATTTAATATGCAAATTTCTGTAATTAATTAGCCATGTTATTGGAGGGAAAAATCCATAATCTGAAGGCAGCTTTCAGCTGCCCTCCCATTAGGAGGGCTACTGCAGCTCTAACTGTGCTTGCTTTTTATCTCTGCTATTTTGCATTACTTAACTGCAAGAGCAGATGAAATTCTTGGGAGAGATTAACTTTAAATTGATGCAACTGGTCAATTTTTTCTAACTAATCTTAACGAACCACACAGATTTTACTGCTGCAGGAATGCTTGGGCTCTGCATATTTATTTTACTTTGTTTAACTCCCAAAGTTTCTTTATCTGAAATTGTCTTCCTACCTGGTAATCAAAGAAATGGTGTGTTCCTGTAGGGATTAAGTCAGGAAGCAGTTTTTAACAACAACAAATTGAAACGTTTACACAAGGAAGTGTTGCTTTTATAAGTGATGGGAAACTTCAAATTTGATTACAAGCAACCTTTGGCTTCCTATCTGTTCAACAATAGGCCATGTTGTTAAGGGCAATTTCCATGCACAGCATGTGGGTCCCATTTTTTCATCCTTAGACATGGTTGTTTACTGTTCAGAACTGTTTATGCATTTTAATCAGGCTTATTCAGCAGCCCTTAATAAATCACTACCAACTGAATGTACCAAAACAAGAACTATTACACAGGATTTGTTCCCCTCATGCAGCATTTGCCGCCCTTAGGTTCCACTGGATATAAAAATAAAGAGTCAATTGGTAATTGAGTCAAAAGAATAAGTATTAGACATATGATTTTAGTGCCTTTTGCTGAGCCGTTGCCTCCAGCAACTTCCGTTAGCTCCAGGAGCCTGCCTTTAAATTCAGCCCAGGCCAGAATGACTTAACAATTGGAACCTGCCTTCAGCTCATGGCACTGAAAGTCTTTTTGATGGGATGAAGCTGACAGCCCAGTTCCTGCCTGGCAGACGTTCACATGAGACAAGACTGAATTCATATAGATAAGTGCTTCAACATTCAGGTATCTGAGGCACTGGGAACAGCGAAGAGAGCACTGTGGGTGAGAGATTGGTATACACAAGGAAATGTATCTTTGCTGTTCTTTGTTTCAGTAGCAAACAAATAGATATTTTTTTTTCCATAGCCTGGTGAGTAGAAGATTTTCAGAGAAATTTTAATAAATTAATGGTGTTCTGTGATAGCTCTCATTCACTAAAAAAAATCCAGAAATAAAGCTACTTAATTTTAAATAAATGAGTATCCAATCTTACAGATTTTCCAATCCTGCTTTTACTGGATTACTTCATATGAAAAACAGGGGAATTTCACAGACCTACAGATAATGCACAGGAAAGATGGCATGGTGTCCTATTCTCATCAAAGAGTTATGCATGGGGAAACAAAAAAGGTAAAACACAACAACAAAAAGGGTTTCTAACACACAAAGTAAACTGTCCCAACAAAAAGGGTTTCTAACACACAAAGTAAACTGTCCCAGAAACTACTACAGAAGTGCAAAATATCATTCTGGAGATTATTTAGTAAGGCCCTCCCTTCTCTCTGTGAATTTGCCCTACTGAAGAAAAGGGGAGAAATTAAAGTGGCTAGATTTGAGCTCTATTATATTTGACTGAAGAAATCTTTTTTTCCTTAGGGTCAGTGTGCTTGGTCAGGCTGCCTAGCCCCTGTGCTGCTTGTAGCAATAAAAGCTTTGTCTAGCAGCTCAGCAAGACTCCCACCTACGCTTCTGCTGGACAAACCCCCACGCAGCTACATAGTCCTCCACTCACACTCAAATTGTTCATGAAGCACTTATGCTTGCTTCTGAAGAAGCAGGATGTTTGGGAGAGTTGCTTCAATCTGCTATTGTTTACCTTGATAATGAAGAGTTCCTTTGCGAGGAGAAAAATTGCCACAACACAGCAAAACTCTGATAGCCAAATATACAGAAGAAGATGTTCGTGGATAAACAATTCAGCAACAAATATGGTCTTGTTTAATTGTTACTAAGCAAAACGTAGGTAACTCTGTTTCTTGTACGTGGTTTACAGAGCATGTCCAGCTCAGATTAGTTGGACTCAATGATCCTTATGGGTCCTTTCAAACTCACGATTCCATGATTAATATTCTTCTCTTGCTCTGAGGTTAGGTATCTTTTCTATATTATTCTGGTAATAAGTTTGCTTCTCTCAGTAAACAAAGAAAGAAAGAAAGAAACAAACAAACAAATAAGAGAGAATGGTAAAAAGAAACAGCCCAGGAGTTCTTACGCAGTGATACCTGAATTAAATTTTTGCATGACTGACAACAAAATTGCTTTGTAAATGTTTGGTTGAGACCTTGCTGTCAACATTTTCCCTCTTTCTCAACTGCAGAATCTACACGTACTTTTCTTCACCTTGAAATTTCATTATGTGACCTAACACTTCTGTTAGAAAGTGCCAGAATAATTCCAGTCAGCCATGTGGGATCTCACCAAACCATGAACCCTCACCTCTGAGGGTAAAACACTTCTAAATGCAGTAGTCCATGTTCATACACTCCCTTGCATTATGTTAAAAACTTTAAAAGAAGTTGATGTTGTCGATGAAACCAAGAGGTAAATGTACACACATGCACTAATTCTCCGCCATTTCTGTGTTAACAATTACTTGTAATGTTTAAGGAACAATGTTTAAAGAAAATTCTGAATTTGTTCTTTCCAAGCAAGCATGAAGGGTGCACACTCTACATTATCTTCCATTAAGACACATCTTAATATTATGGTATCTGATTTCTTTTTCAGTAGCATTTGTCTCCTTATTGTAGAGCCATCTTTGGTACAGTAAAGAAACAAGCACATTGATTAAAGCGTATGCAGGGAATAGAAGAGTGGTCATCTGTCCCTGTTACATTGAGACACCTGTGCTAGAGCTATGAAGCAGCATGCTGCACCCTTCTCCGAGCTGAAGATGTTCAAGCTTTGGAAACTGAGCAGCAGCAGCAAAAGAAGGAACAAGGTGAAGAAGGACCATTGGAGACAATGGGCAGAGGAAGCCTCTCGACAAGGGCTAAATAAAATAGTGACTCTATTACCTTTAAACTACTGAAAGATACACATTTTTTGAAAGACTTTTAATACTTCAGTCTTTCACTGAAAATACAGCCTGCAACTGTGATCTGTGAGAGGACCACAGTGATCTGATCACAGAAATTGGTAGTATTTCTGAGCACTACATGGATTTCAGCTGGTTAATCCAATATTGGAAACAGTTCCCTGAAATGATTATGCAAGTCTCTAACAGCACCACTTCCCTAAGAGGCCAAGGGTTTGCAACAGAAGTTGTATGAAATACCTAAGACATTCAGAAACACCTTGTTCTGTTTTTTGTGTCACCAGATGTGTGAAGTGTCAACACCGCAGTGTGGAAAGCAAATCACACCCAGGTATAGAAGATGATGCTGGACAGACTATTGGATAAGCTCTGTATTTCATATCAGCAGAGTTGTAAGTACAATTTATTCTTAGAAATATAACTTCTCTTTCAAGAACTCAGTGTATGTTTTATATGCTTCCTTCTGGATCTTGGTATTGGACTGGGAGCAGTAGATCCTGCTGTGTTTAATTTAATGTGAATTACAAGCAATCTTTCACATACTCCACTTTACTCCTGGTATGTCAGAAAGCTGGAAAAAAAACAAACCCAAACTGTGAAAACGAAATTTCCAATTAAAATCTTTTAGGACTGCAGTTTTCCACATGTGGATTCTGCAAGGAGAAGCACAGCTATAAAGTTTTGATCGCATCCTTATAGCTAGTTCTCAGCATGTGCTAAAATCATGCATGGAAGTCAGAGTGCATGCTGCACTAAGAATTTGTGCACATCTGCAACATAGCTTGACAGGGAATCAGTTCCTTTTCACACTTCAGCATTTCTCTTCTGTGTGTATTTTTGCAGCTTGCTGAGATCTAATGGCAAGGCAGATATGACGGAAATGACTTCAGTCATTTGAAACTGAGCTCTTGAAGTTTTTTATGGAACTGGATTGAAAGAATGCTAATTCCATCTGTGTTTGTTAAGAATGATGGTGATTCCTGTGCACAGCAGAGTTTCCTGGTGAACAGTTAATTTCAGCTGGGATTACTGTGAAATGCTTTAGCAAAATCTAGACTTCTCAAAGGCCTGACTAACCTGGCAAAGTTTATATTGCTTTCAGGATATCAGGGCTGTAAAAAGAAACACAGCAGGAGGTAGGAAGAGAAACAAGTGTCAAGAACTGCCTCCTCAGAAATTAAAACGGCGGCAACAGGGTGCCCCAAATCTTGTAATGTTGTGGGCTGGATGCCAGTTCTGCTCCTCCCTTGAAAGGCAGCCCTGGCTGGCAAGCTCTGGGAGCCTTGCAAGTGGCGTGTGTGGGCAGCTAGAGCGGAAGCCGTGCAGAACACCAGCCCACCCAGGCTCTCTTCTAGGCTGCCCCTCGCTGCTGCACACACAGCAAGACGGCAGCAGAATTTCTTACCCTGTTTTCTGAGCACTGCCTGTGTCCCCAAACACTCTGAAAATATTCTATGACAAGCAGAGAAAATAGTGGCCTGTGACAGGTCCAGAGTGTGTTAACAGAATTTTCCTCTCCTTCTGCACCCTGATTTTTCTGGGAAGAGATTCAGAAGGCAGTGCATGGGAGAGCATGTCAGCATGCAGTGCAGGTGACACTCCTCCAGCAAAGCCTGCACAGTTCAAGTCACCGCAGCGTTTTTTGGTGTGAGATGGGCTGATGAGGTCAGCTTATGCCGGGTTAATGCTTCAAATCATGCAGCCACCACATTTTGTATTTGAAATGTGTTTCAGCCTACAAAAAGCAGCAGGTGTCAACCAGAACAGTTTAGTTTATGTAGAAATAAGGTCAGAATTTAAACTCCTCCTGCAGAGCAGCACCAGTGCCTCTAGTTTACTGAGTATCTGCTCTATTTCTGTCCCTGCTGTGGTGTCTCTGGGCTGGAGCTCCCCAGAGTGATGTGCACCCAGGTCAGCATAACATGACACTTGAGGGGCTGTCCCAGTCCAGGACATTCAGCCTGCCCAAATACCATTATCACTAAAATGTCAGTGGAGTAATTTTTGAGCAGGGAGGGGAAATTTAGAGCAGTAATGGCTAAAAGCCGATAGCAGCAGTGCACTGATCTCACAGCCCAGCCCGTGCTTGGGAAGCCTGGTACTATTTTGCAGAATGTACTTTTCCATGCTGATGTGTACCACGCTTAGGTTAGACAAATAAGGGACATCTATTTCCAAGAGTGTGGAAAATACATCTCACTTAGAAAATGGCAGATAATTATGTTATTAGAAGTGAATTCTGATCCTTAAGCCTAAGGCATTTAGTAAGAGAGAATTTCAGGATCAATCCCAAGGAGCCTGTGTATTCTCTACTAGGATTCACACAATTTTCCTCTGGCTGAAATATGTCACTCCAAAGCTTACAAGCAGAAAAGTAGAGAACATATGGCAGTATTTTTTACTGGAAAAGCTAAGTTGGAAATCATTAATAACTGGTTTAAAATAGATGTCTCTAAAGTGGCATATAAAGAAACCAATAAAATTATGACTGTGTAGAGCTGTCTTTGGCATGTCCAAGCAAACAGAGCATTAGAATTACTTCATCTCTGTCTTCTGCAAGAGTGTGTATGTTTCTGTATTAAGATCCTGGTTCTTGGCTATATGGAACAAAATGGCACTAATACAATTGGACTATTTCAGTCTGCCAGAGAGGGACACTGGAAGCATAGAGGCAGACAGCTCGCAGCAGGTGAAGTCTTCAAACCTACAATTAGCAGGTGTGCTACAGCTTCTGTGCATCTGAATTTAACAGAATGCAAAGAACACTTGAATGACTTATTTCTCTTCTTAAATCAACCTCAGACATTTTATCCACTCTGCCTGTACGTGCCTCTCAGAAAACTCACTGTCAGAAAAGAGCACAGTGTGAGTTTGCCTCAGAGTAGGTAGGACTTTCCCAATTTGCATGATTCCTTTGAATTCCAAGGCTTCTCAGCTGCTACTGCCACAAGGTCCTGGAAAGTGCATCTTCTTCTGAGATAACCACATTGCACATTTACAGTACAGTTTAAGTAGTAAAATAAAAAAGCATCCCATTATCCTTTGAGTACCTTGGCACAACTCGCTGGCACTGAAACCTAAACCTCAGCAGCTTAAGCCTTCAGCAAGTGTCTTAGCCAAGAACATTCTCCTTGTTTAATAGGGCTTGCAAGAAAACTAAATGTATGTAAATATGACAAAAACAAACAAAAAAAAGTAAGCGTTGATTGAATCTGGTAGAGTGTAAAATAAGGAAATGAATAAAGAATTGTTTCTTCAGATTTTGTGGTTGATCGCTGCAGCTTATTGACTAGTCATATATTTGGCAGTTTTAGAAGCAAGTCAAACATGGCAGCAAGCCAGCAAGAAATTACTGGAAAGAAAGTTAAAAAGAGCATCTGACTGCTAATACACATGCATCCAGTTAAGTGATGGGAAGATTTGTAAGAACAGTATGAACTACAGGCAGAGCTCAGCTTTACATGATTGGGGCTGAGAAGGAGACACAAGCAAGGAACCCCCAGGCTCAAGGCTGGAAATGCCACCTGAGAAAGGGCAGAAAAAGTATCATGGGGGAAGCTTTGATTTGGTTGCACGGAGTTTGTGCTTGGTACATTAAATAGCCTGCCTTGGCTGTACCCTGGACTCACCAAGCATAATAGAGTGCTGGGCATTTCCTGAATGTTGATATACCTCATTCCTTAACCTCTGCAGGCTGAGAAGTGTATCTTAAAGTTTTCCTGCCCCCTCAAAACAAGCCAGGCTATCTAGTTAAGGAAAACTATCTTCTAAATAAATCTGGTTGAAGCAAAAGTAATTTAATAGATTGGCAAAATTCAAATAGCCTAAATACCTTCCAAATTTGCTGAACCAAATGAAAAGAAATGGGAATACCATCTCTCCTTGCTGAATGTATCCAGGTAAAAAGCACACAATCACTTTACAGCTCCCTGGCAAAGGATCTCTATGTCATACATATCCAGGCTGTATTCCCACAGAAAAGGACCTTGGTTTAGGGATACCACTTGTTTTTATACTCAAATTAGTTCATCCTTCAGGATTGAACAAGTAATCTGTACATTTTTGCACCATTCTCTCTTTATAGAGATAATAGCTCTTGGGCCTGACTGTACCTGGTTCTCTAATTCCCTGAGGACACAGAGAATTCACTAACTGCTGCTCTGCAGGGCTACAGAGCTGTGCCCCAGGACAAAATGCTTGGAGGCTACCCTAGTTTAAAGAGTTCATTCAGACAACTCTTTGCTACCACCCTTAGTTAAGCTATCTCAGCTGGTTTTAGCTCTCCCCTGGGAATCTCTTGAAAAAATATTTTTTATTTCACTGTCTTATTTAAAGCTTGGAAGGGCCATTTCACAGTGTTCTGCTGGTACAGCTGAGGAGCCAGAATATGGGATGGGAGAGAAGAAGGGATCTGCTTAAACTCATTGCAGTGACACAGTTTAATCTTGGAACCAGACAAAATCTGACACGAATTGTTAACTGATTGTGTGGCAACTGATCACTCTCTTCCAACGAGCAGAGCAGTTGTCAAATGCTACATGAGTTGTCCTTCTATTTCACAGAACTATGCAACTTGTTAATCAAGCTGAACTACACAGCTGAGATTAACACAACAGTAGTCACTCTGGCATGAGAAATGGTTTCAGAGGAAACCAAACCCGAGCCTGTCACTGAAGGCTACTGTCATTAACAACCATCTTCTGCTTGGTGAATACCTTTTATTCATGCAGCACAGCTGGACGGACTAACTGCACTTTCCCAAGTGCTGAATTATAGTTCTCAGTGTCTCTGGCCCTTGGGAATTCTGCGAGAATTTGGTCGGTGAAAGGAAAGACAGAAGAAATGCTTAACTGTGAATAAATTTATGAGACGTAATTAGAAAGGCAGCTACTTGCAAAGTTCAAAAACAGGTGCTTTCCTGTGAGGACTTAATTTTTTCCCTTAGAAACATGGTAAATATATATCCCTTCATCTTAATATTACAATTATACATATTTGCTTTGAATATGCTGTTGGCAGCACTAGGCTAGATTCTGTCCTTTTCCATAGCAAGAGACAACTCCAGTCACAAAGTACACACAGGTAAAGCACTTGCATTAATATCCAGACCTCACAAAGATGATGACCTTCAGATCTGCAAATACAAGTGCTTAGGCTTGAGCAGAGAACATTCACAGAAAGGGAGTATATTAGAGGGAAATTATTAGATATGCTCATTTTGTTCTTATTCTTCCTTGTACTTACTGCCACTGCTGAAGACGGAAGATTGAACTCCACGCACCTCTGGCATAAAGCAACTCCATCATGCTCACCACAGACACCACCACCATGGTGCTGATGAAGGAACACCCAAATTCTGGCAGTACCAAGCTACCCAAGGACATGGGGGAAAGCTTGGGCTGAGTGATGAACTCACAACTGCCAAGTTACCACCTGGCGTCATGGCAGTTCCATCACAGAATTGTTGAATAATAGAACTGTTTGAGTTGGGACTCTTACAGGTCATCTAGTCCAACTTCACTGCAATGAACAGGGACACTCACAGCTAGATCAGGTTGCTCAAAGCCACATCCAACCTGACCTTAAACATCTCCAGGGATGAGGCATCTACCCCCTCTCTGGGCAACTTGTTCCAGTGTCTCACCATCATTATTGCAAAAAACACCTTCTATATGTCCCATCTAAATCTCCTCTCTTGTAGTTTGAAATCCCTGTCCTATCACAACAGACCCTGCTAATGAGTCTGCCTCCTTCTTTCATAAAGCCCCCCCTTCAGATACTGAAAGGCTGCTATCAGGTCTCCCTGGAGCCCTCTCTCAGCCTGTCCTTGTAGGGGAGGTGTTCTGTCCCTCAGATCATTTCTGTGGCCCTTCTCTGGACGTGATGCAACAGGTCCACATCTCTCCCACACTGACAATGCCACATCTGGACACAGTACTCTAGGTGAGGTCTCACCAGAATAGAACCATGGGAACAACTGCTGTCTAGAAACAGGGTTCCACTTCTCCAGCTGGTTGTAGCCATGATAACCACCCCATTACAATGTCCAAGGCTACTGCTATACAATAATAAGGGACAGATCTGCTCCAGAAAGCTCCGTGGGGAATATCCCTGAGATGAAACTGGTTAGCACCTGCTTGAAATAAAAAGATTTCTCTGCAAAACAGGAAGACACTTCGAAGCTTTTGGGAACAGCGTTCGATTTTAACTTCCCACACGTGTGTTTTCACTGAAAAATGATACATCTCTGCCACGTTACCTGCTTTTTTAGGTAAATAAATAAAAGGCAGATATGCAAGTAGAAACAGGGCCACTCCTGTCAAAGGGTGTTTATGCCTACAGAAACCACCGTCCCACATCTTCACGAAAAATATGATTAACAGCGCCGCGTTGATCAGATTTATTGAGACAAATGTTAAAAATACAGCAGGGGCGGAAGGAGGAAGGGGGGCCATTAAATATATATTAAAAAAAAGCAAATCGAAATGCCCAGAGGGAGTGAGCTAATGACCGTCTTCCTATTACCTCATGAGATCAGGAGGTCGGCCGATCCGGCCGCAGCGCCGCGGTCAGTACCGCGGCCGCCTTCCCCCGCCCTTGGCCGGGGCTCCGCTCCCTGTCGTCCCCTCGGCACGGGCTGGCCGGCACCGCGGGCCCGCCGCCATGTCGGGGTCGCCCTCAGGGGGTGACATGGCGGCGGGTAGCGGGGGGCAGTCACCCCAGCGCGAGGACGCGGCCGCCCTGCTCCCCGCCCTACCCTCCCTTTCCCGAGGGGCTGCCGGGCCGGGCGGCATTGTTGGCCGCGTCCATCACTCCCCGGCCCGGCTGACATAATGAATGCGCCTGGACACACCTTCCAGGCCGGCGGAGAGGCGCGGCGTGCCTCCCCCGAGCGCTCCGCTCCCCGCAGCCCTCCCGGCCCCGTCCCAGCCCAGTGAGGGGGCCGGGCCGGGTCGGGGCGGGCGGCTCTCGCTATGCTGCCCAGCGCGCTGTACTGGGACCTGGTGGGCTCCTCGGCGCTCCTCAACCTGCCAGCGACGCCGGGCTTCGGCAGCCTGGGCAAAAGTTTCCTTATCGAGAACTTACTGCGGGCCGGCGCGCCGCAGAGCCCTGCCCAGCTCCGTCCCCTCCCCGCCAGCCCCGTCCCCCTCAAGCTGTGCCCGGCGGCGGAACAAATCAGCCCCTCGGGGGGTCCCTATCCGACCAGGTGGGCTTTCCAAGTGCTTAATCCCTCCGCACGGGCTCCGGCGGTGGACAGAGGCGGCAGTGTCTTCCCGCCGGCGGCCACAGGTGAGCACCGGGGAGCAGGGCGGGCCGCGGTGTGACTCCCGCCGGCCGCGGCTTTGAGCTTCGCGGAGCCGCGCACCTGTGTGTGGGACGGGAGCGGCGTTACTGCTCACGGGGCGGCAGATCCGTGCAGCCTGGGGCGGTCCGGGGCTGAGGGCTCGGTGCCACGGGAAGCCGAGCGGTACCGCTGCCCTCAGCGTGGGGAAGGGCGGGCTGAAGCTGTTTCAGGGAGCGGGGTTTATTTCCTAATGCGCCACGTGTGTTTTGCCCGAGCAGAAGAACTATAAGGCATATTTAGGAGCGAGCGTTTCTGTCGGGCGTTAAGCTGCGTGAGGCTGGGTTACAGAGTTCCTAAAATTCAGCCATGGATGTTGTGTTTTCGCTTTATGTTCTAGTATATCGACTTATTTCAGCCTTCTGTGTTCTCAGAATTTTGGTGTACGATCGTTCAGTCTTAAATATGCTTAAAATAAGACAGATGGAAGCCTGACTGTTGAGCTGAGGCTTTCAGGTGTGAAACGAGTGGCTCCCTGCGGAACCGGAATTGTTAAGTCATTTTCTTTCCAAGTATACTTTTATTTTAATTGAACCCTACGAAACGGTCTGCAAAATCCAAAACGTTTTTTTGGTCCTTTAGCGTTTCTGAATATTCCAGACCTCGGTGATGCGAGCATGTCTTACGTGCTTCAGTTATTTAAATGCCTGTTTATGTTTCCCAAGGCAGGATAGAGGACAAGCATCATCCTTCTGTAATTAGCTGCACATTCTTTATTTCTTCTTTTTATTTTGAAGTTGTAGACCCAATGCTGCTTCTCTGTGCACATCCCCCAGCACTCATCACTTATCAGTAGCCTTTTCCTAACTCTCACACATGTTACTAAGTTGAATTTTTTAGGAGCTCGCTTCCAGAGTTAGTTTTCTTCCATCGGCCTATGTGGGTACCTGTGAGCTTAGCAAAGCACTGCAAGCTCAAGCCTTCCTAGTAATGACCCTACATTTCTTGCTAGCCCACAACTGCTGGGGTTTCATAGGAGCCCTTATGTTTGAGCAGAGAAATAATAGATTTCCTCACGCATTATGCACTCATTAAGAAAGTCTCCTGATAACGTAGATGTGCAGCAGGGATGTGTAGGTGCTAGCAGGGGTGTGTAGATGCTGGTCTGACTGACATCTTCTGGGGTGATGAGCAGCCTAAGGATTCTGAGTTCATGTAAATACAACTTAGATTAGAACAGTTCTGTTGAGCCAGATCTTGTAGTTTCTAAGGAGTCTTTTTGCTCTAGCATAGGCACACTACAGGAACTCCTCATACACTGGTCACTGGTAATTCTGAGTAAGACTCTCATGATCGGGCTGTAGTTTCTTGCTTGTACTCTGGTAGGGGAAAAGGCTCTTTTGTCAGACTACGGATTTTCAGGGTTTATCGAAGGTATATTAACTAAGGAGTTTTTACTAGATATATCACAGAATTGTAGGAGTTGGAAGGGAACTTTAGAGATCACCAAGTCTGACTCCCTGCTAAAGCGCATTCCCCACAGCAGGCAAGGTGGTTTTTTTATTTAGAGATTTTTGTGTCTACTAAATATTTGTTTGGAGGAGTGAACACGTTTCAGCTTGAACCTCCATATCTATATGACGTTTTAGTCTGAGTTCTTATTAAAGACTACATACTACTACTACTGCTAATATGTAGGGACTGAAAGTACTCTAAAACTAGATTTGCACAATTCAAGGTATTTAGGAGTATAAGTAAAATAAATAAATAAATAAATATAAAAGAAAAGCTATAGAAAGGGGGACTGAAAAGTATCAAAATCTGTGTTGCTTGTGTAGTCCCAAATTCTGGTGCAGCCACCAAAAGTTTTCAGAAAGCAAGGCATAGCAAATCACAGAGGAGACCCAACTCAACCAGATGAAACTTTTTACAATCCAAAAACCACCATTTACCCGCAGCAGCTATTGGGGAGTGACATGAGCAATGCACACTGTTTTGGGGTATTATTTAACATTCTGTAAAAGTGTTAAGGAGTAAGAATACTGTATTCTTTGTGTAAACTGAGGAGCTCTCATCCCTGTGTGCTATGGAGACTGGCTGGAGAGGGACTGTTGATCTGTGCCATTTACTCATGGTGGTCTTTGTAACTCTTCAGCAGCAGTTTTATTAGCAAAATCATATTAATTACAAATTCAAACCGATCTAGTTTTATCACTCAAGTGTATATCTGCTTATGTATTTTGAGTTCCCCTAAAAATGATCCTAAAGGAAAAACTGAACAAGTACTCATGAAGTGTTACACTGTAAGATGCATCGTGTAATGAGTGAAAGAAAGTTTGAAAAGAAATATCGTTATGTAAATATTAAAATCACTTTCCAGCACTGCATTGATTTTTATAAAAGAAATCAAAACATAGGTTTTCAAAATTTAGATTATTTTGACTTCAGAGTACCACATGAACAAGCACGTTTCACCGAGTTTAGGAAGGAAAAGCAGAAGGAATGGTAATGGCAGAGGATCAACTTGCTTTCTGCGGTGTTTGGCTTGTAGCTCCTGGGGATTCCTGCAAGCTGCCTTTGCCTTTCCTTCAAACCCCAGTGTCGGTGATGAAACGTTGAACTGCCCACCAGCTTCAGCACACCTGGAGCACCATTTCTGTCCAACTGGACCAAATTTCTCCCAGTGTCAGTGCTATGGGCCCGGTTCTTCTCATTTAGGACCTTTTGCTTTGATAAAATAGAAATTAAATCCTGCTTTGTGCTTTGTGGGAACTTTGCATGCATTGTAACCATGGCTGTACACACAGTGCAGAACCCAGTTCTGATTTTTAAGCACTGGGCACCAGAGAATATCTTAGATAGAAACATTTAGAAATTGTGTTGTTGTGAACCAGCGTTGCCCAGTGCAATGTGTTGCAGCTATGCAGCTTATGCTTTGATTGTGAAAGGGTGAGGGAAGCCTAAAGCAGAAATTTTGAACAACCTGATGGACCCTAAGTTGGAAGAAAGTTCACAATTTTTTTGCTTGCTAATCTGAGATTTTGCCCTTTTTCTTGTAGTCCAGTGCTATCATCACCTTCTGGATAAAACAGAAGACTTGAGAGTTTCTCTCAGTGTTTCCTGACATAGGAAAATTATCTGGAGTGTGATGAGATGCAGCTGGCTGCACCACAGGCTTTAAAGAGGTGCTCTCCACTTCTTTCCTTGTGACTTGATTTCCTCAAGTACTGGTTGGCACCAGGTCAGAGTGACCTCAGTGAGAAGTGTGCTGTTCCTCTGCTAACTGAAATTATTTTCCAAAAAATCTCTTATTTACTCAAGTAATGTGCCCTGGGAGGAAGGAAAATGCCATAAGTGCTTTGCAGCCTGAATATGCTCCCTCGTATACGTGGCAAGAATTTGGCTTTCTATTTTAATCTTGATGTTTCGATAGATTCACAGAGAAAAGAAACTGCAAATTACAATGAAACAAATAAAATAAACACAATAGTGAGATACTTTCATCGCAAAACTTTCTGAAAAATTAAGCTTATGGGATTTTTGCCTAAGGCATCAGAATACAGTAGAGAAGAATACAGTACATCACATATAATGCAAAAGAAAGCTATTAGAATAAGTAAATCATAAACATAAAATGAACTTACACTAATAAACATCTGTTCTATGATGTGGATGTGGCTTCTGTTTCTCCAGCATTTGTGTACTTTACATCTGAATACATTTATCATGGCAACGAGCCAGCGAGATGGGAGAGACCTCTACTGCTTAGAGGAGCAGCTAGGGTGAAGGAAGTAACTTGCCTAAGGTAATACAGGAAACTGGTAACACTGCAGGGAAGTAAAACCAAATGATCCTTTGCATGCTGACTCTTTGGGCCAGAGTCAGTATTTTCCCCTTGATGTGATGACAGTGTATCTGTCCTATGATAATCGTTGTGCTTTATTTTCTGCTTTTATTAAAATCTCCTGTGTTTCTTATGACAACCAGTAGATAATTTAAGATATAGCATCTTTTCATGCTTCCAGCAAACTTTGTGAGCTATTTGATAGAATTGGTTTGAGGTGCCCAGCATGCCTTAGAAGAATGGCTGCACAGTGGCTCTTAAAGCTGCCTCTTCTCTCTGTATAAGGTTGGCAGAGCTGGACTGGTGCCAACCCTACTCCCACCCAGCACAGCTGAGCAATCTGGGCACAGTGTGTCAGCTGTGGTGGGGCAGTGCCACAGCCTCTCATAGCACCAGGAAGGACAAGGCTTCAGTCTGGCCCTTAGTGGGATCTGAGCACTGCCAGGGGATCTCAGGGCTGCACTGAGAAGAGCAGTAGTAAGGGTCTGCAGATAGGCAGTTATTTGCCAAAAGGAAACTTTGGAATTAATCATGCCTGCAGATAGCAAATTTATTTCTGTAAAATGCCCTTTATACTTCAGATGGAGGTCTTCTTAAATTTCATACCATATTCATCATGTTTTTAGAGAACGAACAAAGTGATAAGAATGAAACTCATCAGGCAAGTTCTCTACACAAGAAGAGAATTTCATCAAGCTTCATTGTGCTATCACTTTTTGCATTCCTAAGTTCCCCGTGATTCGAAAAGGCGCCTCCTCTGCCTCGTTTACCACTGAGAAAGTGTTTCACAGAACATCATTCTTGCTTAATTCAGCTTTGTAAACCAATTGATTTGTACTCTAATTCTTCTATTTTTTAGTCAGTGATAACCTATAACAGAGCTGGGAATGAAATCTTTTCAGTATGAAAACAAGTTTGAGTATGTAAAGCAGAGCAAGGCCCAGGTAGGAATTGTAGCTCCTCAGAGTGCACTACTGGAGTAAGTGATGCATTTTAGCCAATGGTAAGATTTGAGTTGGGGCTGCAACAATAAAAACAAGTGAACTGCCCTATTGCAGCAGGTGAGCCTAATTTCACCTTGCTTGAGGAAATTAATATGTTGATAATCAAATAAAATAATTTAATTGCCTTTATGGCTGAAATTTATCATTTTTCCAGCCTGCTTATGTCTATAGAGAGGATGGTATTCTTTTGACAAGATAAGAAGAATGCCATCTTACTTCAACTGCTTAAAAATAAAGGGGTCTTGTCTAATCTAGTTGTCCATATACCTTGTCTAATCCATAGTTGATACAGAGAGACACCTCCAGATAATGACACAAGTTATCCTCTTAGGCATCTATTTTAAGGTGCCAAGTCTTCGTATAGAGCTGCTTATCTCTTCTCATTGGCAAGGAGCTTAGCACACCAAACTGTTAGACAGAGAAGTGACAATAATGCCCTTCAAAATGTTTAGCTGAGAAAGAGACTTTTTTCCCAAGAACTGGTAAGCAGAAAGTGCCAGGGCCGTGAAAGCCTGTGGGCGTCTGGTAGGAGGAGAACAAAGCAGGAGGTGAAACCTTCCAAATTCAGATCTCAACAGCAAATGGCATGGACAAGGTGGAAGGAGCCTTTATTGCTGACACTGGGAGGTCTGTGTTGGCTTTGGCAGCGGTGTGGGGTGTGGCCGTTGCTTTGCCTTGTCCTAGCAGTGAGGTCTGCACACTTCTTCCTTAGGCAGAGAAAACAAACCAATCACGTACGGCAAAGCATGTCCTAATAATAAGGCATACAGATGATGCCTCTGAAAACTGGCAGGCATTCCTGTGATCTGAGCTACTCGTCAGTGTGATTCTGTCATTTACTACATTGGTGTAGGTGTGAAGAACCGATAATCGTGCTGTTAGCACATTTCAAGCCCTATTTAGTGACATAGCTTTTCTGGAGTGACTGCTCTGCTGATTTTTGAAAGCCCCATTGAGACCCATTATAAAAATGCAAGCCTGCTTCTCACATTGACTTTTCATGCAGAATTCCCAAATACGTTTTCCGAGCTACAAAAACATTTACATGAATGTTCGCTGGGGTTTAAAAACTGATCTGTGTATGTCACACAGGTCTGCCCTTTTGTCTGGACTTCCTCTGAGCATTCACACTACCTGGTTTTACAGGAGAGAATACAAAGCAAATAAGCAGGGATGGGCAGCTCTGGAGGCATGCTGCATCACAAGTTCTTGCAGTACATCTTGACACGTCTGTGTGGTGCTGGCCTCCTTTAGTGGGAGATGGCAGCAGCTGCCACTTCCTTCTCATGGCCAGGTGCCTCCAGAGGCTGGGGGCTGAACAACCTTTGCTGAAGCACCCAACTGAATGCAGTGACCGCAGGATCAGAGCCATGGCCCGTTTCTGAGGCCCATAGCTTGTGTTACAGAGCAGATGGTGCCATGTGGCTCAGTTGGACCTCTGACCTGCCTGGTCACTGCTGGGCTGGCTGAGGGGAGCTCCTCAGGACATGCAACTTTCTTGTAGCTTTGTAGAGCCTGCTTTAGTCATTGCCAGGAATGAATGAATGTAGGAAATTGTAGTTTACTTTTACGTACTTCAAAGGCAGAAACTGTCCAGGTTTTTCATATGAAATGGAATCATTTTAGTGCTTATATATTAAATTTTCCTGCCAGAGCACCACCAGGGAAAGCAGTCCACGATGACTTAGCAATATTTGCAGGGTATCAGGGCTGTGTTCGCACAGCTTGAGCTCTGACTCTGTTCTTGTGCTCACTGTTGCTTTTTGCTGGCTCTGTGTTGCTCTCTGAATCACCCTCTGACGTGGTTCTGCTCTTGTCACAAGATCATGCCATACTTTTACCAGCTAAATGTGAGGAAAAAATGTGTTGTGAGGGAGGAGGATGCAGATAATACCAGAAATGTACCTTAGGTTTGCTTTTCCTCATAGCAATTTGTCTTTTGCCCCTTCCCCTTTACCTGCTTGCTGGTGGCCTCTACCATTTCTGAAGTCATTTTGTAATGCTTGAATTAGGAAAAGCAAACAGTGTCTTTAATAATAAGTCAGTTCAAAATTACCTATCTATATCATTTGGATTGGACTTAGCAACTTTAATCACAGAATGGCACAGGAAGGTTTTTGAAATTAGAATATATTGAGTGGAAGTGTATTTTGAAGTGTCAGTGTCTGAGTGAATCTCTGAGTTTTAGCACAGATAATCCCAAGTTCCATCTGCATGTTTTCTGTCATTTTATTGTCTGCTGATGAAATGCTCTGAATTCACAAAGCTGAATGTAAATGAACATTATTACTAACAGACAGAAACTATGTCAAAATAATTTCTCTTGGGTTAAAATAATAATAATAAAAGATGCTGATTTCATTTGAGGTATTTCATCCTTTTATATTTATTACCCAATAAATTTTCTTTAAAAACAGGTGGTACAATTTTGGGTGCCAACAGTCGTGTAAACCAGACTCCGATATTTCATTTTTTTGCATCTGTGGAGGTAAAGATGTAAAGTCTCACTTTTGTGAAATGCTTGGATCTGCACAGTGTCTGTTTTAATGAGATGGAAATGCTAAGCAGAAAAAGAATTATGTATCTTGCATATGAATGATTAGGATTTAGCCGGTGGTTAATGTTTAGTTGGCATGACTTGAAGCAAAATCTACTGTTTTGTTACTGTATGCTTCATTCTGGCCAATAAATACAGAACTGATATTCTGAACTGTCAGCAGTTTTCAGCCAAATAGTGTTTGCTTCGAGTTGCTTGACCCACAAATATTTGTAGAGTGGCCTTGATACATGTGACCACAAAATGAAATCCACGTGTGTGTTAAGGTGAGGCATTAACATTCTTCCCTACGGAGAGCACCCCAAGTAAAGTCGAGTATCATCGTATTGTGCCACATTCTTTACTGATGTAACTTTGTAACTCCTCCTCCACTTTGTTCCCAGTGCAGCTGCTTCAGAGGACATGACTTGGAAACCTGGTTAGATAGACCTGACCTACGATTTACTCCGGGATCAGTGTAGCTGAAGAACGTTAACAAAGTTTATAAATTAGATGAGTGCATTGGCCATAGGTTACCTTAGGCTTCTACAACAATCTTTAATTGCTTTGGAAGATTGCAGATTTGTACTCAAGAAGCAAATTTTCTGTGATCTTTCATTTTAAATTCAGATGAAAAACCTTTAAAAATGAAGAACACTGCTTATATACATTTATTTTTCATTCTTCCTGGTTATTGATTTCTTAATTTTTTATCTGGGTATGGAATTACTTTTTGAACATAAGGGTCATGTGATTCGTTGTTTCAAAAAAAATCTCTAGAAACATTACCAAATATTACCTAATTCAGTGGGGGTGATTTTCCAGTTCTTCCTGTATTAAGAGCCATCTTTGGCAAGCAGTTTATTTAAATTTTGAACACTTTTCAGAAAGATTGAGTTCAATACTAGGAAGGCAGAATCAGACCATGTAATTTGGACCTGGGTTGTCTCATTGCATTTTTCATACTTTATTCTTAAAGTTTCCTTAGTTATCAAAGTCTTTATTACCAATAACATCGCTGCAGTATGAGCAGGAGAGTTGGGTTTCATTTTAAGAATTTTTTTTATTTCTCTGAGATATTGTTCCTCCTCGAGTTATTTAATGCAACTTTATGAGATGCATTATACTAATTATTTTGCATATTAAAACGACATGTTCAGTCGTAATATTTAGGAAAGAAGACATAATTGCAGCAATTAGAAAAGTAAATTTCACATCCATAGAGTTTCATTCTTATAAGAAATATATCATGAGAGTTTCACACATTATATTTAAGCAACAGATGTACGCTAACCTTGTTAAAATTAAAAAGCGATTACTTGGCTTATCATTGTTTGCCTTAAAAAATATCACCATCTTGAAAAAAAGGAAAAAAAACTTGTGGGGCAGGACTTTACACACTGACTTTTTAGACGACTGTTGTTATGAATATCACCCACGTTCAATGGGTAATCAATTAGATCTATGCTTTCTTTGCAGCTCTTTCCAAACACTTTTTTCTCCGAGCCCCGCCATTCTACTCAGCATGCTGCGGTGGGTCCTGTCAGCACCCTGCATCCCCCACTGCTTTTCCAAGTAAGTTTTTATGCTTCATCAGTAATGCTTGAGTTATTCTGTAAACCAAAGCAGCAGGATTTAATGTGTTCTGGAAAGCTAATTGGTGATGCAATGGCAGCGGCTAATTCCTTAGTAAAATCACAGCAATCCTATTCAGAAGGTTTCCAAAGATTTATCAAACTTAAGTACACTGGGCAATTGTGAGAGATTTCTAATGGCATTGAGACACCCAGACAGAGCTAACCTAGGAAATCTCCTTGTTTTCAGTTTACTAGAAAAGATTCTTTTAAAAATCAGTAACTCTTTTAAAAATCTGTCAATAAACATTTGCAAATAAGAGAAGAGCTGAAAGATCATAAAATGGATGCTGCATTTTAATGTCTGTTAGGGATAAATTACGATTCAGGACGCTCTAGCATTATTTAAATAAATTAGTCATTCTTTTTGGAGCAGTCAAATGCATGCGTGTTTTTAATTTAATTTTCTTTTTTCTTTTAATTATAATGTAAAAATGTGAAGACATATGTTGAAGAGTACTTTTGCCAGTATACCCTTTGCACCCAGGATTAAGAGTTGGAATACGTTTCCATTTAATTCAAATCTAAAGTTAACCTTGATTGTGAAGTTTGCATGCCATGTTGTAAGAACACATATTCTTCATTTTACATGTTTGTGGCTCAGAAACGTACAGAAGATGCATCTCCTGGTCTTCCAAAAAGGAGAAAGAGCAAAAATTCTCTGTCAAATCCAAATGAATATTGGAGTTCATGCGTGCTCTAGCATATACTTCTTTATCACAGTTGCATTCAGACCCTTCCTGACTATGTGCATGTGTTTTATGAATGTTTCAGAAGAGCAGTTGCTAACCTGAATGATTCTTGACAAGTGAGGCAGCAAATGCTGGCAGTTTAATGAGCTGCAAGTTTCTGAGCACCTCTTTAGGGGGCTGACACTTTCCCACAGAGCATTTTACATGGCCCCGGCTCTCCCACAATGGCTGACAGCACCATGACCAATCACCACTTTCACTTTACTCATCCACACGCGACCTCACCACAATTTTTCACTGTGCAGATGAACTTTAGGAACCATTTCACACTGAAAAGGCCTGGGCAGGGGTCAGTTGCCCTTTTGTATGGCCATAAAGCAATACTCTGTGTGCCAGTCTTTTCTCCTGTCTCACATTCCAAGAGATTTTCTGGACACCATTTAAAGCACTTGACTGAAAAATAAAGCAGTGAATGAAACTGACTTTTATAGACTCATTCTAGCTCATCTTCCCATATAACCCTGTCTACCTGAAAAGGGATTTAGTGGATGAGCTGAGTGTATACAGGGACTTGCTGAATACATAGGCCTATTATCAACTGTGGGGATTGTTTATTAACCAGGACTGATACACTACTATTTTGGAAGTGACCTATTAATTGTCCATTTAACTAGAATGTATTGAGTTCAAATGAAAAAATGGAAACCATGACTAAAGCTTTTACTTGCTCCTTCAAGGTGGTCTCTGCCATGAAGGCAAATGAAGATTGTTCCACAGATTAGGGGGTACATTTATCACTATATACTAGGATACGAACAAAAGTCTTAAAAATAACAACAACAAAACCCAAACAAAAAAACCTGCAAAAATTAAACTGGTAACCTAGGGAAAGATTGGTAACAGATTCACATTTATGTCAGTACAACATGAACTTTTGATGCATGTTCACAGCAACAGGTTGCAAACTAACTTACTTCTTTTCAATAGAGTTGTTGTAGTGAATGAATGTGTTTCTTGACTTACTGAAAAAGCCTTTAACCCACCAACTGAAATGTAGTTTTTGAGTGCAGAGTCAGAATACGTGTTGAAATATGGGGTGTTCTTAAAAAAATAAAAATCTAGGCTACTCAACTGGGGATGAGTATTTGTTATCTCAAACATGAGTTTCAAATGTTTTGACTCAGTGATGGAAGACCCAAAAGACCCAACAGTTGCTCACTGCTGCTTGTGATTGTTCTGCTTATGTTTTGATCAGATAGACTTTTAGTCTTGTAGTGTGTCTTAGAGTGTGTAGTTTATTCACTACTACATTACTCTAATGGAGGTGTTAAGCTGTACCCTACTTACTGCCTGTAGGGATTAATTGGCACCTCAGGAGGCAGGCAGGAGGTTGTTTCTTTGCTGATTGACTGTGAACAACCAGCCAGGCAAGACAAATTTTAAAGGGTCACATAATCTGGCGTTCTGTGTCCTTGGCTGACAACTCCATTGTGGAATTCATCCTGGGAGTCAAGGGCTAGCCCTGTTAAGCTTCTTCCACTCACTGGTATCTCTTGTCCTGTGAGAGAAAGTACCAGCTCTTCTGCTGTCATACTGTACCTTCCAGCACACTTGAGAACTGCTGGCTATTCATCAGAAGTGACTTAGAGGCTCTCTGGAAAAAACGAACTTTAAATCCCCGAACTCCAGTGAGATGATCATAAAGCACAAGTAAGGAAGAAAGGCTGGTGTTTGCTGCCAGCTTTGTGAGCAGGATCAAATCATGGTGAGGGGACTTGAGGGAACTATGTGCTCCTCAGAGAAATATGAACCCAGCTTGCCCTTTACAGAAACCTCCATTGTGACATTTTGACTTTTGTTCCACAGATAGTTTATTTTGGTTTGCATGGAGAGTCGCTGTGTGATGAATATCAGGGCAGTAGCCAGTAGGTTATGATTTTTTGTATCTGATTCCAAATATCATTTTGACAACTGAAAGACATCAGTATAAATTTAGACTTCTTTATACTGTACTATTTTAAATCAAAATAATTACTTTTTGTTTTTGTTTTTGTTTTTTTGCTAGAAGCTGTTATAAGGGACAATTATAAAGAGTTTCTTAAGGTGTAGAAAAGATTCAAAAAGGCATGTCTAGTGGAAACTGCTAAAAGCAGTAGTTTCTAAACAGTACTGTTTGACAGTGATCTTTAGGGAACAATCATTGTATACTTGCTCAGCCATTAATATTCATCCTCTACTGGTCCCACTTGAAGTCAGGATACATGGGTAATGTATATAATATCAAACAAGTAGAACATGTTCCACAGAAGTACCACAAGTCAACTTTGCAAGACATACATATACACACTTCAGTTTTTTGCTGTCGTACGTATACAGTTCTGCAGTACCCTCTGTGAATGTGTGTTTTTTTTCTCTGTTGGTGTTTAAAGGTATATATACTCATGTGTATTTATGTATAATATACAGAATTCAAACTGTGCTATAGCCGCAAGGAGCAGTTTGTGAAAGCTGCATCTGGATTTGATTAGTGTTTTCAAGAGCAGTGTATTTAATTAGCGAATGTATTTAATTCCTCCCCCCTGCTTACACAGTTGACTAAAATAGACCTTTTCATGAAAGAAGAGTACAATGTTTTCAAAAATCTGCTTTAGGTAAGAGTTTTGCCATTGGCTTTGATATGGAAATGATTAAATCCTTGGCAGAAATTGAACAGCAGCACACCTTTACAGCTGCTGTAACTCTAAACTGGGACATCAGTCTTGTCATGTGCATGTGGGAAGGTGTCATCAAAAGAACGGCATACACTTTTAAAGTCTAAATCGCAAGTGACACAAACCAAAGCCACCTTTGTGGCTGCCCTCTCATGGAAAGGTCATAGGTGTCTGACTGTATGGCGTGCAGTGAATTAAAGGACTGCTCTTTGTAAGTGTCCCATGCAATTTCACCTCTAATGCTTGGTGACAAGCCCTATTCAGCTAATCTCAGGTACTGCTCCCTGGGTGAACATCTGGGAAAGCCTGGGACTGCTGGAGGCATACCAAGCTTCACTAGGTCTGCTCCCATTACACCATGCCTGTGGGAAAGAGAGCACGGGAAAGCAGTAGGTCTTTGAGCTTTACTGGGCATGAGGAAGGCAAGATATTTATCTGGATTTATTTTTTTACGTGCTCTTTGTGAGGCCAATGAAGAGACAGTGTGAGTACTTCCACTTTTCCACTGCAGTTCTGTCCCCCACATTTAAGGCTGTTTTCTAGGGTAGGCTCCCCTCTAGGTCTACATCAAGTGGGTATGACTGGATTCATTGAAATCTGCCTTACTAAGGACTTACTATGGGATGTCAAAGGATTAGAAACCAGACTGAAAGAAATAAGTTCAAGTACTCCCCAAATCCTATAGTAAAGAAATTGCTGTGCTTTCCAGAATACGTAAGTGAATGGACAGGGATTTTCTGAGAAATAGCTCGCTGTGAAAGCCTTTCATTAGTAAACAACTAAAGAAAACCTATTTAGATTCACTGAATCGGTGTTACAGACCACTTTTTATCTGGTTCTGCATCTCACATAAGAAAATAAACTCCTAGGAAATCTTACTGTGTTTTACTCAGTGATAATGTGCAAAAGAAAGCAGAGTAGTTTCTTCCTGACTGTGTTTGAATTTTACAGTAGTATGGGTCCAGTGTTAATGTTCCTCTATGAACTCATCTGATTTACTCTTTACCATGTCAAGGGGAGACTCCTTACCACTGACAACACCTCTAGATCCAAGTGAGGATTTAGCCCTTAATGAACATGACTGAAGCATTACGACACACTTATAACACCAACAAATCAAAAGCAGGACAGTGGTCTGCTAGCATTTTAATGAACAGCACTTAATATTTCTCTAATATATGTTAGTTATTATGTGAAACTCTCGTTTATTTCCACTAGGAGAGGAAAGTGTTTTGCCTCTTCTGACCCAGGAGTCTAACTCCAAAGCCCGGAGAGGTATATTAAGAAGAGCTGTCTTTTCCGAAGACCAGAGGAAGGCTTTGGAGAAAATGTTTCAGAAGCAGAAGTATATCAGTAAAACAGACAGGAAGAAACTGGCCATTAACCTGGGCCTAAAGGAGTCTCAGGTAAGGAATGACTGAAAATCCGTAACTTCACATCCTTTTGAAGAAAAATCTTTAAAATGGCCTTGAAGGAGGAAAACTGAACAGCATAGGGCCAGCCCTGAGCTCCTTCAGCCCGATCTCAGTGCCAGGGAACGTTGTGGAACAGATCATCTTGAGTGCAGTCACATGGCAGGCGTGGGACAACTGAGGGATCAGGCCCAGGCAGCGTGGGATCGTGGAAGACAGCTCCTGCCTGACCAGCCTCATCTCCTTCTGTGATAGTGTCCCACTTGGTGGATGAGGGAAAGGCTGTTGATGTAGTCTACTTGGACTTCAGCAAAGCCTTCAGTGCTGTCTCCCACAGTATTCTGGAGAAGCTGGCAGTCCATGGCCTGGATATGTACACTCTTTGCAGGGTAAAAAACAGACTGGATGGCCAGACCCAGAGGGTGGTGGTGAATGGAGTTAAATCCAGCCAGTCACGAGTGGTGTTCCTCAGGGGTCAGAATTGGGCCCATCCTGTTTAATATGGGATTTTGAAAGTGCTAGAGTAGACACCAATTTCTGGAGTGTAGCTGAAAGAGAGTGAGAGTTGACAGTATGATCGATTTGCTTTGCATTTGGCAGGAGTAAATGCTTAATGCTTAAGATATGTATGGCAGGAGCTGGCTGGTGAGCTGAAGAACCTGGGAATGGTGATGGGAGTGCTCATGGTTTTTTTTTTTCTTGGATATTTTCATAACTTGACAAGGCCCTAATCAGTGAAATCTAACTTTGCAGTTGGCTTCATTTTGCATGGGAGATGAGATGCTGTGATAGCTTGCAACCTGAATGACTCTGACTCCATCTCAAGCCAGCTATAAACAATAAAATAAACAGAGCTGTCATCTCTGCAGGATAAACTATTCTTTTCAATGAAAATGCACAATTGCATTCACCAGTGAGCTGCCTAAAAAATCCTAGCATATAGTCAAATTCCTAATAACACAGCTGTTTTTACTGAGATCTTCTTCTATGCTCTTGTTATTCAAGAGAGCCCTGGGAAATAAGAAAATAATGGAGTGAGACACAGGTAACAGCTGCCACAATGGGAAAATAATTTTTTTTATATTGATAGACTAGATGATACCATGTCAAATTATTTTTTTCTCATAAAAGGAAGAGTACCATGTAACCATGTACCATGAAGGTTAATTCTTCAGTTATCTTACTGATTGTACTGGAGTAATGGTTCCTGCCAGCTAAGGCAAGAACCATTCTCAATCCTTTGCAAGTGTTCCCCCTTTGCCTTTGTATCATGTGTCTGAATGCTAGAATTCCATGCAGGTATTTAAGAGAAAAAATACAATGTGAATAATATGATTGATTCCCTTCCACAAACACTCCCTCCCTCTCTTAATCTAGCAGTTCCTAAATGTATATTTCACTAAGCTTTTCCCAGCATTTCATTAATGCCTTACAGCACCCAAGCTTTGTAAATAAACGGTTTTGAAAAATGGAATTTATTTCAGAAGCACATGGTTCTGGGTAACTCCTGAAAAACTGTATGTAGACAGATAAAATATCTTTAAACTGTAACCTCTGTGTCATTTTGAAG
Organism: Odontophorus gujanensis; assembly: GCA_013399175.1. Lineage (NCBI taxonomy): Eukaryota > Metazoa > Chordata > Aves > Galliformes > Odontophoridae > Odontophorus > Odontophorus gujanensis. The sequence continues at coordinate 56,355 of VXAB01000667.1, read as the reverse complement.
CTTTATGATGACCATGCTCAGCTTGCAGATGGGTCAGACTTAGCTCTTACAGCCTCTTTTAAAACGAGTATTTCCCATTGTCAATATAATCACCTAATTTTGTTAATGACAATGCTAGTTTGCACTGAGAATCCTTATCTGTCTAGAAAGATGTTGCTTAAGGAGACTGCACAGTCTCTAGCATTGGTCTTTCATCTTTCCAGTTCATGCCAAACAATCGCTTGAGGCAGGGAAAGACAAAGAGACTGTTTAGCACAGCTGTAACAATTTGGAAATTGTTCGGCTAACCTGGATCTGCTATAACATAAAATAAAGAAGGAATATGAAACTAAGGGATGGAAAATAAAAACAAAACCAAAAAAACAACACATGTAAAGGCAGTGTTATTTAAAGGAAAAAAAAAAAAAAAGCAGCTAATAAACTCTCATTAACTTGCAAACAGGTGAAAATTTGGTTTCAGAATCGAAGGATGAAGTGGCGAAACTCCAAAGAAAAAGAAGTGCTTTCAAACAGGTGCCTCCAAGAAGGTCTTCAGGAAAACTACCTCTCACAATCCACCATGAATTTTGCCTCTTCGTGTCCCTCGGTGTGGGAAGTGTCTCAGGAGCAGACAAGTCCAAGGTGGAGGGAGAAGTCTCCAGGAAATTCTGAAAGACTGACTAGTACACAACCACCTCCAAGAGCAAATTCATCACAGAGCCCACTGTATTTGTATCCTGACCATGGCACTGCAAATAAGGCAGTTACATCATCAGCCTAAGAAAGTAGGGCCAGTTTGTAAATTGAGTGGAGAGTGCAGGCTTCGAGTGAGAGGTCTTCTAAGACTAACAATATTTGGACACTGTAAAGCTAACTAGTTTATGCCTCATAAATTTGCTGAAGTCTAACACCATTAAAATGACAACTAATGATTTAAGAAATGTTTTTCAATACTCAGTCTTTTCATGTCTCTTTTCCAGTCTCGTAATGACCTTAAACATGAAATAGAAAGCAATGGTAAGTAAAACAAAGTGAAGAGCATGAAGCCAAAGCTTTGCTCTAAGCTGAACAATCTGCACTGTGTATAGATTTTCATTGAAACACACTGATATAGAACCACTTCTATCTCTCACTGCATTTAGACCAAGCAATTTATTTTGTGCATGAGATGAGAATAATCCTATTTCCCTGAAGATAATAAGTTGTTTTGGGTTCTTTTTGAGATTGATTAAATGACACAGTAGGTGTGTAGCAGAGAAACGTAAGCATTTCTAGTATGTTTCCACCATCTGTCCTCACCTATATCAGTATCCAGCTAATTGTAAATAGCACAGTCACACATCAGCTGATAACCATGGTAAAGTATGCAGTGAAAAGACAAACAGCCAATAAAATGGCCTGTGTTTAAACCACTTTGATTTGAATGCATACTGGGAGATACAGTTCACTAACTCCTTCATTTTTTTTCCTGTGGATGAAACTTAAACCATTCTCAACTCAATTTAGGTGGATTTTGTCAGACTATTAGTGCAATCTCTTATAGTCTGTTCTGAATTTCAAAATTATTGCCCAAGTGGACAAAACAAGAGAGCTAAAATTGGAGAAACTACCACTGCAGCCTCGCTTAGAGAAGGACTGAAAGAGATGACATGCTGTAGTTGCCTGATTCCTGACTTATTTCTCATTAAACTGGTACCCATTAGTACATGTCAGCATACATCTGTATCAAAGACAGGACAGCATTCTGTGTAAGGCAAGGAACCTGAAATACTAGTATTAAAATTACTCAATTTGAAATAATATGCTTGCTTTATCCAGTTGAAGGAAATCACTTTGGCAGGTAATCACAGAATCACTGAGGTTGGAGAAGACCTCCAAGATCATGCAGTCCAACCGTTTGCCTATCACCAGTAGTTCTCTCTAAAACCTCAGCACAACATCTAAACACTCCTTGAACACCTCCAGGGTTGGTGACTCCACCATGTCCCTGGGCAGCCCATTCCAGAGCCTGACCACTCTTTTGGAGGATGATTGCCTCTTCTTCATGTGAAAGGCTTTGGAACTCAAAATCGGAGCAGAAGGGGTGGTTGTTGTTGTTGTTGTTTGCTTGCTTATTTTAATCATACATTTATGAATGCATTTGTTGAGATTAAAAATTGGGAGTATTTTATCCTACGGGCAAAAACTTTTGGAGAACATTTTGGCTTTCTAAGAGCAACTTCATCTGTTTCAGATAGCCAAAAGAGATTGTTACAATAATCTCTTCTGGCTTTCCTCATCGTGCATTGCCATGGACATCTCTTAATTATTCCTGCCTTTGAGCTCTGAAAGTTTTTGAACGTTATTGTGCATCTTCCAGTAAAACATCCAGATGTTATTTAATGTTTAACCTCTTGAGGGTCATCCCTTTGTATTATTTGGAAGGTAAAGTTTAGATACTGATGCCTCTAAGGAACTTGAGGTTGCAATGACAAAGCTTGCATCATAAACCAACTGTGTGGTGAGTTTTGTAACCCACTGTGCATGGCGTGCCTTCTGAGTGCTCAGCTGTGCTGTTCCAGTCTCTCATGATACATCTTTCTTTGCCTGTGATTTCTTGGGCTGTCTTTAAAAGAAAAAAAGACATTACAGAAAAATTCAGAAGTCATCTTATCCTCTGGTTGCAAACCTCTGTTACCATAAACCTCCTGGATCTCCACCCTAAGTGGACTCTTGAGCGTGTGTAGTGTGCAGTGTGTTAAGTACTCTTCAGTACTTTGAAGAGTTTATTCCCATCATGCAATAGAAGTCCTAGAACTCACTCATACTCTGCCTGAAACCTTTAGGGATGGATGTACAAATCACCTACACATGAAGATGAATTTACTTTCCAATTTTCCTGCCTTGTTTCACTAGTTCCTGCCTGAAAGCCTAGTGGGCCAGAGTCTTAGGAAATGCTATTTGCTGTTGTCTGCCTACACTGAAAGGCATGCAAGTATTTCCAAAATGTCATTGAAGAATCAAGTGGAGGTGTATGTGCTTCCCATTGCAGAGGAAATGGGTATGTGGCATGGGAAATATTTAGTTTTTTCCCATCTCCCTTTTCTTGGAAAGCAGTCTTCACAGCTGCTCATATTTTTTTCCCACAAGTCAATCAAGAGTCAGTGCTAGAAGCAGCGTGGATTTATGGGCAGAGGAGATGGGATTCAGAGTCCTCACAGTGAAATTAATTCAGCTGCTGATGTTACAAACATTGAATGGGAACTGCTGTCAAACCTCCCAGCTGATGTGCTGGGCAGGTTGTGACTTCGCTGAGGCAAGGATCAAGCAAGGCTCGTGCTGAACTGGTTTCATAGTTACAGTGTGCTAAGTCTTTTAAACTGAGCAAGTTCTGTTTTCACCATAGCATGCTAAAACTTACACCACTTCCAGGCTATCCACATCTCTAACACTTCCTACTGGTGTACCTGTTCCAAAGTTAGAAAGAAGTTTCAGCACACAAGATACATTCTTTACTTGAAAATGCATACCAAGCTTTCTTCAAAACCCTAGAAATACGCCTGTGAATTTTGAATTATGTATGAAACTGTCTGATACAATTAGTTAAAGTGGACTTAGTCCATAACATATACAACCTTGATTACTCTCAATCTTTTAAAGGAGAAGTTTCCCTTGGCCCATCCTATGGAATGCTGGTAAAGGTGAATATGAACACGTAATATAAGAGAGATTTACAATGGCAGTCTTCATATGAAGGATCAAGTTGTTTGTATTTTCTTCAGTGTATGAACACAAGTTGTGAAAGAAAAAAGCAAACACCAGTTCTATGCAAAATTCCCTGCAGGTGTTTGAAGTACATCATGACAGGCACACTGCAGAGGTGTAGGGCACAGAATGCATCTGGCTTGGTATTTTGGAGAGACCCACCAGAGACTGATTGCATCTCACAGTTAAAACGAGGAACGTACTACTTTGACTTAAAAGATATGGCCCAGTGGGTGAACTTGCACCATGCTTATAGGATATCTGAGGTACTTCCTTTGCATGGCACTGGTGAATATATATGGTTCACACCTGTCAAATATTGTGAAGAACATTTGCTGGGTTTTGGTACCTCAAGTTCTGCACTGCAATAGAAACCAAACTCTGTAGAGGTTCTAAACAACAGATACAGGTGCTTGCTGGGCACCTCTGCCTTGGCAACTTCTCAATGCTAATGTAATGTAGAATGCAAGAGGGGAAGATTGGAAAGACTGAGCCTCAGCACTGCCTTTGTTAGTGCAGCTCAGACTGTGGTGCTCTCAGGCTGTGGTGCTGGAGCAGGGACCTTGCTGCACGGTGGAGCAACCTTGGGATTAGGAGAGGCTTTTGTCATCTCACCTTTTGGAGACTGTCCATATGAGGATTCTGAATAGAGATCTTGAAAAGGTGTTCTTGGGATCAGGCACCCAATCTCTGTTACTTAACCAAGAGGTGCTGATTTCCACTGCTGGCTCTTGGTCTTGCTTTCTAAAGGAAATCATGGAAGAGTGGCAGACTACAATTTGCTGACTGCAGCCATGCCAGCACTCACACTTTGGTGTTAACGCTTTTACAGAATTAAATCATTTGCAAAAATTTATCTTGGTCTCACTAATTCTCTGCCAAAAGGAATTGTGATGATCTGCTTAAGGGAACAGGCTGCTTTAAGGCACAAAACTGCATTACTAACTTCAATGTCAGAGCAACAATACAGTGGTCAAATGTCACTCCTTAGCTGCACTAATACATCACATTTGGTTTATCCGCTGTGATTTACTAGTGCTGGGTTTTAAATGCCAGTTGCCATCACTGTAGCTGCACAGCTCCTCTGATGAATATACGTTCCCCAGTCAAAAGCGTGACATAAATCAAGTCCATTCACTTGCTTCAGCACCCTCTACCAACAATACCATTACTGATCTTCACAGAAAAGAAAGGAAGACAAAACAATTTAAAGCAAGCTAGCTGTAAATTCAGTCCCCAAAGAAAAGCACGGAGAGAAATTAGGACCCAATTAACTTTAGACTTCATTTTGAACTATGAGGTGACCAAAAGGCCCCTGCTGAGAAAGGTTCACAATCTTAAGTGGACTAAGTTGCCATTGACTACAGAATTCTTCAACAACTGTGCTTCTGAGTGCTTATTGACTGCTGCTGTGTGAAATAAGCCAAGGCGTGTCAGCTTGGATCTGAGATGCTCCCAATGCAGGCTTGTATTTTATTTGCTGGCCAGAAGACAGCACTCCTTGGTTACCCATAGATACTGATGGCAATTGGAAGCAATAAAACTGGTTATGGTGGATGGGAACATCACGCAGCAACAACTTGATAGCGAGTCTCCAGCACTTACCCAAGCAAACAAACATCTAATTTTTTATAAACACACAGCCCTACAGCCCTTGAGGAATTCTTGAGATTTTCCAAGTCATTTTGTCTTTGTATGTCTACCTTTGAATGTGATATGAAAAAGCTGAAAGTTAATGTAGATCCTTCAATGAAGTCTGCTTCAGTTTTTTTCCTGCTTTGCTATCATACAGTTTTAGATAAAAATTAAACTAGAACAAAAGTCTCTAAATTCTTTCACTCAATCTGTCATGCCAAACGTCAGCATATCATCTGATTCAATCTAAATTTAAGATATATTATCAAAGCCTTTTAGCACATTATGAAAAAAAAAATCAGTCTCTGAAAGTGTCTGTCACATACTCCATCATCCTGAAAAAATGGAAAAATTATCACTAGGAAATCTTCTAATGTACAAATGCAACTTCTAATAACTGAAAAACTTCAATACACTATGCAAAACAAAAACAAAAAAAACCAGCACATTGTACTGGGGCTGTGCTCCAATATTTCATTTAATAAAGTCTGAAGAAGAATGGAAATATTTTAAATTTTTAACTTCATTTAGCTGATGAGGAAAGTTCAACAAAATATACTGTTCCACTGACAGAAATTACACTGCGACTTATCTATAACACACCTTGTTACATATTGTAGCATATGGTCTGAGCACTAAACTGGAAACAAATTCTTATTTTCTGATTTTCTATTAATTTGCAAAGTTGTGTCTCCTAAATTAGTATTTTCAGCTGGGATCATGCATTCTTCAGTGTAAAAGTGTTCAATTTTTTGTACATTTTTACATTTTCACATATTTCTAACTAATTTCACTGCTGCCTTGAAGAGAAATCATGCAGAAGATGAAGTATTCCCCAGTGTAAAAAGCAAAAGCAACCATCACTGATATTTCTACTTAAGGCATCCGTGGTCAGAGGGCAAAGCATGACCCTTTCAGCCAGCTGTTCAATTGTTTTCTTGGTGAGAAGAGGAAGCAATATGTTGTTGGTGATACAGGAAGCTGTTCATCTTACCAGCATGCCTTACTTCAGCCAAAGGCAAATCTTGAAATACAACACCACTTTGTGGCAGCAAGTCAGTATGAATGACTTGGGTGCATTGCTGTTTCTTCTGTGGTGATTCCTGCATCATTTTCTGTTTCTATATTACTCTACAGCAAGACTTTCTAGAGCTTTGCTCTCTGCAGTATATAAGAATTATTTTTAGGATCTGCTGCACTTGCAAAATGTCTTTCGTGTGGCATCAAATCCAAATCTAACAGCGTATCTTCCTGACTATGGAGGGGTCTGGTTGCAATTGGAGTTCATTTTCCCAGTCCTTGCCAAGTCATCTTGCACAAGGGAAACCAAGAAACCTCCTCTTTGTAGAGGCTGTGTTAAAAATGGCCCTGGGGCTTGGGCATGACACCACTGCAAAACCCTCCAAAATCCACAGCTAATACTCCGTCTAGACAACAGGGCATGGGCACACTCTCCTGGAGAAACAGGGCCAGGTGCTGAGCACCACAGTGCCTGCCGGGCCTCACCCTGCCCTTCCCATGCTCCTGCCCTCACCAAGCTGCCGGGGGCCTGGGCCCAGGGCCCTGCCAGGCACTCGTGTATGTGACAACAGGCCGAGTGGTGCTGGGGGCAGCCTGAGAGCAGCACGGGATGTGGGGTACTGGGCCTTCAGCCTGGGCAGCAGTTCAGAGGCAGGGAATGGAAGCCCTGGCCTGGAGAGGCCGGAGGGATGGTGTCATCATCTCTCTGGCCCAACCCTTCTGCTCTTGATGGTGTTGCTTCCTTACACAGGCCTAGTGACAGAAAAGATAGTGTGCATACTCATACCAAAGTAACAGGAACCGTCATGCTTGTGCCAAGCCCTTCATCTGCAGGACCTGCTCCACACGTGTCTCTTCCATCAGCTTTGCTTTGACTCAGTATGCCCTCCTGTGTCTGTCACCATTTGTAGGACAGCTGTTGCTGATCTCTTGTAGGAAATGTCCTCCTTGCTGTGAAGGGGTGAGGTTGCATTGCAACGCTGTTTTTCCCTTTTATTTATGCACACTTTTGCAGTTTCAGCATTTCAGGTACAGGAATAATCCCTGCCGTGGCTGTGCTAGGTGATGCTATACATGTTCTACACTCACTCCCAGCTACAGTATTTTTCATGGGCACTTCTCAAATGGATGATGAGGGTTTGAGAGTGAAATCACTAAAAGCAAGACACAGAACTCACGAACTTTTTCAAGAGCAGATGATGCAGTTGACAGAAATGAGTGACAAAATTACTAATTGCTCCATTGCTTTCTGGGACTGTGGATAGACAGGCACAGTTGCAGTGCATCTCTGATTCTGTCTGCTTGTCCAGAGGAACCCTTCCTTTATCCTGACTATCTGGAGGTATGTTTTGTTTCCAGAATTTCATAGTGCTGCTCTTTCACTACGTATCTGTGGCACCTTCCTACCTACAGAATTGCAGGTAGTAACTTCTTAGGGGCAGGAACTGTGTAGCCATTGCATTTATAGCATACCTGGCACAAGAGGGACCAGATACAAATTGTGAACAATCACAGCTTCTAGCTGAAGAAATATATCAGTATCTGGGTATCAACAGTTACTGAGACGTGTCTGAAAATGTTTCTCTGCTCTGCATATATGTTCCTTTGAAGCATTTTCCCATTTTCTGAGTTTCTGAAGACCAAATCCAGCATCAATATGAAATAGTCATCAGCATTTTACTCTAAATTCTTGGCAGCCTGAGCTCCAGCAACTGTCAACAACCATCAAGATCACAGGAGGCCAGAAAAGAGCATTCAGGGATGAAATAGTCAAGAAGGCTAAAGATAAATCCATGTTGATTATAAATGTCTATTTAAAGGGCTCATTTAGGATGTGAATGCAGAGAGGTTTTGTTCTATAAACAGCAGTTAGCACCACTCGACTGTTAAGGAAATGTGATTACTGTAAATTCTCTGACAGCTTTCAGATTTTTATTCACTGTGAAGTTTGTCATCATTACTGTAAAATCCAAGCACTGGGTCAGGAAACACTATGGGAAAGACTCACTGCTGTATCAGCCATACCCAACTCTCACACTGAAACGGCACTTAGACCAGAATTGAGCACTGCCTTCCATATGGAAACTTAGAGTATTTAGATATATTTGTAACAAGGTTTAACAAACTAACTTTCATTTTCAGCTGTGTGCATGTCTAAACTGTGCCAAAGACATCGCTTCATCTCCTGCCAGACTACTCCTTTTTGTCTGTACGTGTTTACCCACGTACACACATGATGCTTTATTTAATATTCCATTAGCATAGGATAACAGTCTCAAGAAACTGCCAGAGTTTCCAAACCTTTTTCCTAGTAAACTTACTGTAAGTAAATTATATTTTTCTATCTTAATAAACAGCATGCTAAAAACTACTTGCTAAGAGATTACTACTCAACAACTGTTTTCTGGCATAATCCTACATTTCAGAATTTTCAAGTAGCTTTGAACTTTATTGGAGTCTCTCCTAAAACAGTGAATAAAGTCAGAGTCACTCATCACGTTTGCTTCATTACTAATTGATAAGCCAGCAGCTTCAGATGATGCCATTCCATGTAACGAATTGCTGATGATGCCCATGGACTGCATCTGTATTGGAAACAGGAAACGAAGTACAAAGAGTAGTTATGTATAAACAAATCTTTAAAATACTAGTGCACAAGTCAACCAGTGTATCACTGTGTTGGGCTGTTCTGCCCCAGCACTTTCATGTACACATACAAAACTCCTTACAAAGAAACAACAGTGCCCATACCTAAGACTAGCCTGAAATGATGTGACTGATCAGTAAAGCAGGAATTACAAAGATTACAGAATCTAAATTTTAGCAGAAACCACTGTTTGCTGATGGTTGTTTCCTCAAAGTAATACAGTAAATCAGTCTTTGAACTTGCAGTCATTTACTTCAGTGAGTTTGGCACAAAGAATCTTGTGATGTGAACATCTGCCAGGTGCTGTTTAAGCTGATGAAATCTGGAGATGGTTATGGCCTCCCAGAGGTAGTACCTTCACAGTCTGAACTGAGGTTAGAATTAGTATCTTATCAAAAAGGAAAACAATCCACAAATAACCTCCCCCCAAAACTAACCGACCAACCAAAAACAGCTCAAAAACCCCCTGCAGAATATTGGATTGTTTGCTTCATTATTTTTTTTAATTATGTGTCTACTGCATAATATGTCCATGCTACACAAGAGGTCAGAATAGACATACACAACAAAATTTGTCTACCAAAATTCCAGATGAGTTTGGATATGAATGCACAGGTAATGCAAAGATCACAGATCCCAGCTAGTAATGAGAAGATAAAGATGAAAATAAAAAATACACGCAATAATTAATATCAGAGTTCAGAAAGGAATTTTGGAATGGCTTTGTGAATGGCACCTGACTTAACCCATGCCACTGCTGCCTTGAAGATCCAGCCTCAGGAACTGCTCCCTTAGGAAGGAGCTCGCTGCATCAGCCAGTAGTGATAGCTGAATTAGTTAAAATATGAATCAGAAGAAAACTGAAAACAAAAAATTCAAGTATTTGTGGTGATCAGCCCATGTCTCTTCCATATGCAAGAAAAGTAAAGGCACTGCTGGCTCATACATGAAATTGTAAGAAGTTCTACTCTTTGTGCTTGCCTCTTTCTTTCCCATTTCATATGATTAAAATGTTGATCTACACATTATGAACATATACAGTGTCATCTACACGTCTGTCACTGCGTGAATTAAGTTGCATCCTTTGGCTGAAAAAATGCTGAGTCTATATAACGAAGGACACAAGGCAATGAAGAGGGCTCTTATTTTAATAAAGATCTTCTCACACAGTTTGGAAGCATTAAGGAATTTGAACATGAGCTGCCAGGCTTAAGGCTGGCGCTGATTCAGAGCCTCTGCTCGTAGTAAGGACTCAGCTCAAGTGAAAGTATGCATCAGCCCCAGAAGTCATCTGTGTCACACATGTGGTGTAAATAAGTTACACTAAAAACCTCACCTTTTCAGTCACTTTCTCAACCCCAGTCTCCAGCTCGTGTACCATGTTGCTGATTTGCTTCGCTTTGCCAAGGCTCTCACCAGGTAGCTCCTGAAGGTTCTCAATGTGCTGGTTAAAGTGGGAAAGTGGCTCTTTCCAAGCTTGCAGAAGTTTCAAGATCAAGTAGGTTAGTTCTTCTCTCTTATAAATGAAAACATAAGGAATTTCTCTCTCAGTTTGCGGCAGCTCATAGGAACTCGGTCTCACAATGAAATCTCTGCGGGTTTAAGAGTTACGTGTGCAATTCAGTAGCTTGCAAATATACAGAGGCTACTCTGTCTCCAGTTGTTCGTGAAGATACAAGAAACAAAAATTTGTATTTGTCTTCTTTTCAGCTTTCTCACACTCCTATGTTCTGCAGTGTAGCATTAGCAAAATGGTGGCACTCCTGTCCAAGTTAAAAGGGACCAAAAAGTTTCAGGAACTCCTCCTGGGTGTCTGACAACCCCAAGAGGTCCCATCCAGACACCCATTCTGCAATACCTGCACTTCAGCAAGGAGCTGCATTGCTTTGCACCTCTCATAGGTTATAGCTACACCATTAAAGGTGTGCTGTAGACATGTTTCCAAGGAAAGTGCCTGGTGCTCAGGGTACTGTAACAGAAACCTAGTGGCCTTCTGAGCTCCCTGGTGACCTCAGCTCAGAAGCGAGGCAGCAGGCTCCCAGCATGAGTCAGGGTTGCATTTCCAATTCCCTTTCCAGGTGAGCTGAACTCCATGAGGGAGCTTCCATGTCACAGAGGAACAGGATGCTGACCTACGCCTCACTCTGTCTCCTCCTGCAGGAGAAAGCCTCTCCTGCTGCTGTACCCTTGGCCTCCTCAACTTCTGTCTAAAGAAACTCCTCTTGACTTTCTTCAAAGAACAATTTGCTCTCTTTGCCATTATGCATCTAAAACAATCGGCAGTTTCTCCCCTCACCTATCGATTCAGAGATAACAACTGTTAGACATTTCTCCCCATTGTTTTTTACACTTCACAGTGGCACCGATCAGTCTAGCATGCGCAGCAAGCAAAGGGACACCTGCCACTTAGATGGAGCACCACCGCAGTGCCTCCACTGGAACTAGTAAATAGAAACAGCGCATGTAAGCATCGACATCTGTGACAACGTATGCATCTTTTCCGACAGTTAGGAATAAGGACGGGCTGCCCGTCCCGCATCCCGGCGTGCCTTACCGGGATTTTCTGGGCGAACTCTTTGTCGTTGGGGGTCAGCATGGTGGCCGTGTGACACTTCCTCGCGGGGCTGCTCAGCTCGTTGTCACGGGGCGTGAAGTACTTTTCCTGCGGGGGAAGAAAACCTCAACAAGCCCACGGACCCCACCCCGGCCCACCTCCCGGCGCGGGGCCGGCCAGGCACTCACCAGCTCGGTGGACAAGCTGTGGATCCTGCCCGAGTGCCGGATCACGCGGTCGAAGAGCTCGGCCACGCTGAGCAGACGGCAGCCCGCATCCCTCCGGGTGCACATGGCCGGGGGGGCCGCCGCCCGCCCCAGCAGCCACAGCAGCGCCAGCGCCGCGCCGGGACCTGCGGGGAGCGGTGTGTCGGGGGGCACGGACTCTCAGTTCCGTCCGCTCCGTCCCGTCCCGTCCTCTCAGTCCCGTCCCCACCTGCCCGCCCCGCCGGCCGGCCCAGGGCCATGGTAGCACGGAACGCTCTGCCCAGCGCGGAGCGGAGCGGCCCCGCCGTCCCTATATAGGCTGTGGGGTGTTCGCGGCGGGGGGGCCGCTCCTGGCGGGGCCCTCCCTGACGTGCACAGCCCGCGGCCGTCGTGCGGCATTATTGCCCGAACGGACTGAGCTGGAGAGCTATAATTGGAAGAACTGCCACTGCAGCCTCCCGCAGAGAAGCACATGCCGTGGTTGTCTTATTATGGGACTTATTCCTCTTTAAACTGGTGCCAGTAAGTGCACATCAGCATACATCTGTATCAAAGGCAGGGCGGCATTCTGTGCGAGGCAAGGAGCCTGAAATAGGACTGTTAAGATTGCTCAACTTGAAATGATTTGCCTGCTTCACCCACTTTAAAGAAATCACTCTGGGAATATAAGGATCAATTTTTGTTCATTTGAAAGGCTTTGTGGCTCAATATGAGAGCAGTAAGGTCTTCCCTTCCTCTTCTTCTTTTCCTTCCTTTCTTTCCTTCTTTCCTTCCTTTTCTTCCTTCACAGAATCACAGTATCACAGAATTGTAGGGGTTGAAAGGGACCTCTAGAGATCATGGAGTCCAACCCCCTGCCAAAGCAGCTCCCTAGCCCAGGTTGCACAGGTAGGCGTCCAAGAGGGTCTGGAACGTCTCCAGAGAAGGAGACTCCACCACCTCTCTGTGCAGCCTGTGCCAGTGCTCCGTCACTGCCCTGTGAAGGAGTTCCCACACACATTTGTGCAGAACTTCCTATGCTTCGGTTTGTGGCCATTTCCTCGTGTCCTATCACCACACACTGCTGAGAAGACTCCACCCTCATCTCTTTGCCTCCCGTGCTTCAGATATCTTACCCTCCATACAAAACCTTTTGGAGAACATTTTTGCTTTCTAAGGACCCTTCCATCTGTTTCAGACCAACAAATGTTACAGCTGAAAGAGATGGTTATGATAATCTCATCCAGCTTTCCTCATCATGCATTGCCATAGGCATCTCTAATTATTCCTGCCTTTGAGCTCCAAAAGTTTTTGAACTGCATTGTGTAATTTAGAATCACAGAATAAAAGGACCTTTAAGGTTTGAAATGACCACTAAGATCATGTAGTCCAACCAGGAACACATCACCACCATACTCAGTAGATACTTTTTCCAGAAGAGTTGGTGAGTGATCTCCCTGTCCTTTTCTGAACCCTTGAGCATTGTGTTTTCTCCCTCTCTTTCTTTGAGGAGAGGGAGAGGGTGCTTAGCAGGGAGATTAACATGGTGAAACCACCACCATGGCCCACAGGGAAAGGCTGAATAAGGTGGAATTGTTATCTATCAGGGAAAGGTGAGGCGAGATAGTTTTCAGATATGCAGAAAGCAGCAACAAGAAGGCAATTATTCATCACATCCATTATGCCTACAAGATACCACAGGTTTAAACTGCAATAAGGAAAATTTAAATTGGAAGTTGGAAAGAACTTCTTAATGGTTAGGAAAGTATAGGAGTGGAACAGACTGCTCAGGGATATGGTGTAATCTCCAGCATTACGCAGCCTTCGCTATAAACCTTCAGACAGTTTTCAGAAAGTCCACAGTAGAGTCCTGTGAGAAAGGGGGAGTGAGAAACATCTGACCTCTCCCCTTCCAGACTACTGTAGCTTTTATAGGGCAAGGCCAACTGGAACTCTCATATTCACTCCCAAATTTAAATAATGAAGAGTAAAACATGAAACAAAAAGGTTTGTTTCAACCAAATACTATCTGCTGTTGCTTTGAGCTTTTTCCTGTACGGTCATGTTTTATAGCTCATGAAGGGGCAAGTCACACTCTGCTCTGAAGGTTACTAATATGAGTTCTTGTTCTTAAACAAAACAATCTGGAAATGATGTAACTTGTATCTTTGATGTGAAATGCAAAAAGAGTTCACTACCCACTAGAATCAATCATTGAGTTTTCAAAAGTTGGATCACAGATCTCTGGTTTTCCCAGTTTCATAAATAAGAAGGCACACTTCTGCAAGTAAAGCTAGAGTTGTGGGAATAATTTTTAAACATTCTTTTTACTTTGAGTTTCCAGAAGCCTAACATTTCTAGAAGATCTGTAATTTGCTTGAGTAATTTATAAAACTATGCTGAAGACTTGTTTGGGGCCTACAAGGGAATCCTGTCTGTTGAAGGTGCTGCAGCTCCATTTCCTTGCTATCCCTCATACAGGCTCCTGCTGAGTACTTTGTTCTTTGCTGTTGGAATGGGTGCTCTGCTGAAGTTTTGTCTGCGAGCCATGCTCAAATGATTGAGCATACATACGTATGTACTTCTACATACTGTTTGCAAGTTGGATGAGACCCATTGCTTTCCTTAAAGGCCTTAGAGAATGTCCATTGATATTTTCATATATTCTACTATGGGTCTCTGAAATGAGAAAAAAGAATCCTGGAATAACTGCCGTCATTTTTCTTATTAGTGTCCCAAAACCAAATGGTATGGCCACAAAGGAGAGTGATTACTACAGTGTTGGAGTTTCTTTTTGGAGCACAGAATCAATTCATTATTCAACTTTCCCAGTATCTGCTTTTACTACTTCACGTAGTAGCATTTGTTTTTTTTCTCTTCTAACATCTCTTTCAATAACACTTCACTCACTCTAAAATTGTTTACCTTCATCAACTAGATTTCTTTCTCTTTTATGCTCTTTTAAGTCTTGTTTTTTTTCTGTTTTGATAGTCACTGCTTTGGCTTATATCTATAACGAATTTTTAAAGTCAAAACTCAGTATCAGCTCTCCATTGGAATCTTCCTCAAGCTGTCACCCTCCTGCCTCCTCGTCCTCTCTTGACTTTTCCAGCTTACCCTTTGCTGGTTCTCCTGCTGCTTCTCTAACTTCTTATGCAGAGGATCCTCATCACTTCACTGGTTTTATGTGAAAGCTCTACAGGATTCTGTCTCACGTTTTGCAATCTCATCAGCAAAAGCAAAAATTCAACTACTGCTGCTCACTGCCACCTGAAGGCCTGACTTTCAGCTCTGTATTGGTCGCCTTATGTCCAAGCACTTATCTCAAGAGACAAGCTTGTGTCTTCCATATGTTATTTTTGTGCTCAGCTCAAATGTCAAGGAACTTAAGAAAACAGTTTCTCTTGTTATCATTTGCAAACTGAAGAGAAAGGTGTGTTCAGAGCATGAAAAAGGACTATCTCCCATACATTCAGGGCACGATTTCTTTCATCTGATTTCAAGTATTGTGCGGGCCCTTTTGATGCTCATCTGGAGGTAGGTGCCCAGCACAAATCTCTGGTGATGTCTGTTTTTCTCTGTGGGTTGTCAGGGGAACATAGGATGATGAGCGTAGTGTTAAGTCAGGACATAGCAATCTCATTCTTCATTTGCAAATGTAAACCAGGAGGTGATGGAGGATGTGTTCAGTACATTCATATTAATGATGTGGAGGGACTGACCCTACCACAGGGAGCAGTATGATTTCTTATCTTCACAGAAACTTGGAAGAATAATGCACATTATGAGGCTTATGACTTTATATTTGAATTTTTGATCCTGTTCTCATGATTTTTTGCTTGTGAAACTGAATTATTTCAGTTTCAGGTTATATGTTTGATATTATATTTTGAATGTTTCAGTTTACTCTTGGACATGGTCTGAGTGAACTATTGAACTCGAACACAAGAGGCAGAATCTATGATTAGAGAATGAAATATTAATTAGGCAATGAAACACTGGGAGAAAAGAATCTTTGCACTTTTGGATATACAATTCCATAAAGAAGGCACTTATTTATGTAAACTATTTAATGGATATAAAAATAGATTAAAAAATATTAAGGTGTGATTGGTTTCTACCCTTAGAATATCTACAAATGATCTTAGCACATAAAAAAAGAGAGGGACAAGATGTTTTATCTTACACGCTTCAGATTTTATGAAATTTTTCAGTGAAACTTCTTTTTCATCTAAATAACTACAAAAGAATCCAGTTTTCTCAAAAGAAGCCACACTCTTAACTATAAAAGTGCATCACCATCCTTTCACTTCCTACACTGTTCATGCTATCTATATAGTACAAACTGTGTATATAGTCTGTCAATAAAGTACTTCTGATGTGCTCTTACAGTAACAAATACTTGCAACTTGGCTATGTTCCTCCTGATACTGGAGGTGTCACTGATGTGTGACACTGATCAGCAGAATCAGTAGTAGCATGTTAAGAGAGATACGTTCCATTTTCAGGGAGATTTGGAACAAACTTTTTTGAAATATAAAGATAAAATTATACACGATGTTTGCATGTGCCTCAAGAAAAATGCATTTCAGAAAAAAAATTGGAGGAAAACTTCGGGCAAGACATTAAGTCAGGGCCAAGAATATTAAGGAAATAAAGATATCTACATACTACACTGGAGACAATCTCAAGGAGATCTCCTAGTGCCCGCTGAAAATGGTAGTGTCTTGTGGCTGAATTCTGTAAGCACTTAGGCCATCGTAATGGTATATCTCCGTTAACTTTGATGACTTTACATTTTGTTCATAGTGGTGTCACAGAGTTGGAGATCAGGTCCCGAGTCTGTGTTATTAAGTATGCACTTTTCAAAATGAACTTCAACCCCCAGATTTAGTTCTATAATACCCATCCGGAACAAGCATATGCCATGATACCCCCTGTTTATGAAATCAATTTAGAGAGTTTGCTGAGGTAGGAAAGAAGGCACTAGTATCATCCTCTGCACTTTTAAATTTTTTTACAAGACTTTCCTCTGATTTGAAGTGATACTTCATTTAAATTATGGCTTCCCATCTGCCACCATATTGAAATTATTTTATTGTGGAAAAGAACAATGTCAGATGCACCAAAGCTCCAAGATTTTTATGACTGTAGTATGGACATAAGTTAACTGCAGTTCGTTTAACATCTGGCTAGTGACAGATGTTGCCAGGCTGTGTCTTCTCCACTGGCATAGTAATATTTTACAGCATGAAGTACTTGGCAAGTTCTAAATCTTCATTTTCTTGTCGCAGTATTCATGAGTCCATTTTGTCAAATACTTAGGAATTTCTTCTGCTTTCTTTCCATGGCCTCAAAGATTATAAAGAAATCTGATATTATAAAATACTACTCACTGTATTTGAAAATACTAAGCATGCTGTGGAATCTTTCTTCATATTCCTAGTGCATACAAGCATAAGAGCCTTTAGTGTTATGACTGAATGATTTTTTTTCCATAGGAAAAAACATTTTCAGCTGAATAAGTAGCTATTTTTTTATTATTATTATTATTATTCACTGCGTGCTCCCATGCCTAATTTCCTACACACTTTTCAAAGCTATTCTGAATATATAACCATTTTCCTTCTGAATACTCTCAATTTTTCACTGAATACCTGCTCACAAGCATTCACTTATTTATTATCACAGCATATTGCTGAAGTGAAGGCATTCTGTCATACCCATCTTACAGATAAGTGAAGGGGCATAGTGCAGTTATTTACCCATTTGAATAGTCATTTTGAGATGGAAGGGACATTAGTTCTTGAGGATTAGCCTCACATTGGACTATGAAAGATTTCTCATATTAGTGCTACCTTTACTGAATTCAGATATAAAAATCTTATGTTCAGGTTCCACCTCTCCTAAACTCAGTGTAATTTTTCCTACTATATGAAATACCTACTTGAAATAATCCAACTCTACTTGAAACCCAACAAAGAATTTTTGGACTTTTTCCTTCCAAGCTACAAATTTATTAGCTGTGCTATGCTGTCACCTCTTTACAGGGATAGATCTTTGCTTGCTACAGGGGCTTAGCAAGACCTGGGAGTGTTCTATTCCATTTGAAGTTGCAGGGGGTACTGTGCTGTAGTCAGACACAATTTCAATCTTGTCTCTTTGGTACTGAGACATAAACACAAGATAAATACTCTCTTCATCTGTTTTCCCTAGTATCTGGATTTTATCCTTGGCTCTTCTCAGCCTCCTTGTTTTGGGACGCCTTTGTCTGACCTGTTAGATCCTTTTTTCCTACTCTTCTATCAGTCCTTCATGTCAAACATAGCTTTGAGTTATCCTGTCTTCAGTAACACTTAATTTTCATTGCCATCCTTGCACCAGAATTTTGCCCCATTTGATCAGGCTTCCCTGGGTTAACTAGCTTCTAACTCCAAAATAGCTCCAGTTCTTCTCAGTCCTGACTTTTCCCCTAGCTAGTTCCAGTCAATGAGAAGTGATGAGCCCTCCCCACCTGCTCAGATTTTAGCCATTTCTCCATTGCCTGTGTTGTGATTCAACCCAAAAGCAGCCCAGCACCACATCACCACATAGTTGTTAACTCACCATGCTCCCTATCCCAAGTGAAATGAAGGAGAGAAATGAAAACAAAATGGAACATGTGGGCTGAGATAAAAACTGCTTACTAAGACAGAAAAGGAAAATGGAAACAGAAATGAGATGATAACAATATATGTACATATATATATCCACAATTCAATTACTCATGACTTGACACCCAGCTAACAGAACTGCCTGCTGTCTGATGCCCTGCCAGCAATGCAGTGTCTCACCACACAATGACTGACACCTCCAAACAGAGGCTGCCCACCGTAGCCAACTGCCCACAGCTTTATGGCCTTCCATATGACACCACATAGGATGGAATAACTCTTGGCCTAATTCAGGCCACATGTCCTGTCTCTGCCTCCCCCCCTGCTGCCATGCCATGAAGGCAGAAGCCCTTCCCTACCAAATGGCCTGACCTGGTTGTGCACCCATTACTCTACAACCAAAACATTGATGTGCTATTAAATCCGTACTGGCGGAACCCAGGACAACCTCCTACATAAGAACGTCTTCATTATCTTATTTAACTCAGGCCTCAAGCCCCATAAGACATACCTGAAGCTTGGCAGGACAAATTCAGGTCTCCAGTCTGGACAAATTTTTCAATCTCATGGTCTGTGCTTCCTGAACTGCTCTACACAGAACTGGTCCATATGATACCTGTGTCTGAATCTTCCAGGAATACCAGAGCACAGTATGAAAGCAGAGGCAATGGAGAAGAGAAGCTGCATATTCTGAGTTCAAGTGTCATGGCCAAGATCTTGAATCCCATACCAGCTTAGAGTTGTACCATCTTTGTGACTGAAGACGCTGAGTACACAGTAGGATCTGTTGGAAAGTTTGCAGCTATCACCAATAAGAGACATAGCATGAAAAACCATGGAAAAACCCTTTCCAAAGGGTTAAAATTTGGCCATCTGAGGAGGGATAAAATGTCTGCCCTAGGTATGAAGATGTCTTCTGATGCTGTTTCTCAAATCTCTTCTTTAAAAGAGTAAGATAAAAGGAGAATACTGGCATTCTGTAAAACAAATGTCAGATTTGTCTGGAACATAAACAAAATTACTTTTTCTCACCTTTATTTGGAAACATCCACAATGATTCAGACTTAAGTCTTTCAGAAAATCAATAAAACTTCAATAGCTCCTTCCACTATATCCTTTGGTTATAGAAAACAAACAAGGATTTGTAAATTATAAGGAACTGAGAATCAGGGATGCGTGTAGCCTCCTTGTAATAAGCACTGCTTAGATTACAATAAAGATTAACAGAAAAAAAGATGAAAAGTAACTTTGAATATGCAATTCGTCTTTGAAAGTTGTGTATTCAAGAAGCTCTTCAGGTGTGACAACATCCCTGTTTTTCATTTGTTTAAGGGAAGGTGGCTGAGGATTTTCTGAGGTCCTTTTATGAGAGATTTTCTTAGCCCCACTATGATGCTAGCATGTGGGCCAGTGAGTGTGGGCAGAGTGGAAACATGATGCGGTAAGAATTTATTCTCCAGTTTTCGAATTCATTCATTCCAAAGAGGAATACAAGTGAGCTAACAAGGTGCTAGCCCATTATATTTTTAAGTCAGTAGAAGACAAATTGCCCAGAGAAGCTGTGAATGCCTTATCCCTTGAAGTGTTCAAGGCCAGACTGGATGGGGCCCCAGGCAGCTTGATCTAGTGAGTAGTAACTATGCCCATGGCAGTGGCATTAGAACTAAGGGATCATTAATGACCCCTGCAATCCTTCTGTGATTCTATGAAAATTGAGCAGTTGTTTTTTTTCCAATTTATTTTTATTTTTACCTCTCCTAAACATGGGTAGACAAGCCAGGAGTTCATACCTGCATGACCGAGAGAGACAGTCTTTCTTCCATTTTCCCCAGTACTTGTCTCCTGGACTGATAACACCTAATATTCCCTGTTCTGAAGCTTAAAGGTCAAATGTTTACAGTTTACAGCTGTCCTATTCACGATCTCTGTTGAAGGGGTTCTGTTGCCTTGCCTCAAAGGCTTTTCTTGCCCTGCTCACCACATCAGCAGGAGGAGGGGAGGCAGAGAATCAGACCTCTTTCTTACATAGCGTAATCAGTATGCAGCACCTCACATAAGGATTAAGAGACATTTTTATGATTATTTACTGATGGAAGAAATGCCGAATAGAAAAATCACTTATCCAAGCTGGTGCAAAGTGTTTTCCTGTCAAGGAATAAAATCCCCATATTTTGGTCCATGTGCTCTAACCTCAGAAATCCTCCCATGTGTTCATTACTAAGGTTGTATACTATATAAAATGGCGAATTATTTAAAAAATAAAAATTCCCCTCTTGTTTTATATATTTATTTTTCTTTCCAAATCACTGACTTGTATTTCCATTTATATTTTCATGCTTACAGGCATTATTCTTTAGTCATTTCCTGACTGCAGCCACATGACAGCGTAATAATAGTGAGGAAGCCTGTAGGTTTTCTTACCAAACTGCTACAAACCATGTAATAGATTGGAAAAAGTGGCTAACTTTCCACTTTTTTTATGTAAGATGATGAATACAGATTATTTATAGAGGCTGCTCTCTCTATATTTGTTTACTGTCACATGGAATGTGTGTCTTTCTTTCACGTGTCTCTCTGAAAGCTTCTTGGAAAATATCAGCATACCACCAAATGCTAAGAACTCACTGGTCCTGTTATGTGTTCTTGTTGACAAGTATGAAAAATGACATAGAATGACATACTTATAATGAAATAAGTTAGAATGAGTAATTGTGTACGTGTATCATGTTATCACGTTCATGTGCTTACATCAAACTCATGCTAGGAAGAGGAGGGGAAGAGGAGGCTGAGGGGAGACCTTACTGCTCTCTCCAAATACCTGAAAGGTGATAGCAATGAGAGCAGGGTTGGTCTCTTCTCACTGGTGACAGGTGACAGGACAAGGGGAAATGGGCTCAAGTTGCGCCAGGGGAGGTTTAGGTTGGATATAAAGAAAAACCTTCCACAAAGGGTTGTTAAGCATTGGAATAGGCTCCCCAGGGAGGTGTTTGAGTCACCATCCCTGAATGTGTTTAAAGTCCATTTGGATGTGGTGCTCAGGGACATGATATAGTGCTGGGTTGTTACAGTTAGGGTAGTATGGTTTGGTTGCAGTTGGACTTGATGATCTTGAAGGTCTTTTCCAACCGGAGCAATTCTGTGACTCTATGATTAACAAATTATTGCACTGGAAGTTAAAGGCTTCGTTTCAGTGTTTCCTAATAGTCCTTCAGGTTCCCAGAAGAGGAGTTTTTTTAGAATGGATGATCAGAGCATCCTTCCAAAATGGAGAAGCAATACACAAATTTTACCTTAAATTTGCTTTTCACCATGACCTTTGTGTAAATAAACGTGAAGAAGTAAAAATGACTGAACACCTGTCCCCTTTTCTTCCTTTTCATTAGGACACGTGGCAACCACTGTAGAAAAGGATGGACGAGAGAAGAACAGGTGGGTGGTGGAGGCAGTGCAGAGGCTAAACTAATACTGCAAAGTTGTCCTGGACTGTACTGTGGGGATCAGTGTGTCACTTGCCAAAAAAATCCACAGTCCTTGAGAGCAATCCTTGAGGTCAGCTTCTTGTTCCAGCTGAGCCCAGAATCCAATGGGACTAGGAAGTCAAGCACTTCTGCACTAGCCCTCATCTGATTCTCCTTGTACTTCATTGATGCTCTGGCTCTGTGTATATCAGTGTACCTGACCTTGTCAGGAGCCAGGGCTGATTTGAATGACTCATGTATATCACAGGAAAGGGCTCTGAGCTTAAACATGCCTATTGATGTCTATGATAAAAATAATACATTTTCTTTCACCTGTTAGTATATCTCTGCTGCTAGACATGAGTTGTGAAGGGCTGCCATTCAAAGGGACCTGAACAAGCCTAAAATGTGAGCCCATGTGAGCTAATGATGTTCAACAAGGCAAAGTACAAGGTAATGCACCTTGATTAGGGCAATCTCACTTATGCATATAGACTGAGAGAAGAACTCCTTGAGAGCAGCCCTGTGGGGAAGGGCTTGAGGGTTATGGTGGACATGAGCCAGCAGTGTGTGCTTGCAGCCTGCAAAGCCTCTAAAGAGGGGTGACCAGCAAGGTAAGTGAGGTGTTTGTCCCCCTCTGCTTTGCCCTTGTGAGGCCCCACTTGCAGTACTGCTTCAAGGCCTGGAGCCCCACTATGAGGAAGATGTGGAGCTGCTGAAGTGGATGGTCAGAGGGTTGGAGTATCTCCACTATGAAGAAAGGCTGAGGAACCTGGGCTTATTCAGCCTGAAAAAGAGAAGGCTAAGAAGAGACCTCATTGCAGCCTTCCACTGCTTAATTGGATCAATATTTTACATGGTCTGATAGTGATAGGAGAAGGGGGAATGGTTTTAATCTAAATTAGGAGATGTTAGATATCAGGAGGAATTTTTTCACTGAGAGACTGGTGAGGCACTAGCACAGGCTGCCTAGAGAAGCTGTGGGTGCTCCATTTCTGAAGGTGTTCAAGGCCAGGTTGGATGGGGCCATAGGCAACCTGATCTGGTGGGTGGCAGCCCTGCCCATGGCAGGGGGTTGGAACTAGATGATCTCTGAGGTCCCTTTCAGTCCAGCCTGTTTTGTGATACTACGATTCTGTGATCCCACCTGCAAATAGACACAACAGAGGCTGCCGGAAGAAATGGGGATTGCTTATTCCAGCAGCCCAAACCCAAATGCAACACTGTCACAGAGGAGATCTTTTCCCCTCCTGGTTTCTGTTTCTGTTTAGGCCAATGTCTCTGAGTGTAAAACAGAAATAAGAACTCAAGCTTTGAAAGAAATACCTATTGTGGAGCATAATGGTTTGTGATTCTGATTAATTCCATGTTGTTTTAAGACTCGAAGCCTAATTAGCCTTCAGCCTTTTTGTGTCATGGTATCCAACCACCCTATTCAACTACATCCCTTTCTGAGAGGTTCATAAGGCTGTCCGAGGTGTAGGTGACTGACTGCTGTAGCATTAGAACGTGTTCAAGAAACACTCAACTCTTTTTTGTTTGGGTGTAAGTGATATGGTGTTGAAAGAGGGGAGAAAAGTGAAAAAAAATGATCTAGAATAAATATATATGGGCTAAGACAAACTCCAGGAAGGTAAACACAAACAGTGTTACAAGAAGAACAAAGGCCAGCTGGAAGGAACTGGTGTTATTTCCTGCAAAAATATCTCTAATTGCTTTTCCTTACACTGTCAAAGGAAAATCTGAAACCTGAAAGTAATGGAACACATAAGAAGGAAAAAGTTTGAGAGCTAGCTACCTTGGTGAAAGGAGGAGGATTCCTGAGGGGGAAAAACTTTCATAATTTCAAGCTCATTGCACAGGTTGATCTGTCACTCAGTAGGCATGAAGAGTGAGCAGGGTTTTCCTGAGCTCTGAGGTAAATCAGAGAAAGCTTTGCGTTTGCATCCCTTCTGATGTACATTGTCTTGACAAGCAGACTGTGAACAGTGTCAGTTGGAAAATATTTTGTAGAAAGGAAAAAGAGGCAAATACTCAAGACTATACTCTTATCCAATGGATATGTTGTCAAAGTTGTTTAGTTGTGCTTAAGTATGCAGGTGTTTTAGTTCATGTTTGTACCAAAAGGAATAATCCATCGCATGCGTGATCACATGGAAAATTCTACATGCCATTACTAAATAGGTTATAATTGTGTGTCACCAGCTGTCAAGAATCTTTAAGAACTGGCAATTTCCATCTGTGAAATATTGTTCTAGACTTTGTAGTGGAATATGTGAATCCTGAAGGAAACATTACAGGCAGACTTGTTAGTAACTGCTCATTTATTTAAGCTACAGACAGAATATGTTGACAGTGAAACTTAATTGCCAAGAATGTACTTGATTTAGAGTTACTGAACCAAACACTGAGAGACTTCTACAGGGAAGTATGTTGTCACACCAACTCTCTCATTTAAGAGGAACCATTAATCATCATACTACAAATCCAAAGCTTAGGAAGAACAACACTTCTGTTATTTAAAATGTGTATAGATATTGAACTATAACAATTTAATCATTTTAATATTCTGATGTGATATTAATACTTTCCTCTATCTCCCACCATCAAGTTTCTCATAGAAGTGTGTTTAGAAGTCGCTAAGTGTAGGATTAAAGAGTGACACTGAGCTGTACTAACTATTGCTACAGGCTTGAAATAATATAACTGACATATCATGGTTGCCTGTTCTTATCAGTGGCAAAGTATGTCATTAAGAGGGAAAAACTGTCAGTGAAAACGAATAGAAAGATATCAACTCTGTAGAACATGGAAACATATGTGTGACTATGAATGTATTCTAGTTGGACTGATCAGTCTGACAGCTGTAGGATTACTCGGTTACATTTGGATACCTCTTTGAACTGAAGCCTGAAATCTTAGGGAGTAGATCCAGAAAAGTCCATCTGCAACCAGGGAGAATCCAGGCCCAGCATGGTGATATGTAGGGCCAACAAGTGCAAGAAGGCTCTGCAAAAACTCTCTGATATTTTAGGAAATGGTAGATGAAATTAAATACTCATAGTTGAAGTTTTTTTTTGTATGTGGGATTCTCATTCACATTCAGGGCTAATATAAAACTAGTAACTCCAGGCAAGATTTTAAGGGGAGTTCTTCATTTGAAGTAATGACTATGATACTAGAAGTGTGACTAATAATATTATAAAGTTGAATGAGCATTACTGAGATCTACAGTGCTAGTGAATATGTTGATTTGCTGTATTGTATATTCTATGTTCAGTACATTGCATTATCCTTTAATCAAGAGACTTGTGTTCTGGAATCATGTTGTTAGACACAAGTAGTCTGACATTAATTGTATGACTTTTCAGTGGGACGGAAAACCATAACAACAAAGAGACAGAAAAGGGAATGACAGTCAGTGTCTTTGCAAATGATCTTCTTGTATTTTAGGTAATGTGTAAGTAGTGCCGAAGAAGTTCAGTGTATTGTTTAAGAAGTTAATATTTTGTCTTTGCCCGTTAGCAAATATTTGACTCATATAATCTGAATCATTAAAAGCATGCTTCAAGCAAGAGCACACGTGGAACTAATTTTCGACTGTTGTTCTTATCATGATTTTTCGTGATTAGGAGGCGTTGAATGAGTCATTTCATAATGTAGGGTTAAATAAAGATGACCTCTTGTGGGGTCTATCCTGTCTTGAGGAAAGGGAGATTACTGCATTGGGTATTCTCCAGTGCTCTGTAAATTCACTTTATTTTTGATTTTCAGCAGTAGCCTCTAGTTAGACAATAGGAAATTCAGTTTTATACTTAATTAATTTTTAGTCATCCTTTGACGTTGGATGCTGGTCTTATTGTTTTGGTTGTACTTTGTCAGATTTTTTAGTTGCATGGCAAAGCAAGATTGATTTAAATTAAAGGTTAACAATGCCCATCGAACTCCTGTCAATTTTAAGCAATAAATTCAAAGATGCTATAGTATTACTGGTTTATCTTGCTGCAATTAGATTTTTTTCCCTAAATCAAACATGCTTCATGTTGCCCAGAATATATGTTGCCTTTACTGTTAGTTGTCATTGTTATTTTGAAATGCTCTAGCATTCCATGTAACATATTGATTCCACAGTAAAAATGAACTTAACAGAAACATGGAGAGGGCCTGTATTCAGTATTTTCAACTGCCATTCTGGGGATTATCCTTGTTCCAAATGCAAAACAGTCCTCCTGTAAATATTCAGCATTCAACATTTCCTTCTCTTGGTAGAACGTAGTCAGTTTGCTTTCTGAATGGCAGTCAACACAAGTCTCAAAGGATGCATTTTTCCCTTCAAAGCTGGTATAGGTTGTTATGTAATCAGACCAGGCAGCATTTGCAGACAGAAAGGAAAGTTGGACACTTCTATCTTGCAAATTAGGTTCTTTTCTCTCTTCTGCCTATAAATAACTCAACAACAATTCTGAAAAGGGAAAAGAGAAAATTAAGGAGGAGGTAAGTCGGAGCAGAGAACAGTACAGTAAATTCAAAGAGCAATTGCTAAATACTAGATAGCAGCTAAGAAGCAGCCTTCTTTTATCCATACCCCAGCAAGTACAGTAATCGGGGACAAAAAGCAGTGGCACGTTTCACACTCAATTGAAAGAGTATAAGTGCCTATCAAAGATGGGGGTGGAAAGGCTGAAGATGATGATGTGGTTGGGGAACTTGCAGTTAGTGCTGAGCAACTTAATGGATTCAGTGAAGCTGAAGATGGTTTAAGTCAGAATCATAAAGAATAATAATAAAGAGATGCAGAAAAGTGTAGTGGGAATAATTAGGGAAGATGACAAAATATGACTACCTCTGGGGAATGGTGCATTTCTGCCCTGTGGCACCATTTTTGCAGTCATAGAATCTTAGAAAGACTTGAGCTGGAAGGGACCTTAAGGATCATCTAGCTCCAAACCCCTGCCATGGGCTGGCTGTCAACCACCAGATCAGGCTACCCCGGGCCCCATCCAACCTGACCTTGAATGCCCGCTTCTCTGGCAGCCTGTGCCTGTGCCTCACTGCCTTCTAAATAGAAATTTCCTCCCAACATAGTTTTCTCTGGTAGGATAGGTCTTATAGAAGTCTAGTAAAGGGACGAGATCAAACTTTTAATTAAGTTGAATTTTTGCAACTTTATACATTCCCTTTGAAAATTCAATAATGTAACAATATATTAAGGTACTTTATTTATATTGACTGAAAATGGAGTTGCAAATATGCCAGAAATTGATGATTCTTTCAGAAACACGTTCTATTTAAAATATGTATGTATATATTTTCTCTAATTCCTTTACCAAAATGCAAAGCAAGGTTGAGTATGTTTTCCTCACAGGATTGGGTTTAGCCAATGTATCAAATTGTATAAAATTATTTGCCATATCTTGAGCTCACTATAATTAAAACTTCATTTGAAATGCTGTTATGATTTGAAACATAGCACAGATAAGTTGATTCTCAACCTGAAGATGCATATTTAACTCATTTAAATGAGTGGCCTGATCCATCAAAAATACTAAATCTGAGCCTTTTTTCTACTTCAAGAAGCACAGGAAGTTCCTTATAGATGTGCGTAAGAACTTCTTCACAGTGCAGTGACGGAGCAGTGGCACAGGCTGCACAGAGAGGTGGTGGAGTGTCCTTCTCTGGAGACGTTCAAGACCCGCCTGGATGCCTACCTGTGCAACCTGGGCTAGGGAGCTGCTTTGGCAGGGGGTTGGACTCGATGGTCTCTAAAGGGCCCTTCCAACCCCTACGAATCTGTGATTCTGTGATTCATGTTCTGGCACAATTTGTCCATTTGATTTCATAGATGACTTGATTTCATTTTGAAAATAATGAAACCTTTTTAGCATTTTATCGCAACTTAGCCACTTTGCTTCAGAAATGTAAGTGATGTCCCCACACCATAAACCGCACAAGTATTCTGGTTGTTTCTTCCAGAGTGAAAATGTTAACATTAAATTATTTTATGAAATAACACAAGCCCAAGATTAATAATTAAAAAAGAAAACTTACATGTCTACATAATAACAGTAACAGTTGTCTTTGCAGGCACACACACATGTAGGTAGGTTGAAATGCTATGATCAGTAATCAGCATTTTACTCACCAAGCAGCACCAGCACAGATAAAATACAATACATGCATGTGTATTTACTGTATATAACACATGTGTGTGCAGTGGGTGCAAGAGGCAGATTTAGCACTGCACTGTACCCTCCCATCCTCAGTGTTCCATTGTCACCTACGCTGCCCGTGCTTGAGCTATGTGCAATTGACTCATGAAAAACATTGCTAGAAGTTAGATAACAATTTTAAAAGTTTGTGATTTTGCAGGGCTGCATTTCTAGCTGTTCAGGGCTGCATACTGCCTGTGGGCCATGGGTTGGGCACACCTGCTCTATGGGAAGGGTAACAGAGGACACAAGAGTCCGTGGAAGCCAAAAGGAGGAAGCTGGGACAATTCAGTCAATTTATGAGAATATCTGTGGACTGAACTGGAGAAAAAAGCGCTATTAAACAGGAGAAAATGAAGAAGAAAAGTGCAGATGTTTCTCACTTGGTCACTGAAGGTGGCAAAACTACAGGAGTTAAACAGATAATGTTTATTTTGTCTTGCTGAAGCCAGTCAGCCATCATGTTGATGAAAGTAGTACATATTACAAGAGTAAAGTTAACTGAAATTACATGGCATTCAACAGTTGAAAGCAAAATGATTTTGTCTGTCCTTCTGGGAGGATTAAATCAAAACCAAATAAATGTGTCAGTTTTCTGGAATAAAGCAAAAAATATTGCAACATTTTTTCTAAATGTGGACTCCAAGGATTCATCTGACCAAATTGAAAAGCCATTCAGACTTTGGGCCTTCAACTGAATGCAAACATGCCAAGCTTTCCTGATATCTGGAGGAGACATTGTAGTTTAAGTGTGTATATATTTATTTCCAGAGAAATATAGGTACGTAGGTGAAGAATTGCTTCAAAATAAGCACTTTTGTTGTCAGAAGAGATTAGCATTTACTCAGTTAGAAAAGATATCTAAATTATCTTTACATTCAATGATTCCTGAAGAAAATATTTTGCAACCTCTTAAGAACTTCACAAAACTACACTTTCTTACCATTAACGATCCTAAAATATATCATCTCTTGTCCAATGGTAGGCTTTGGGGGCTATCTTTCCTAGCAGTTTGTGTAACAGTGAAATGACTCAAAATGTTTACAGACAGTATTGTTCTAAGCTATAAATTGTCACAAAAAATTCCACAAGAGAAAATTTGTAAAACAATCAGTGCCTATATTTCACTTGAGCCAAATGGCAAAAGAAACAGCATTTTGATATCTAACTCGGCGTTGTGGCAACGTTTCTGTTTGCAATCAAGGATCTAAATGTCAGCACTCTGCTTTTTATTCAGATATGAATACAGAGGTCCTGGTGAGGTCTCTTTGGAGATGTGATCTACATGTCTAGGGTGTTAGTGATAATACATTTTCAAAGACAGAAAGGTAAAGGAGAAATTGAGATTCAAGCATGCTATAGCAGTTCAAACAAAATGACTGCTGGGAGAAGGTCATGTCTTCATATGCTGCTTCACTGCAAATTTATGCGTTCTGCCTGTAAAGACATATGTGGATAGTTACCAGAGGATTAGGGAAACTGTAATGTATCCCAGAGTAAAGAAAAATTGTGAACATCCCAAGCAAACCCTTCTTTATTTAATGTTGAGGGTTTTTTTTTTGCTAAGGTGAACACTGGAAAGCATTCGATTCCATTCCTTCTGTTGTTTCTTCATTANGGCTGTCCTGATTTCAGCTGGGGTAGAACTAATTTTCTTCAGAATGACTGGTATGATGCTGTATTTTGAATTTAGGAGATGAACAATGTTGACCTGCTAATAATGTTTTGGTTGTTGTTGATCAATTCTTACATTAATTCAAGGACTTTTTTGCTTCTTGTGCTGCTCTGTCAGTGAGGAGACTAGAGGTGCACAAACATCTCGACAAGGGCAGAACCAGGACTTCTGATCCAAATATGAGCATTTGCATGGAAACTGCTGAATCACAGCCTGAACCACTGGATGAGCTTCTGAAGGAAAGATCTGGTCAGCCCTGGGAGCACAGGTGAAGGCGATTCATTTGTGGGCTGACTGCCACTGAGGAAGGATTTATTGCTGGGGATCTCTCCAGCAGCTCTTT
>VXAB01000667.1:0-26017 GCA_013399175.1 Odontophorus gujanensis | reverse complement strand
CTGTATTTTGAATTTAGGAGATGAACAATGTTGACCTGCTAATAATGTTTTGGTTGTTGTTGATCAATTCTTACATTAATTCAAGGACTTTTTTGCTTCTTGTGCTGCTCTGTCAGTGAGGAGACTAGAGGTGCACAAACATCTCGACAAGGGCAGAACCAGGACTTCTGATCCAAATATGAGCATTTGCATGGAAACTGCTGAATCACAGCCTGAACCACTGGATGAGCTTCTGAAGGAAAGATCTGGTCAGCCCTGGGAGCACAGGTGAAGGCGATTCATTTGCGTTACCTTATCTAAGGGCGACTGCCACTGAGGAAGGATCTCTTGTTGGATATCCCTCCTTTTTGGAGTTCCTTCCCTGCAAGCCTAGATCATCAGAGATGGGTGAACATCCATTTTCCTTCTTTTGTAGCATCTCCTTGTTTGTGCTGGTCTCTTTGCTTTTACAACCCTTGCAGCATATATATAAAGTAATATATTAGTTTAATATGTTATTTTAATTGCTGCTGGTTTTAATGTTTATTTATTCATGGACAATGTTGTTTTATTTGCATGTTTTCAAGTTTTTTTTCTTAATTTTTTCATATTGTTTATCATTGTTGGGGGCTGGCATAAGTTTGTTTATGGTCTTAACAGCTTGTATATAGCATTAACTTGTTACACCAACAGTGAACTTAATCTAGTATTTGTGCTCAGTATTGCCATTATTCATATATATCAGGAACCTTATTGTGGAAGCCATTCAAGTACAATCTTTACTATAGGTAAATTACTTATTTATTTATTTATTTTAATTTTGAATATTCTTGGGGTGTTCAAGCTATTCAGATTCTATTACTATGCTTCCTGCATGTTTCTAGTTTTCTCTAAGGTTTAAATGACTGCCACACAGGGATCTGCCTTAGGGCAGGCTGGTTATGGTTATCAAGGTGTGTGGAAGGATACGGACAGGTATCTGTCATAATTGTCACCTGCAATGAGTCTTGAACTTACCCCTGAGCAAGTGCAGATTCCTAGAAAGCTGACGGAATGTTTTCAAATAGTGTGTTCTGGCAGTGCAAGAGATTTATGGCTCACTACACTGCGCTCGGGTCTGGCCACGTGTCTGTCAAACACTGTTCAGCACCCTTAAGAGGAAGAAAATGCCTTTGGATCTGATCTGACTCCTGTGATGGGTCATGTGGCTGAAATAGAGAATCAAAGCGTGCCCAGTATCAGTTGCCTCAACACAAGAATAAACAATGGATTTGAAAGTCAGTTTATTTAGTAAGGAAAGAAACTCCTACTAAGAATGGGAAGGAGGAAGAAGTGAACAAGGAAGGCTACAAACCAGAGCTATCACAAGAACAGGAGGAGGACGAGGCAGAATTCATAAAGGAGACAGTAGCCACCTGTTTCCTATCTTTGAGTGAGCTACGAGGTATGTGGGTGGTCTTCAGCCTTCATCCAGGTCTGCACGTTGTCACCTGGCTATTCTGATGCTGCAATATCGGGGCCAGCAGTTTGAAATTAGAGAGAAGCCAGGCAGCTGGGATGCCTCAGGCAGTGTGGAAGAAGTCTCTCTTACTCTCTTTGGATACGTGTCTTGTCTGTAGAGAAACTTTCCCAAGAGGTCCAGCAATTCAAAGAGTTTATACCTTCCTCCCCACCTATTGGAACAGTATTCCATTTATTAATAGAAAGTGTTCCTTTGCACAATAGAGAGAATATAGTGGGTACACACTATATGCCATCCTATGGTCTTCTGTTGTCCATGGAGAGCACATGATGAAGTGGAATGGAAAATTCAGCCTTGAGGCATGGGTACAAGAGTTGAAAGGGAAAATGATCACAAATTTTCTCCCAGGACCACTGCTGCTCTGATTTCCGGTGTGCTGTTTTCCAGAGTAGATGAGTCAATCTTACTTTTGATATAAATAAGGAGACTTCTGATTTGCATTTACAATACAATGACCTGGACTACAGGGCCCTTCCTCCAGTCAGATGGAGGAAAATGACATTCAGATTTCTTAGGTTCTGTAGCTTCAATGACGTGGTACATCAGGCCCAAGGAAGTATAAGGCCTTAATGGACACCAGCGTAGTGTACCCTAATACCATCAAGTTATACAGGGACAGAATCCATCTGTATTTATGGAGCGACAGGGGGATCTCAACAACGAACTGTACTGGAAACCAAAGTGAGCCTAACTGGAAATGAGTGCCAAAAACATCCTCATTGTGAGAAGTCCAGAGGCTCCATGAATCTTCAGTGGGGATTACCTCAGCAGAGGGTAATCAAAGGACCCAAAAAGGTACCAATGGATTTTTGATATAGCTGTGTTGGAGATGGAGATCATTAAGCAGCTGCCTACTTTGCCTGGTCTCTTGAAAGAACCTTCTGTTGTAAGGTTTCCGTGTGTTGAAGAACAGCAGGAGCCAGTTGCTACCACAGCATGGCACTGGCAGTGATATCACACCAAGGCTCCTTGATCTCTATCCATAAGCTCATTGTTGACTGGAGAAACAAGGAGTGATCAGGAAGACTCATTCATGCTTTAATACCCCCATACGGCCAGTGAAAAAGACTGTGGACTGTCAGGGTGTGAATGAAGTCATGACACTGCTGAATGCTGCCATGCTGGATGTGCTAGAACTTCAATATTAACTGGAGCCAAAGGCAGCCAAGTGGTAGGCCACAACTGATATCACCAATGTGTTTTTCTCGATCTTTCTGTCAGAAGAGTCCTGGCCACAGTTTGCTTTCACTTGGAGGACCATCCAGGATACCTGGATTCTTCTGTCCCAGGAGTGGAAATACAGCCATAATATTTGCCATGGCCTGATTTGCAACTGAGGGAAGCTCCTGAACCACCTACAATACACTGATGACATTATCATGTGGGACAATATAGCAGAGAAAGAAAGTAGTCAAAGTCCTTCTGGAAGTTTTGCCTGAAACCAAATGAAGGACGAGGGACTGCACAGGACAGCCAGTATTTTAGCAGTAAAAATATGAAGGTGAATATCATCAGATCCCAATGCATGTGACAGCAAAATAGCAGCTATGCCTGTTGATCACATGACATGTGAAAAGAATGATTTTGAATGAAGCCATCATAGAATCACTGAGGTTGGCAAAGGTCTCCAAGATCATCCAGTCCAATGGTCCACCTATCACCAATATTTCCCAGTAAACTATGTCCCTCAGTACAACATCTAAATGTTCCTTGAGCACCTCCAGGGCTGGTGACTCCACCAGCTCCCTAGGCAACCCTTTCCAGTACTTTTGGAGAAGTATTTTCTGATGTTCAATGTGAACCTGCTCTGGCACAGCTAGGGGCCATTCCCTCTAATCCTATTGCTAGTTACATGGGAGAAGAGGCTGGCCCACAGCCCACTACAACCTCCCTTCAGGTAGTTACAGAGAGTGATAAGTCTTCCCTGGGCTTTCTCTTCTCCAAATAGAACAATCCCAGTTCCCTCAGCCACTCTTCATAAAACTTGTGCTGCAGATCCCTCACCAGCTTCATTGCCCATCTCTGAACACGCTCCACAGCCTCAATATTTTTCTTGTAGTGAGGGGCCCAAAACTGAACACAGTACTCAAGGGGGGGCCTATTGATAAGCCTCTGAACAAATTATCGGGAAATAGTCCATGCATTCAAAAATAATGTGTTAAGTTCTTGAGATTGTGTTACATATGGTCTGGTTCTGTGGCTATGAATGCTGCCATGCTCTTTTCACCGTGGATGATAATTGTGCCCTGAAGATGTGGGCTCTCTGTTCAGGAGACCATATAACAAGCTATAGATAATGTGAAGATGCTTGTATATTTTCATTATTTAAAGCACAGAATATCTTGTAGTGGTGGATTTGACATTTCAAGTCATTCTTAGGAGCTCTTTCACCTCTAATCTTTTGGGAAAATTTACATAGAAATGTGGTGAGGAACAATAAAGTTATTACCTTCTGCTAATTTTTAGAAAAATTCCAGTGTAGGCTATTCCTTAAATCAGCTAATCTGCTCAATTTTTAAGATACTTAATCTTGTTTCCCTAACTGTCACAAAGAACCATAGGCAATTTTAAAGGGACTTTCTGCCACACGATGGCACTGCAACCCTTTAGATATAGCAAGGGATGTTGTCAGAACTTCCACGCTGAAGGAGGCTTTGAAGAGGCTGCGTCCAGTAGCTCCTGGAGTCAAAAGGAGTATGAGAGCTGTTTTAACTGCTGCTATTCTCAGCCATGTTCAAAATTACTCTATGTATGTCTGAAAATGTACAATTACTTTTTAATTATTGGGCTCATAAAACCAGTTCCACTTAATAGATTTGCACAGTAAAGGAGGGATTGTGGTGTGACACACTATATATGCGTTCCACAATGCTGCAATACATAGAAGTCTTATTATAGTGCCTTTATTTTGAGTGTACCTAAATGTAATCTCCTGCTGCCTGGAGGAAGGTGGGATTGCAGAGTGTGACTAAGTGCTTTGTGGAAACAAGAACCACTTTCTAGCTTGATGTCTGGCACTTGCTTAGTTTTCCCAAACTCCCTGCTGCCCTGCTGCAGGGTAAAATTAACTGCAAGTGCTTTGCTGGGTTTTGTTTCTCTTTTTTTTTCAGTGTCCCAGAATTTACCATTTAGTCACCAGCTGGGATCAATTCTGTGAAGAAATGAAGAATCCCAGCTCAGGGAATGGATCAGAGCTGGAAAGGTAAGACAATAAGGTGAACCTAGGACCACAGTTCACTCCCCCAGGTGCTTCCTTCTTCATATAGTGATAACCTGAACAAGTTGTGAAGCTCCACAAATTAGTTTTCCCTTCTTTTAATGTACCTTCAGAAGCACTCAGAGGTAGTTTGAAGAAGTTAACAAAAAAACCCTGCTATGTTAAGGATTTCAATTACAATACATGCCATCAGTATATAATCAGCACATAATAAAGGCAATTAGGGAGACAGATTTGTATAATTAAGTATAATAAGATGTGACAAAGTGTCTCTTTTTTATGCATTGACTTGCGAAAGCTGCTTTAGGTAGGTTGTGGTTAAAACCTGGGCTTGAGGCTCAGAAGTAGAGTACAGTGCAGCTGCCATGCTTCCATGTGACCTTGGAGCCAAGGAGATGCCGTTTTTCTCTCAGCATCAGTCATCACCTCTGAAAGCAGAGTTACAATTCAACACTACATTCTCATCTGGATATCCCACTTCTTTTGAGTCTAAGTGCTTTAGATTAGGAACTGCTTCTATACATCTACAAAATTTACTGAATGAAAATGTCTTCCAGTTACTCCTGTGATACTGTCAATATTGCAGTAAAGTGCATTGCCATTATAAGAATTAACTTGGGTGCAAGTTGGAAATCTGGTGTTAGATAATATATTTTCCCATGGATTTATGGTGCAAGTTCAGCGTTGTATTCTGTCCTTGTTTAGCTGCTTGCTAATATGTGGATTTTTTTCTCCTTAGAATACACTTCTTGGGCAATATAAAGTTCTATGAACAGATTTTTTAGTTAACTGAATTACTATCAACAGTTAGAACAGCTGTAAGTGAGGCTAATAAGAGCTACTATGATGTGAACATCAAATTGAAGTTGTGAATGCTCCATTCCAGGAGGTTCTCAAGGCCAGGTTGGATGGGAACCTGTCAGCTTGATCTGGTGCCTGGTAACCCTGCCTGCAGCAAGGGAATTGGAACAAAATGATATTTGCAGTCCCTCCCAACCCAGGCCTTTATATGATTAAGTCCTGTACATATTCTGTAATTGATGAATCAGTTCAGCATCTAACAAAGATCTGGAATGCTGAGGGATATGTGTGCAGGACAAGCTGGGATGGTTGGTTGATTGTTGGTTCTCCAGTTTTGCCTCAAGGGAGTTGCCAAGTTTCAAAGGTTTTATTTGCAAATAAAAGCTAAAAATTATCAGATTTGTAAGTGATGAATGACTCTCCCTCTACCACCCCTTTTTTTTTTTTTTTTTACTTAGTAGTCGTTCTGTCTCCCTTTTTCCCACTGTATGAGGAAGACCATGAATGCATGAGACCTAGTTGGAAAGAGCTGAGTTAGTGTAAAAAAACGCCCACACTTGTTAATGAAGCATGAAATAAAACTGTATGTTGTAGTAAAAGAAAATTAATGCTTGACCATGAAAGCTTTTGTTGCATAAGTTGGAATAAGTTACAGTGCACCCAATATAGTACATCACTTCTGTAAATACACTGCTTCAGTAATCTTAGAGAACTGTTTTTTTAGTATAACTGGTATCAGAGGTGGGGCCTGTAGCACTATATCCTACTAAGCCTGCTCAATTGAAAAAAGACTATTTGAACCATTTTTTATGGGTAAGCTAAGGTCTGTTTGTTTTGAAATTCTCCATATGGAGATAGCAGTCTCTTGGTAAAACTTTATCAGTTTTGGCTGAAACACTCCAATCATTCAAAGGGAGAGAGATCATTTTGCCCAAGTGTTTAGGGAAGGAGAACAGAAACTGAATAGGAACATGGAAGTCAAGGACATGGTTAACATTTTAGATGGCTGTGATGTAAAGAGTGAGACTGGATACTAGTTGACAGGAAGAGACAGATTGGAGAGGAACTGAGGGGAGGAATAAACTCTTCTAGAAGGAGAATCAGAACCAAGACTTGAGATCTGGAAATACAAAAACAAAACAAAAACAACCCCCAAACCTAAAATGACAAAATGACTGTGCTGCAAAGAGAGGAAAGACTGATTAAGAAACATTTCACTTGGTACTGGTAGGCTGGAGAAGAAATAGAATTATGATAAAGGCAGGAAAATAAGCACTCAGAAGTGAGTTTGGAGGAAATGGTCAATCAAGTTCACGTGCCCCTGTACCATACCACGTCTCCCGTATGTCTCTATATCAGAGAGAGAACTCTAAGATTAACAGTAAGCATCTCTGCAAACACCTTTGGACTATGTGAAAGTGCCACATGAAACTCATTAATAATTTTCTAGTGTACAATCTTGTGTTGCATAGTATTGTTTTCCCTCTTTAAAAAACAAACAACAGAAATATCAGACTCCATAAAAGAGGTTTCTCAGGTTAGAGAAGGAATTCTTAGTCAAGGGAGAAGAAATCCTTACACACAGATGAGGTCTAAAGCCTGATTTCGTGCACAATCTAAACTTTTCTTGGACAAAAGTTTGGGCATTTCCATTACAGATGGAAATCAAGTCACAGTTTGAGCCAGTGATTGAGCACTAGGTGGGAAGGTAGGGGCAGCCCAAGGGAGCTCAGATATGTGCAATGCACCCAAATGACCACCCAAGAAGGGTGGAGCCAGAATTCATCCCACTCCCAGACCTCATTTAAGGGTTAGCAGTGGAGGCAAGGGTATCTCCCCCCTACCGGAGGCCTTCCAAGGCTAAGCAGATTCTTTCTTTTGTTTCTGTGTCTACAGCCACTGCATTTGAACATATCCTCGCTTGCTGTAGCCTTGAACTTTGTTACTTTGCTATCATTACTGCATTTTCCATTGCATTACAGCATTATACCATCTTTAATTATTGTGAGTTGTAGGGGGTAATATGGTCCTCAAAGCACACACAAAGCCTTTAAGTGTAAAGGCTTAAAGACAAAAGTCTGCACTGTATCAGAGATGTTTAGGAACTGGCTTTCAGAGCACAAGATCTCATAGCACTCCTGCTTGGCACAGTCACTTCTCCAGAACCTGCCTTACATTTTGGTTGGGCTGTCAAGAGGTCCGCCATGGCCCCAGGTCACTGCACAAAACACAGTTTTGCCCCTAAAGGAACTGGAACTCTTTGTTGAGCCCTTGTGTCCTTATGCCTGACAGAAATCAGGAAATTTGCATCCAGGTTCTTGGGAGACTGACCCAAAGGACTGAGGTTACTCACATCATTTCCTCCACTCATCTTTGCATCTCTCTTGCAGCTTCCTTACTCTCTACATGTCCTCTGACTTCTGTGTTCGTAAAGTTCCAATAGCTACAAACCACTCCAAGACAGTTCTATTGATGTTTTCTGAGACTTCATCCTGTCTTCTGTCATTTCCTTCTACAAAATTTGTGGGATGCACAGTATGACGTGTGTGAGGTGTGAGCTGACCTAGTATGCTAAACAGAACCTCACCCTGTCAACTCTAAGTTCCTTTCAGACACCTGAATGAGCTTCCAAGCATCCGAAAGATAACTCCTGATTTTCTTGGCAATAAGCAGATGTGTATATTATCTGCAGAGGACTAAATCTGAGCAGTTAGAATGGTCATACTTGGAAAATTTACTGTGCTTTGAATCTATCTGCTTACTGTGCATGAAAGCATTCACAGAGAAGAGCATTTGATTTAAATTATGTGCATTTGTTTTTGCTAATGACTTTTCTTTCCTTATGCTTCTAATAAATATTCACCAAGCAATAATAAGTTCACCAGAGCCCAGACCAGCCTTATGCATGTGATTTGATTAGTCTTGGTAGTCAGTGAGCTTTTGTCTTCTCGTTGCCAGCCAGACCAAGCTCTAAGCTGCTATGCACCCAACAAGCATTGTGGGCTCTCTCTATTAACAAGTGACTGAAAAACTCTTGTTCCATTTTGTTATTTGTCAATCTGTATTTTCAGAATGATGGCTCCTGTAGCCCTAAACCTGCACTAAACAAGATTATTATGACTGGAGGCTGAAAATTCACTCTCAGTGACCTGAGTCAGTTTGTCATTGTTCCTTACATCTGTGAGTGCTTTCCATACTAGCAGAGGAAATTTTTATCAGGGATACTATGATACATGCAGATACAGTGAGTAAATGTTTCTGAAGTTACAAGAGTGTTTTATTGTGTGCCCAGTCATAGAATGGCTCCAGTAATTAATGACTGTGTTTGCATCATTTGGGTAGATTTTGCAGAAAATGGGTAATTCTTCCTTTAGTACTTCTTTGTATTGTTTCTGATTAGGTCTAGGAAGATCATTAATTCAGTTTAGGCAATTAAATTCAGAAGAATTGCATCTTTACTCCCTGAAGCAGAGTAATTACATTGCTGCAAAACGGGCTGTGGGTTCTCCTGCTAATAAATGCCCAGAAAACACAGTCACGAAGTCCTTGTTGATTATACCATATTTGGGAATCCAGTGATTTGTGCACACAGTTTTTGGGTTTTTTTTTTTAGAGAAGGATTGTGAAAAGGTGTGCACTAGCATAAAGTTAAATGAGAAACACATATTGGCTTCTGCTTTGACTTTGCTCACATTTGTTTTCTTTTTGCTTTTTAACAAGAAAACTAAACAAATCCCAGAAAAGACACAACTAAGCAAGCAAAGCAGATAAAAAAAAATACCTCATAAGAGACTCCCTGCCCAAAGTCTACAGATCTTCCTATTGCATCAGTGCAGCAGGAACAAAACTAGGCTCAGAGTTAACCATCAGGATGACTTTGGACAAAAACCAAAAGTCTAAGAAAACACATATGGCCATTTCACTTACCATTTCTATACCACTTCACTGTTTCTTTTCTTCAGCTGCTCTCTTCCCCCGTCTCTGTTTGGGATAAATTAGGAAATCCACAAAAAAACCCCAAAACAACTGAAATGAATGCACATACATAAAGGAAAGGCAGCTGCAAGAATACAAATCAGTCTATTTAAATACACCAGAAGAAAGAGAATTCAAAGATCTTATTAGAATCTATGACATGAATTCAATTGACAGTGTGAGTTATCATTTGGGGCATTTCAGCATTGCAGCTGAGGGTCCTTCACAGGATGAATTGCAAGTATTTGGGTATGGTGTCTTCTACCATTTCTATGGAAAAGGAGATCATGTGAAAATGCTTTTAGTTCACAGCTGATATTTTGGGGTGCATAAAAATAATCTGTGTGTGGGGGAAGCGAACACAGAGAGTAGCAAAAAGCAGGGCCTTGTGGGTGTGAGCCTGAGGGGCTGGTGGAGAAACTTCTGTCTCTGCTGCAGCATCCTCCTTCCAAGGTGAACATATGCTATGCAGCTCCAGAAGAGCAAACAGTTTGTGGGAGGTGGTTTTGAAGTTAGATTAAAAGAAGCTTTTAGACAACCCCACCTATCAGCAGTGTAGTAGGCAACCTCCCCAGTGCATCGGTCACCACCCAAGGCTAAGAGAAGCTGCAGGCCCTGACTGAGGCTGCAGCAGGTTGGGTTAGATGAAGGTGAGGTTTCCAGGTGACCTTTTAAAGTGTGATATGAATATACTGGAGTTAGACTTGGGATTCAACTTTCTCTGCTGGACTTTCCACCTACTGATACTCTGACTAGCCACATTACTGTTGTCTTGGGTTCATATAAATATCCTACTGTCTCATCTCTGACATAGCACAGATATATTCTTTGTCACTATATCTTCTCTAGGGCTTCAAAGGAACTTTAATCCTTTAGATTCCATTGAAAACTTTGGTATGGTTTCTTTCTGGCAAGAAAGAGAGAATGTTTTTAGAAAGGTAGCTGGATTGCAGAAGAAACTATAGATACCATTTCATACGGCAAAGCTGGTTTTAACACTGATAATACTGTGAAATACTTGCTCTGCCTGGTGAAGATTTGGTACCTGTCTACATCTGAGCTGGCCATCATCATCTAGACTTCCTTTTGAGAAAGAAATGATATTAATATCATGCTGTGTGATATTATTAATATCACCCTGAAACTGATACATAAAATGGGTCAGATGAATCAGTCCCTAAAAGTCTCTTTCAGATGCAAGCAATGATATTGCAGGTGTCTCAGGAGAAGTGAAATGGATCCTACCTATCTGTTATTCTTTCCTCTGGGCTCTAGTAGAAGACTGATGAGCTGTTCAAGAAGAATTCAACTCCTTATTTTCTAATTTCTGTAGCTGTAATGAACAGTAATAGCACAAAAAATGTACCCTCTGTTTGAGGTCATTGATTGTCAAAACAATAATATCTTAACTAACTAGAGTGTTCAAATCTTAGATATTCTTGAAATACTTTCTCCAAGAAGCGTGAAACTGTTGTCTTGAATAATACCTTACTGAATTCTTCTTGGCAATCCATATTAACAAAAATTTATTCAGCTCTTCTGTGACAAGTGAAAATTTAAAAATATTAGATACTCTCTTCTATAGGAAGATATAGCTACAGCACAATCCAGAGCTGTCACAAGATCTTACGCGCTGGGATGAGAGACATATGTACAGAATTATGTCATTCTGATGGTGAAGTAGAGTGGTTACAGTCCCTCTGAACTTTCCCTTCTCTCCATCCAATATATCCACATCTATCTTACTCTGATCAGTAGGAGTTCAAGCTGTATGAGAGCTGATATCAAGATACAGATCGCTACTCAGCGACTGCATTGAGGAAATATTTCTTCCTTCTGGGAAAGAATAATGTCCGTCACCTACCTATCTTTATATGCAACATGTTCACCTCATACATTCATACAAATGAAGTACCAGTCTACGTGTTTCAAGTTGTGCCACTGTGGCACTCTGCTGTCTGTCATCTCATTGCAAGCAGTGCTTATAATCTGATACAAAACATTATAAACTTACACAGCATAAGCTTACAGAGAAATATGAAAATTACTCACTGAAATATAATCAGTATGGTATCATTTTTTTCAAGCCACGTACTCTATTTTCTCACATACAGCATTTGTATGACTCAGAAACCCATGCAGGTAGAAAAGAGACACAAACTGTGGATGATTGTATAGACACTTAGCTGTCAGGCAGAAGATCTGAGATGGAAAACTCTGGACATTGGGGAGATATTATGATGGAGTTTTCTCAATATTGAAAAAAAAATAAAAAGAGTGCAGCTTGTAGGATATGTAGCAGAAGACAAAACTAAGCTCTGCCTTTCAGAAGAAAATAGAAGTCTTGCAGAATGTTAACTAAATTGTTTTTTTGTTTTCTTTTTTTCTCTTCCACAAAGGAGGAAAAAGCTTTTTTCCTGCTCTCCTAAAAATAAAAGATTGATGAAAACGATGCATGACATGCACATCAGGAAAATGCACCCTGACATTTTTGCACAGAATGTGCGTTGCATGTTGACAGATTTTTGCTATAAAACTGACAGTTTTAGTGCAAGCTGTTCCTGCCATGACTATAGGGAATAGAGAGCAAAAGGGAAAAGTATAATTTACACTATGCACACATGAAATAAAACTGACAGGCTACAAGGTGGCTCAGTTGTTCCATGGAAAGGTACCATAAGGTATCTAAAACTAGTTCCATTGCCCTTCGTGGCACGACATCCCTAAACATTATGCTTGTAATCCAGTGAACTGATTATGGATCTCCTTACAGATTTTTACGTATACTTTAAAAGCATTGGTGTGTGTCAGTGAGTTGAAGTCTTTGTAAGATTCCATCTCTTCCCCGAACTATTTATAGTGCAAGACCAAATTTCCTTTAAAAATTCACATGAAACAGGAATGCTTCTGTATGAAAAGTGATCGTGCTGTGACTGCATAGCTCTTAAGGTGTTTTACAAGAAAAAAAACAAAAAGAGGGTAACAATCCTTGCAGCAAATCAAACATTTGGATACACAGAATGTACATCTATTAGTTTTGAATGAGTACACCCAAAAAATCTTTCTTTTTGTACAAAGGTTATCATCAAAACTGTAACATATTCAAATTAAATACATAATGCCATGTTACTAATAAATTCCTTATGCTTTGAAAACAGAAAGAAATTGAAAGGTCTCTAAAAAGCGATGATTAAATATGCAAATTCAATCCTTACAGCCCTTTTTTAGAGTTTTATACCTTTTAGAAACCTATCAGCAGAGAAATCTTACTTTTTCCACGTCTTATTTTTCTTCTCCGTCTCTTCTATTTTTAATGATGGACTGCTGTACAGTAGGCTGAACACCATACAGCTTCACTCTTCCCTATTTAGATTAATCTAGGTAGAACATTAGATTTCTAATCTTGGGCAGTCTCACTTCTACTCTCCCGTTGCTTCAGGGCTTACCTCCTGTCACCTCAAGCTAAATCCTTCTCATATATTCACATAAACCATTAACTGTCCTCAGACTGCCAAAATAAATAAGAGCAGCAGGATATGTCTCCCTATTGATTTCAGTAGCACCCACTGCCTTCCAGGAGAGCAACCAGATCTGTGTTTTGTTAGAGTGTCAGCTATTCAGTTAAAAGTCCTTCTCAATATTGAGCCTCCAAATCCTATTCTATTTTGAAGTATTCTTGTTCTCCTTGGCATTCTGTTATACTCCTATTCTGCTCAATACCCCTCAAGGTTCTCTTTTTTGACTTCTATGTGCCTGTTCCAGATTGGGCTCTTTTCTAGAGGTCTCTCAACAGTCCACGTTTGGAAAAAACATAGTTCTGACAGAGCTGGCCTGATGAAGTGCTAAGATCAAGGCTTGAAGTTTTAAAACCCACCTTAGTGGTGAATGAATACAATCCTTCCACTGAGAAATGGCTTCACAGATCTGTACAGCAGCTGGAACTCAGGTGTATCTTTTACTGCTCATTCTACCCAAGTGAAGCAAATGAGTCCTGGAACCCTTGAATGGTGGGATTAGAATAAAACAAAACAAAACAAAAAACAAATCAAAT
Organism: Odontophorus gujanensis; assembly: GCA_013399175.1. Lineage (NCBI taxonomy): Eukaryota > Metazoa > Chordata > Aves > Galliformes > Odontophoridae > Odontophorus > Odontophorus gujanensis. The sequence continues at coordinate 12,472 of VXAB01000667.1, read as the reverse complement.
ACACCTGTAACAGTTTGTGATTATCAAGGTGTAAACTTTTGGAGTCTTTTAGTTGGAAATTAACATTTCTCTGGACTCTGAACTGTATTTTCTTCTACTAACCCAGAGGCCTGCTTGCACTTAGGGGTCTTAGTAGGCCACTGCGTTCAAAACCAGCATCAAAGAAAGAAGTGATGTGGCTGGTCATTGCATCTGACCACATTCCATGTTTTACCTTTAAAGTCCCTAAGTCTTATTCTCCAAATTGTAGAGGTAACAACTACCCAGAGCATAAGGGCAAGCAGAAATGGGGCAGAGTGGTACCCTGGGCCACAAAGTTGCAGATGCTCCTGGCATCTTGTCAGGCTGCTCTGTGTAAATGTGCAACAGCTGCACATTTTCTTTAAACAGCCCACATGGTGCCTACCTTCTTCTTGCAGAAGGGGACACAGTGCACAGTGAGTCTCTCACATGCTCTTTCTGCCTCCCCTTCTCATTCTCCTGGAGCTGCAGTGAGAAGTCTCTCAGCACTGATGCTGCCTCTACATCTTCTGACTCCTTCACAGTCAGAAGCGGTTTGGGCAGAGGAGGTGAGGCAGACAGCAGCTGGTCCACTGTGTACAAAGAGATCCACTGAGCAAATGACTTGCTGACTTGCTTGTCTCATGCAGCTGGTCAGTATGTAACGGTACTTCTTGTTGAAAGCCAAAAGTAGTGCAAGAAAAGCTGCTGCTGCTGCCTGTCCCTGTTTTCACATCCAGACAGGAGGTCTCTCTGTTAGGGAGCCCCTCTGCCAAGGAGGCTGCTGCTAGATTTGGACAAGCAGCAGCAGTGGGAATGTAATTCTCCCTCTTAATCCACCATATCAATCTATCCTCCTCTGACAGGAGCTGGTACAATCTGAGGGCAGCTGAATCTTCAGATCTACCATCTGTTTTCCATAGAGCAGCAAGAAATTCATGAAAGAGACTACTGCTGGTCAAACCACAGATGACAGATGAGAACAAGACAGAAATATGCTGAGCAATCCAAAAGAGGACACGTTTCTTTCCTAAAAACAGAAAGCAATAACAACCCTGGAGAAAGCAAAGCAGTACAGCAGGGTGTTTGGAAGGGATATTCGTATGATACCAAACTGTGGGTAATTCTGAGCTGGGGAGCTAGAAGACCATGCCCACTTTTCTGAGCTCAACCATTACAGTAGTCTCATCCTGGCTACCTTCTCTAAGAGGACTGGAGATATTCCATGGTCATTACCCATATCACTTCAAATGGAAGAAGAGCTACCACATCTCAAGGGCTATTATCCACAGGTGTTTTTAATGTCCTCCTGATTTGCTGCAGAGCAATCTATCATGAACAGAAGCTATGAGGAGAGTGAAAAAGTAGGATTGAAAGGGAGGGGAAGAAGTGATGCTTATTTTTCTGGAAATGTTTCCTTGCTATATTGTTGGATAGCACTTACATTTGTGGCATACAAAACAGCAGGGAAGACCCACCCAGAGAACGTGGCACATGTGACCCAGCATGTGGTGGGCAAAATATATGCAGTTTAGATGCCACTGTGCAGCTACTTGTACACTGAAATCAATAAACTACTTCAGCTCAGTACTCCAAGACGATTGCAGTAACCTGGATGCTCTGTTCCTGATGAAGACAAATGTAGGATACCTGCAGGCAGCAAAATCTGCTGTGGGGTTGCTCTGCATTCTAATGGTTGATTCTAAGTAATGCGTTTTCTGACCTTGAGCTCTGCATTTATTTTTGAAGAAGCTCGAGAATCAGTTCCAAATTATTAGAGGGATAGTTGTAATCTCCATTTTCTTCCAAGTGCATTGCTTTCAATTCCCATCTGTCCTTCCAGACACCTCCTCTATTAAATGGTCACAGAAGATGAATAACAGTGGTGTGAACTCTTCAAAATTGCATTACATGTTATTCTGCTCCTTGTTAATGTTCTATGTTGTTTTATTTACGATAACCTTGTGAACAGTAAGATGAAACAGCATCCACAGGGTCTCTACATCTAGCTGGAAAACTACACAAGTGTAGCATTAACTTCCAAAGATGGGAAAAACAACAAAAAATACAAGGAAAAAGGGAGAGATAATGCTTTCCAAAATGTAGTCAGAAATTAAACTAAGGCTGTTACTGCTATGTGTTTGGAAGAGCTCTCTCTTAGCTTCCAAGGTTTAGAAGTTCCAATTGTGGAGTTCATCTAACTGTCAGGAGTTCACATGCTTCTCTTGTAAACACCTACTGTGTGGTAATGTGTCTTCTTCTAATGGATTTCATGCAAAATTATTTAATATATCCAAAAATGAGCTCTGAAACTTTTGTGTTGTCTTTATTTACACAAATACAGTGCATTGCAGAGAGTGTGGAGATGAAAGGAAGACGGGTTCTCTTCTGCTGTACAGCTACTTTTTTTAGAGCAGACCATTGCAGCAGGATGACAGGGTCCTGTCATTGGACAGATCACAGATCACTGCATCAGANTTGCAGCAGGATGACAGGGTCCTGGTAGCTCATTCAAAGCACCTTAACAGTGTAGTAAACAGTCCCTGGCTGCAGTGATTAAACTGTGTTCAGCATCACTGTGTCTGTAGTGAGTCTGTTACAGATGAAACTACATTCTGTGCCACTTCTCTGGACACTTGAGGAGACTTCCAGGTGATGAAATCTACTTCCACTTGTGTCTCCTAGTGGCAGAGGCTGCAGGGCATGTGCAGCTTTAACACATGAACTGTGATTCTGAAAGCTTGCTTTGCGTGTGGGTTCCCCCTTTCTTTCCCACAGTGCTCAGAGGCATTGGGCTGGCTCAGCCTCCACTTCTCTCCCTGCATTTAGCACAGCATTGCCATCAGGCTTGGTGCTCAAAACCCATGGCTCTAACTCCAAAACTCCTCACGCTGAGATTAAAAAAAAATAATAATTTCAGGTATCTCCACATTTCCCTTTTAGCTTCAAAGTGTTTAGGTTCATCTAAGCCATATTTTTAGATTCATATCTACCAACATGAATGATGAACATGTTGCTTTTTTCTTTTTTTGTCTTTACTGAAAGCCAATAGTATCAGGCAGCTGTTTGCTGTGAGCTGTGGCCTTCAGAAAAACTGCAGACATCCCAAGAGTTAAAATAAAATATGAATGCTACTGAGAGAGCTATCAAAATTTCTCTGTTTTTCTGGCTTTTATGGGGAAATTGCATAATCATGAAGGGCAAGAAAAGGTGTTAGCAAGTCGTGCAGGGCTTTATGGTGGGAATAAGAGGTACAGGAACAGAAGCTTTCTGATGAACAGAAGGCACAAAGTGGAAAATATGTTTCTGTCAGAGCCATCTGTTGTGGATCTCCGCAGGCTCAGCTGTGGATGTGGGTGGAGATCTCTGAGTTTCTGGAAGAATTATGTGTTGGTAGGAGTTCACGGGAGCTTTTAACATGCATGCATAGATTGGAAAGTTTTGATGCTGGCAATTGTAAAGTACTCTTGGATGTGGAGATCTGCGTTTCTGCTATAGGGTCACTACATCATCCAGAGGAAACAGCTGTCATAAACAATCTTTGATCAGGAGGTTAAGGTCAGTTAAAATTAGTCTGTAAGTAAGGTTTTACATGCAGGATGGCCATTTCTGTGAGTGAGAAATAAGGCTCAGTGGAGTGAGGAGCTCAAGAATTATAAAGTGAAGGAAGTTTGGATTTAATTTAAGTCAGAATGTCTATGTGACTCAGTAGTGCCCGTGTATTTCAGGCATAACAGGAAACTAGTAGGAAAGGTGTCTTGACCCACGTGGCAAACATGAGTACCCCAGAGAAAGTGTTTAAGAGTGAGAAGAAACCTGCTATAATGGAAAAAAGAACTGACAATTACGATATCTATGTCTGTAAGGTCACAAAATGAAGGGATAAATAAAAGAAAAAGAAGTTCAGAATCCTTGCTCAGTTGTACCTCATATAGAAAAATAAAATAAATAACAGGAGATACTGTATCTTTTGAAATAAAATGAAATGAGAAGATAGGAGGTGGGGGAATTGCTGACAGAGTGCTGGAAAGGGAAGTTTATCCCAGGTATAGCCAGATGAACCCAGCATTCAGGATCTGGGAAGGGGATAGTGCCAGAACAAGGATGAGAATGGCAGGGTGAGGGAGGTCACCTTTTCCTAAAGCAGTAACAAAATGGAGGGCACATTGCTCAGCGTGCTGGGGCCAGGCTCTAGGCAGCCCTGCTGCTGTGTGGTCCAGCCATGTGGGAATCAGTGTTGCCCCAGGCCCAGTGTGGCTGGCACTGAGCATGTGGTCTGCAAAGATGTCTTGTGCCTGTAGGGAAATGAAGAGAGCTCTGACACCACCCATACACATGGTTCTGCTTGGTTGCTCAGAAGGCCTTGCCCAGTTTCTTACACTCTTTATTAAAAACCTGAAGCAAGGACTCATCACCCAGTTGGAGATCAGTGAAACTTGGCCCTGGTCTGGGCAGCCAGTGGGCCCTGTTTCTCTACTCCCAGGTCTTGAGTCAGGCATATGGCCTCAAGCAAACGGAGATTTTGTTCTAGGGTTTAAAAATATTGAGAGGGAAAACTGAGCAATTTGCCACAACAAGGGCAAGCACTTCAGGTGATTTGTTGGCCGTGATCAGAACATCTTCTGCATGCTGGGTGTCGGTGAGGTGAGAGTGCAGGAGGCTGCACAAAATGGAGCAGAGCAGAGCTGGGAGTTGCTGCTTTCCTGCTCTGCAGAAACAAGTGCAGGTGAAGTGGGCACAGGAGCCAGCCTCTGTGAACTGTTCCTGTTCTTCCTCTTAGCCATGAGCATATCTCGTCCCACTGCTCAGTAGTCCTTTCCTCTCTACTCCCTCAGTCTATCCCCAGGCTGCAGCCTCACCCAGCTCCTGGCCTTCAGCCCTGCCTCTCACAGCACCCCTGCCCCTGTGCTCCAGCATCCATTCATTTTGGAAATGCTGCAAGGACAGCCTAGATCTGTGAGGAAGTCCTTGCCAGAGTGGGGATTTTTTTTTCTGAATGGTCCTTCTATTCATTAAGAGTCTCTCAAGGTTTGCGGAAGAAATGCTTCCAACACTACCGAACCTATGCTTGTTAAACCAACTTCAGATTTAGTAGGGAAAAAAGTAGGACTTGACCCACCAGTGGTGCCCCAAACATCACTCTCTCTGCTGCTCAGTAGTTCCTCTTGCCCCTGGAGATGTTGGCAGAGAGCTTTGTCCTCTGCTGCACCTCTCCTCCTCCATCCTCAGGGAGAAACACGCTGCGTCACGGTGTGAGCAAGGGAAAAAAGAGAGGAGGAGGGAGATGTAGATAATCACATCTCAGATGGATTTGACTCTGTAGGAACTGCAAGAAAGATTTTAGGGAATAAATGAGGATGAAAAAGCAGATAAGAAGTGGGACTGTATCTATCCAGATTCAGAAAGAAAGGAAAATGTTGAAAGTGCATGCAACACAGGAACTAATATTTCAGTAAAAGATGACAGGGGATTAATTCTGGTATCATAGAGCAGGGGAGGTTGCTGGATTATATAAGCAAAGCAATACGTGTTTCCTAGTGTGGGCAGCCATGAGTCCAGCCTGGCTGGGTGCTTCCCTCAGTGACCTTGGTGTGAGAACTAGCTGTGCGCTTACAAAATCTGCAGATGACACAAAGCTGGTATGCACTGCTAAAACAGACCAGAGGAAGACCTGATTATTATGCAGGAAAAATCAGATGACCTTGTGGAACAACAGAATGAAACAGCATGAAATTTAATAATCCAAAGTGCAAAATCATGCCCTTGAAGACTAATCACCAGAGCTCTGGCTAACAGGAAGGGGTGCATGAACTGGAGAAAAGAGGGATAAATTAACTGAGTGACCATAGTATGGCCATGGCCCCCACACCCTATGCTGTATGGCCATAAGAACAGGTGACATTCTTACATGAACGTGATGGAAACCCACAGCAGAGATTGGGAGGTATTAGTAGTAGGATGAAAAATATGGGGCTCAGAGTGTCATAGACATTTCTGCCCACCTGTGTTCAAAAGACAATTTAATAACAAATGCAGAGAAATTGTGTGTGCAAGCAAGAAAGTCAGATGGAGCAGAAGTGACTACCACTTCTATGCCATGGACCCTTTATTCTCCTCCTGCCCCCACAGATTTTCCTAACCAGAGAGAATTTGCTGCTCTACCTTTATACTGTTCTTACTGAGTTAATCCCATCCCCTAAGGGATATTTCAGTCATTTAAATAGGTGAGGAGTGAATTCCCCCTTTCACTGTCTGCTAGGCTCCTCATTCACACCTCTGCAAGAAAAAGACCACCATCTCCATGTGAGCTTTTCAGTTCACCCCAGCCACACAAGCACTAGACTTACATTTTCCTCTTCTTCTTTTTTCCTTTCATATTCACATTTGGGGTCAGAAGAAGGAAGGTAAATGGATCAGAGGATTGGCCATGTGAGCTTTCAGCAAAACCCCTCCCATCAGCACCGTAGACTGTGAGAAAAGCCTGGTGATGAGGACAGGATGTTCATTTTCCTCTGCACATAGGTTGGCTCCCCCCGTGTAAGCAGAGGCTATCTTTAGTGTCTTTGGCCTTTTTTAAAGAAGAAATATAGAAGCTCCCACAGCAGGAGTACTCTGGCTCGAGACTGGGTGAAGGAATGAGGCTGTGACAGACTGTGGAGCTGGCCCATGTCTCAGAGCCATCTGCTTGCCAAGATTTCTCAGATATTAGGAGGGAGGCAGACACTGCCCTTCACAGTGGTGGTATGTCACCGTGTGAATCGAGCACTGCTTGGGGATTGTGAAGGATTCTGACAAAATGAAGCTCCAGCAATTTAAGCAGATGAATAGAAGATAGTTTGTAGTATCTGCTATTTTAAAATAATACAACTCCTTGTAATTAAACAACAAAATGTAGCAATTCTCCTCTCACAAATGCAAACCAATAAGGTTCTCCCGTAATTCGTTCGGATCCAATTAATGAGAATAAGCAGTTTAAGCAGTTTGTTTTATAGCCTTATCTCTTCAGTTGCTTTTGCTGAACATCATTTCCTTTCTTGTTGCTAGTTTTGCAACAAGTCCCAAGAGTTATTTACAGACACCTTCGTTTTATCTAATTTAACAGCTTTGTGCTGTCAGCAGTTTTGCCATCTCATTGTATTCCCTCTCTTCCTGGTCATTAATAAATGGATGGGGCCAGAGAAGGAGTGAAATTAATCCTAGCAGTGATCTCTAGTGCAGTCCCTGTAGCATCACACTCTTGTCACCTCTCCATCGTGATCTTCTGTCATTCATCCCCATCCTTTTCTCTCTCTTCTCTCCATGGTGAAGACCTTATCTCTCACCCCTGGGTTACTGAGTTTCCTTAAAAGCCTCGTGTGAGTGATACTATCAAATGTCTGCAAATACATATTGCCTGATCCTCCTTTACTCAATGTTTTGCTAACTCTTTGTAACATTCGAACAAGTTAGAAAAGCGTGGTATAGCCTCTCTGATAAGTATATTCATTTATCTGTGCTGACTTGTAATTTATTCTTCCTCATCTTTTTTCTCCCTCCTACACATAGCCTGTAGATGTTTTATAACTTCCTTAAATGATTTTCTCCTCTATTTTCTCCATTAATTAATGAAGATTCTCTATTTTTCAGTAGTCAACCTTAAGAGCTATTTTAAAGATTGCTACAGTGCTGGCCATTTTCCATTTTCCTGTAGAGTGGCTGTTTTAATGATGAATCACATATCTCTAATGAAAAATTATGGTAGACTGGGATTGTGCTTCATTCTCAAGATTTCCTCAGAATCTCAGATGAATCCATTTGATATCATGAATTATTGGAAAGTGTATTTCTAGGGCTGGTCACCACTGGTATTTTTAATATCTTCTATCCAGTAGGGCTTTAACATTGTTAATGTAACTTCAGAATAAAGATTCACCCCCAGCCCTCTTTTCTGACACTCAAATAAATCATTTACCTTCACTGCAATCCTTTCTCACCCTGTGCATTCCTCCTTTACACTTGGCGTCTAGTAGACCTGCAATACTCAGCTTCCCAAATGTATAAATTCATACTATTTGTGGTTGTGTTTAACAGTTTTTGTGTACTTTCTGAACTTTATCTTATGTGTGAGTTGTATCTTGCCTCCTGAAAGTTTCATTTGATTTGCATTGCTTTAAATGAGTATCCATTTCTGAAAGATGCTTTGAGGATCAATATTAATTTTTGAACTTTACCATTTAATTATCCAGTGCCTTCCCTTCTTTCTTTGTTCTGAACTGCAGAGATCTGCTAAAGCATGGGTTACAAACAACTTCCATCCTAAAGTTATAGATCACTGTTTTTTTTTTCATTCTAATTTTTTTTTTTCCAGAATAGAAATTCTGCTTAAAATGATGATATTTGCATTTAGCTTAAGTTATTAAGACAGAACATGATTCCATTTATCTGTACCAGCTACAAGGGAAATACTCCTGTAAATGGGAGTATCATAATTAATCTAATCTTAACTTTCATGTTCAGGACCACTCCTTCTGAACCAAACCATGCTGTCTCTAAGCTAGTGACCTCTATTAAATAGATATATTATTTCTTTGTGCATAATCATTTTGATCCACAGACATGTGGTGTGCTTACACTGCTGGATTTGTTACTTCGAGACCTACAGTTCATGTTCTAGCTGGGTTGTTCTGGTCAGAGCACATTTCCTTGAAAAAGAAAAAATATTAATCATTTAATGTCTCTTGGTATTTCTTTTCCTAAGGAAAGTTACTAATTCACAGGTGCTTCATTTCTTCCAACTCAATATTGATTTCTCAACAATAATTAACCCTACCCTCCTGTATGTGTACCTCTGTTGCTTACACACCTGTGATTTAGCGTGCCTGGATTCGGATTCTCCTCCCATCCAAGAAGAAATCACTGACAGTGTTGTAGATGTTTTGTTTATTTCTCAAGGTCACACTGTTCTTAGAATTCAAAATCAAGAAGGTAAGGATTTCCATCCAAGGTTAGGAACTGAAGCAATACCCTCTGTCACCAGTTCCCATTAACAATCTAGCTCCCAAAGCCAAGCAATTGTGTTAGCATCTCTGGCTTTACATGTGCTTGATCAAGCAATGAATAAAACTACAAGTGATATGTATGAGAAATGTCTATTGCTCACTCATTTGAAAAACAGACCACTTAGATTAGCACTAATCAAGCATTTTATGTGAAATATCTTCTACAAGAAATATCTCAAGAGTTGAGAACTCACTAGCAGTAGAGATAAACTAGAATGAAGCATATGTTGTAATCAGGTTGTAATCAGAAGCATATGTTGTAAGCTGGTACTCAGACCTGCTTACAAGAAGGTCCAAGAAGGTCCTCCTTGCCCTAAGTGCATCTTGGCTATTAGGTGTAGAAACTGTGGGCATTTGTCTGCAAATGTAAATTTTCAAGAAATATGAGTCCAAACCTTTCTGTTCTTTTTGTTTGTACAATAATGATAACAATGCAGTAATCGATTGCATTGTTCAGTAATGAATTAGCTATAGTAATTAATGAACTTTTTTTTTAATCTTATGGCTTAAAAAGAAATGCTAAAATCATGTGCATTTTAAAACGCATGATGCTCTGGAATTGTTGCTTAAACATGTTACTATTATGTTGGTTCTAGATTTTTGGATTTGACTGTTTCTTTTTCACATCTTGTAGGAATGAACTGAGGAAACATGCATTTCCTTAGGATGATGCAAATCAAGAGGTCTTCCTTCATCTGCCAGAAAAGTTGGTGAGACTGGTGCTGGGCATGTTTAAACCACAGAGTGAGCAGGGTTCAGAAATCAAAGGCAATGTTATTTAAATGTGCTGCTTGGGTCCAGGCCCTATCCAGCTTGCCCCAACACCACAACATCTGGGCTGTGAGCCAGTGCAAACCTCCCAGCTAGGGGGCTGATATGGCTCAGGTGTATGCACTAAAGCACTGATAGGCCCCTCACTACACAGACTGATCCATTGTTTCTTCCCTTTTCACTCTAGGCAGTAGAAATCCAAAGTCATATAAGAATTGGAGTTCCAGATGTTTTAATGCTGCTACGCAATGCTATACTACATAAAGGCCTCCTTAATTATCTAGCAGACTGATAGAATCATTGAAGCTATCCCAGTTTGCCCAATAAATATGCCTTTGGGTATGAAGACTGTACAGATTAGTTTTGAAAAGTCTATTATTTAACAGGCAGAGTAAGAGATCCCATGATAACTTTCTCTCCTGATATTGCAGAAGTAATTAGACTTAGAATTAGAAACTATTAAATTTGTACCTTTGAGGTCACAAGTACATTCTACATATTTTTTGCCTCTCTCTCCAATGGAAATGACAAAATCTGGCTTTGTTCAACTGAAAACTGAATGAATATATGGCAAGCATTACTATTCTGTCCCCAGTCGTGGTGCACCAAATAGACTACAGTTTGAAGCTGTCTGTTGTATTTGGGAATATTGACATGGCATCTCATACCCATGGAATGAAAGCAGAGCCCTGACCCATGGCTAACTGTCATTTGTCCCAGTGGAGTGGGGTTGCTTTGCTTTGACACTCAACTACTGGATTTTATTCTCCCTTTGTCTCCTACACAGAAGACTCTTCTAGAAATATTCCCTTCACTCTGAAGAGTGAAGAGATTCTACTTACAGATGGATTTACTATGTTATATTAGGTCATGGAAGAAGAAAAATATCTCTCTGATTGGCTCTCACTCCAGTCTGTTTCTGGCTCCAGTGAGGACTGCAGATTTTTTCTTTATTGCAAAACCGGAACATGGCAAATTAAAGTCTTAGCATGCCAGCCTTGTCATCATGAATACTCCTGGTGGATATACTGATCTATTTTTTTTAATGGAAGGTAATATTTCAGATGACAAAAAGCTCAAAACACAGAGCACACTTAGGTCAATGTAGTGTAACTCTAATCTTGCCTAATTGTTATCGTGACCTCGACTGACAGAACTGAGATAATTAAATCCTGATCATGAACTATCCTCTTAGTACTTCCACATGCCAAATACCATGCCAGATCTCCTCGCTGACATTCTCTGCAAAAAGACATTTTTAGGTGTCATAATGTGTGAAGGCTGCCAGCAGGGCAGTCTATCACTTCTACCTTACACTAAGGGGGTGTGCACCCAGTTGGAAGAAGAAAATAAAGCTGCTATGCAAAACAAGACTCAAGCATGGAAGGTTAATGTGGGCACCTTGCAACTTTGAAGATCAAGGTTCAAATCTGGGAAAAAGAGAGTGCAACCTGCATTTCTAGCATGCATTTCCAGCTTCTCTTGAATCAAATAAGAATATTTGGGAAAACTTTTGAAAACATGCTTTTATGTTTATTCGTCACTGATGTAATTGCCTCAGTTTCTCTTCCTGGTCTCAGAAGCATGCAGCTGTAGCTTTAATGTTGGCACTTCCACAACTCTACCCATGTGCTGCTCTTCTACTCTGGGCTATACTGGTCACGGCGCCAAAGCAGAAATCACAGAATGGTTTGGGTTGGAAGGAACCCCAAAGCCCACTCAGTTCCAACCCCCTGCCATGGGCAGGGCTGCCACCCACCAGCTCAAGCTGCCCTGGGCCCCATCCAACCTGGCCTTGAACACCTCCAGGGATGGGGCATCCACAGCTTCTCTGGACAGCCCATTTGAATTGTAAGGTACAAGATGTGAAGATGGCGTAAAAAGCCAGGAAGATAGAGAACTTTAAGAGACGTAATGAGTGTTCCTTAAATAGCTAGATCTTTGTTTCACAGATCTATTTTCTGATGACAAGCAATTTTTGAAAATCCAAGTGAGGCAATATCAGATTTGTATGAAACATTCATGAGTGTAACTAAAATCACTGATGCACCTCCAGCCGAGGCGTGTCTGCGAGGAACGCCTTTGATGCCGTGGCTTTCTATCAGGGCTGGTGCTGTCATGGGCGGGTGTGCAGCTCACGCAGCCTGACAGGCTCTGCTGGGCCGCAGCCAAGTGCTGCATTTAATTCCCAAGTTCTCCTCAGCTTCCCCAGTCAGAAATACACACTGAGACTGGAAACCTGCAGGAGGCTGTGAGGCTGACACGTTGCAGGGGGATGAGGAAAGGAGGGCGTGTGCGCGCTCGTTTGTGTCTGAGAAAGGGAGGAGAGGGAGCATGGGGGTGGGAGAGAGCTGCGAAAGGGCAGAAGGTGTTTGGGGGAATTGGGGAGAAAAGGCAGTGCAGGAGAGGCTGTGAGGATGCAAACAAAGCAGCCAAAGGAAATCACCCGATTGCTGGGTACAAACACACAGGTATCTGTGTGTGGTGGAGGGTGAGTGTGCCACAGCAGAAGTCCACAGGTCAAGGGGCTGGCAAGGAAAAAAATATATATATGAACACATGAGCTGTGTTCAAGAACCACATGTGAGGTTTGCTCCTGAAGTGCCCATTTAGGAAACAAGCGCAAACAAGTTTGGAGGTCCCACCTGTAGGGGAACTGTTGA
>VXAB01000666.1:15762-51817 GCA_013399175.1 Odontophorus gujanensis | reverse complement strand
TATGCATCTACACTGTGTTTTTCTACCACTTAGCTAGACAACAAAAATTTATATGTAAAGAAATATAATTATTTGAAATTCCTCTATCAGAATAGATTCCAAATATATCTCCAGCTATAGGGTTGTTATGGAAACAGAAACTTTGTTATGTGTATTTTTGACTATACTTTAAAACTAAAAGGCAATGGCTAAATTTTTATTTAATAATTATTCTGAATTTTTAAGAGTTCTACGAATTGCGTGAGTACTCCTGCTTAAAACTCAGATTGGAGCATGGGAAAATACTTATAACAGATGCCTTTCAATGTCTGCAGGGGAAGTTAAATAATTTTACTGACATCAAAAGAATGTAATTAAACACCTATGATGGCAAAACAAAATAATAGCAAGTAGAGGCTTCTTCATATTCTATTAGGTAACTATACTCTCACAAATGGGTTGGGCATTTCCTCTGACAGCTCATATATGAGATCTGATTTGAATTAATTAAAATTTGTGGTGAAAAGAGCATGTACATTTATTCCACATCAGAAAAATGAAAATGATTAACAATTTATCAGTAAGTGTGAGCTTGCTACTTTGAGCAGCTTTCTAGTATAAAAGGTGTTGCCTGTCAACCAAGAAGTGTACTGTAATTGAAAGTACACAAATTAAAATACAGATTGTCACATAGCTAACCACTAAAAAGGCTGATACCTTTGAATCTTCAGTGTACAATTTAAACAGAGAACAACTTTAGTAGTGAAAATTTGCCTAAAATTTTGGGGTTTTAAATTTTTTGATCCTCCAATAAATATTAAGTATAGTTTCCATTCCCAGCTGAAGACATTTGATTAACTAACAGCCGTATCTTTATGTCTTTTAATTTTTAATTTGTCTTTAAATGTACTTTCATGAGAAAATCTAATCTGTATGTACTTAACCTGGAATATGAAATGCATCAACTTCTTTCTACTACTTCCCACTGTTTGTAGAGAAAGGCTATGTGTAAGACAAAATAGTTTTTAAACCCATTTTTAAAAGACTGAAGTTATATAAAACTATCATAATATTATTACGCTTGGGAAATGCACATCATGTCTACAATAAATTAGTTATTTAGCAACTGCCTCAGGTTAACAGAGCCCTCTCCTTTTTTTGTTTTGGCATGATATCTTCACTGAGTTGGTAAAAAAATTCCATTTAGTACATAAAGTCCATTTCCTAACCTCTTTTTTCTACCTTTTTTTTTTTTTTTTAATTTTATACTATTCCCTTATTAAATCCTCAAGACATGATGAGAATGTAAGAACTTCACAATCCCCTGTTCCTGACAGTGACCAGGAGAAGGAATTTAGAGAAAAATAATCTGGGGTAGTCAGGAGAAAGTTCTTTCCTGTTTTCTTCCTCTCCTCCTCTCCCAAGATATCCATCAATAAGCAGGCTAGGGATTTCAATTTAACTGAATCAGAGAGTTCTGATACTATATAAATTATGTTTTTCTTGCATAACAAATCAGGTTATGTAGTATTGTTTGATGATTCAGAATAAACCAGTTCCTTGGTTTTGAAATATTTGAGAACAATGTGTATATATCTAACTGTATCTGCTGTATGCTGAAGACAACGCACTCCACGTTTTCCATAAATGAAAGCAATGGTTCATACATTTTTCCATGAAAAAGAGGCAAAGATATAAAAGGATGACTAAAAAAAATCGACATAATGAAACAGAAGGGAATATTAACCAAGTAATTTGTGTGCATTGAGAAAATTCTGAGTGTGCTTTTATGCATGTTGAACAAAGACGTACTTTCTTGCCTATTTCTTCTGTTGCAACACAAGATTTCAGCTATAGTTTATATCAGTATGCCCTTCACCTTACTCCCAAGGTACATACAGACAAAATATGTAGTGTAGGTTTTGAATAGCAAAGCCAAATCATGGGGAAATAATGACTACTATAACAGTGCATTGTGGACAAACTCCCACAAAATTGCAAGCTAAATCCTGCTAAATTTTTCCATTTCAGCTGACAGTCCATGTAACAGGAAATATATTTGTTGCTTCAACTACATGCAGCAAGTTCAGTCTGGATTATGGTAATAGGGAAATTGTAGCCTGTCCCACTTTTAATGCAAACTTCAAAATGGAGTTGCCAGTGTGATTTGTTTTATGGGAAGAGTCACAAGCCTACAGGCACATAATGGGATTGTTTATTATAAGAACTCACACATTCTGACATGGAAATAAAGGAATCCTCACTGGCATGAATACTTAAAGTCACTTTAACATATCAACATTAACATCACATAGAAAAGTCAGTATTATGATGACAGTAATCCTTAAGGCTTTTTAAGTTATAAAGCATGTTTGGTCAGGCATTTTTCTGGTTGATAAAAGGAAGACAGTGAGTGGAATGCCTGTATCCAAACAAAAGTGATTTTCTGGGGAAGAAGCAGGTTGTTTTGTCTTCTTTGATCATTATTTTCTCTCTACGAGTTGAAAATAAAATTCTTTAGTAGATCAGATAAATGAATCTAAACCATCTATGCCTCCATCCCATCAGCAGACTAGATTCAGATTATAATGTTCTGTGCAGGAAAATATTTTGTGTGCGAGAGAACATTCAATATAGGTCAGATTGCCACTGACAGCACACAGAGAACAGAGTTAAAAGACTTTAGACAAATGACATTGGTTTAAATAATTTCCTTGGAACTAAGAATCCAACCAGTCTGAGACAAATGAGTACAATTGTTCATCCTACGTTACCCTAGTTCCTCTGACAAGATATTATTACAGCTGAAAAATGGCACCTTGTGACACTACCACAACTTGTTATTGGTAATGTATGCAGCATTTCAGTTTTTGAATGATTGGCCAACAAAGGTCTGTTGCACATGAAATAGTGATTTTTTAATAGCTTACTGGGTATTTGCTATGCAAAAAAAAAAAAAAACAAGGAAGGCCAAAAACAACAATTGGACATTGTGTGACTAATTTCAAAACTTCTACATTTCTAAACATATTTTTATTCTAAAATCCTATACCTGAAGCATAATCACGACCAACCCAGTGAAATACTAACATCAGCATCATTCTGGCCAACAAAGGGAGTTGAAAACAGACTTAAAAATAAATACTGACAGAGGTATGAGTGGTCTTGACAAAGTCAGTAACAAATCAGGTTGAATAGGACCTGTTCTTACGTTCAGTCACCTGCCCAAAGCAAGGTCAACTTTGATCAGATCAAGCTGCTCAGAGCTTCCTACAGACAGACAAACCAACAAGTATAACATTATCCAGACTCTCTGGGAAGCCTGTTCCAAGACTCAGTGTCACTGAGATTTCTCTCCTTTTGTAAAATTGGCATCTCATTTTTTCCTGTTCTCCCATCACACACCTTAGTAAATAGTATAGCTTAATCTTCTTGTTAACCTCCCCATAGGTATTGGAATTAAGTTTTTTGTCTGCATGCCAAGAAGGCTCCTCCCTCCAGCCTCTCCTCATCTATCATTACGCTCCAGTGAATCATATTTATAATGTGCATATAGAATAGAATACATAGAAGTAAAATATGCGTCTAATGATTTTAAGAGACGATATCATAAAGCAAAAAACAAACAAACAAACAAAAAAAATTAGCTAGATCAAGTAGGAAAATAATTTAGGAAGATCTGAATGACATTTGGATACCACCTGAAATTATTTTACCAGTTGCTGTCAAGCTTGATGTCCCACCATTAGGAAGATTATTCTGATTCAAACAAGCAAAAAAACAAATAAATGAAACCAATCAAAATTCCTCCACATTTAGAGAGGAAATTAAGTATTGAACAAAATACTTTTAAGAAGTAAAAGATGGGAGAAGATGATGCGATTGAACATCAGACAGACGGTCAGAAAGTGTGAGAAACTGGTAAAGATAAAAGAGAAAGCAATGACACAAAATATATAGGAAAATACATTTATAAAACATATTAGGAAGGAAAGGACTAATATCAAGCTGTTTTCTTAGTAAATAAGTATGTGAAAAATTGTCAGTAAAACATTCAAGAGATTGTTCTGTCCAATAATTACTGTATAAATGAACCCAAGGCAAAATACATAGTGCTTAATTGCAAACCTTACTGATAAATCACTGAAAGGGTTATTCTAATTAATACTAGTCAGATTTGATTTATAAAGAATGATGCTCATACACTTACTTTGATGTTTTTCCCTTATGAAGTTGAAAGCTTTGTAAAGACATCGATACACACATTTTTTTGGTATTTATTAAAAGTTGTGATATTGCGCTGCACTCTCCGTAGGTGAATAACTGCTGGATCAATGGCAAGAGTTCAGTGACATATAGTAGCATTGCAGACCTGCAATTGCAGGCATTTCTAACACATTCTTTTATGATCTTACTGTTAATTTAGTATTTCCAATATATTTTATCAATTATGTGGTACGAAATTACCCTGACAATGCCGCAATTAGAAAAAAAATAAACATTTAGGAAGACAAAACAGTGATGCACAACAATTTAAATATTTTAATAAGGTGGTTGACATAAAAACCTGTAAGTTCACATTGTTGGGTAAGAAAGACTAGGTGCCAGATGTAGAAAGGACGAGTATCCTGACCCAGTACAGATTATAAAGGCTGAAACTGATTTGGAGTGCCAGAAAAAGCATATCCTTGTGGTACTGAAAAGAGTTGAAGCATCAACTGGACGGTAAATTAGTAATGTGTCATAAGAAGGAGCAAAACCATTCTATCCCACAATTTTTGGCATCGTTTTACTGGAATACTGCAGCCAATCAGGGAAATTACAGTTCAAAAAGGAAATTGTAATTGAAAATGGTCATGACATCCAAACTGTCAGGAGATTTACCTCCTTTAACAGAATATGTTCATGTTCTTAATTCCAACAGAGATAACAATATCTGAGAGCAAGAAATGAATAAAAAATAGTAGATATATCCTAGTGATAAAAATAAATTGTCCATGTAAAAATTTGCAAAGAAATTTCATGAATTTTTCTTCAGTAGAAATCGATGCACGTAACTGAAAAACAAATTCAGGACCAGATGCAGTAACTGACTCAGGTAAGTCATAATTTGTCACATGAAACAAGTTAAAGATGTGCAAAAGAGATTTTCATGGCCTTAAAACCAATTATGTATGGTAATACAGGGTGACAGCTCCATATGGTCAATTCATTAAGATGAAGATGTTGATTATACTGTCGATAGAAGGTGCCCTCCTTTACTGTTCCATTAGCAATTAAAGTAGCTTTCCAGCATAAGCTTCCATAGTGGTTACTAAGTGCTGGAATAAGCTTATCAAACAGCAAAGCTGTGGCTGCTGTGCCTCTGTTGCTATCACTAAACTCTGGGTGTGTCTTCTCTGTTACTGGTAGCTACTTGCTCTATCAAGGAGGTTGATGTATGAACAGCTTAGCTGACTTTGTGGGGTTACTTTGAAGGTTAGATTTGTTACATGCTTACTTGGTGACTCAAAATATAGTTCTGTGTACTAAGCACTATGATTTTGCTGTTCATGACTGGAAGAATGAATAATGCAGATTTTCAAACTGCTTATTAAAAAAAAAAAATTGAAATGAAGAATGTTTGTGTTTTCCTGCATGTTTGATTTTGAAATATTTCACTCTCTTTTCTTGTCTTTTTTTTTTTTTTTTTGGCTGAATTTTGTCAAATGGTAATTACTTGCCTTTTGTGAAGCTCTTTAGAGTGTTCCCTTCAAAAATGGCTACTGCCTCCCATTATTCATAGAATCGTAGAATTGGTCAGGTTGGAAAAAACCTTCAAGATCATCAAGTCCAACCACAACCTAACCATAATACCCTAACTCTAACAACAGATCAATAAATCATGTCCCTGAGCACCACATCTGAACAGATTTTAAACACATTCAGGAATGGTGACTCAACCACCTCCCTGGGAGCCTATTGTAGTGCTTAACAACCCTTAGTGTAAAGAACATTTTCCTTATATCTAACCTAAAACTCCCCTGGCATAACATGAGGCCGTTTCCCCTTGTCTTGTCACCTGTCATTAGAAAGAAGAGACCAACCCCACTCTCGCTGTAAGCACCTTTAAGATATTGGAAGAGAATGGTAAGGTCTCCCCTCAGCCTCCTCTTCCCCAGACTAAACAGCCCCAGTTCCTTTAGTCACTCCTCATAGGGCATATTATTCAAGCCCTTCACAAGCCTTGTTGCCCTTCTTTGGACCTGCTCCAACACCTCAGTGTCCTTTCTGTATTGAGGTGCCCAAAACTGAACACAGTACTTGAGGTGGGGTCCCACCAATGCCAAATACAGGGGCAGGATTACCTCCCTAGTCCTGCTCACCACACTGTTCCTGATACAGACCAAGATGCTATTGGCCTTATTGGTCACCTGAGCACACTGCTGGCTTGTATTCAGCCAATTGTCTGTCAGCACACCTAGGTTCATTTCTGTCTGGCAGTTTTCCAGCCACCCATGCCAAGGCTGCTTGGGATTGGTGTGACCAAAATGCAGGACCTGACTCTTAGCCCTATTGAAATTCGTTCAGTTTACCTTGTCCCATCAATCCAGCCTATCCAGGTCCCTCTGTAGTGTCATTCTACCCTCCAGCATATCAATGATCCCTCCCCAATACCAAGCCCTGTGGGACACCACTCATGACTGGCCTCCAATTGGATTTAACTCCACTGGCCGCAACTCTTTGGGCCCAGCCATCGAGCCAGTGCTTCACCCAGCAGCCTTTATGCCCATCAAATCATGGGGAACCAGCTTCTCCATGAGTATATTGTGGGGAACAGTGTCAAAGTCTTTTCTGAAGCCCAGGTAGATCACCTTGACAGCCTTACCTTCATCCACTAAGCATGTCACCTTGTCACAGAATGAAATCAGGTATGTCAAACAGGATCTACCATTCATGAACCCATGCTGACTGGGCCTGATCCCCTGGTTGACCTTTAATTGATCTATGATGGCTCCTGAGATTATCCATCCCATAAGAATGGATAGGAATGGATCGCTGTTCCTGAATGAAGTTAAACTTCTCTTCAAGTAAGGCGATGAGTTGATGAGCCTAAAAATATGTAGTCTTTCATGCATTTGTTTGATCAAATGCAAAAACATCACAGGATCACAGGATATCCTGATTGAAAGGGCTCTGCAAGTATTATGGATTTCAACTCCTAAAACCTAAAAAAAGAATCCAGTGCCTGAAAGCATTGTCCATATATTTCTTGAACTCCTGCATTTGGTTCTGTGATTAATGCCCTGAGGATCCTGTTCCAGTACCCAACCACCCTCTGGTGAATAACCATAAATGGTTCTTCATATGAGACAGTTTCTCCATAGGATTGAGTAACATAGGAGATAAGAAAGCAGAAAATGTTTTACATAATGATAAAGCTGAGTTATAGTACTTATTTCTTCCACGGAAGGTTAAATATATAAAAAAGTTCAAGAGAACACTTTTAAAGACCAGTTATTGTCACCAGCTCACTCCATAGTTCAAAACACCTGCTACAGTGTGGAATCCTTACAATAAACTGATTTTTTCTGTAAAGATTATATTTGTTAAACACAAATTAGTTAAAAAAGACTGAAATATTCATGTTTGATTATAGCCAAATAATATCTTGATGTTCTATGAATAACTTTGCTTTCTCTGTAATCAGGTCAAAGTTATGCTTATCTTCTCTAAGACAGACTTTACATATAATGAAATATTGTATATCAATCATGCTTGCAAACAGATTCCAAATGTATTTGATAGTCTCAAAGTATCTTTATTTTTCTTGTGGTCTTTATATTTTTATACCCTGTTTTGCAAAAATTAATTTTCTGTTAAGAAATTATGCATGAGTTTCAACAATACCTCATAATCTGAAGAAAGACAGAATTTGACCATGTAAAGGTGAAATAAAATTCAGGCTATCAAGAAAACTGCCATGTTAAATGCAGAAAATAATATAGGAAATAAGGACTTGGATTACACGAATAAGAACAGCCCATAGGAGTATTGTTATATGAAACCAACTTTAGTGAAATATTTGTTGTTTAGATAATTATTTGATTAGTATATGCTATTACATGCTTCAATATGAGTCCATGGTTGGCACCTGTACACAGACAATGACGTGCAACGCAGTGGATAAATTTAGACAAGGAAGTTTCGTAATTTCTTATTAGTTGCTTTGTGGCTAGTGCATGAACTGAATGCGTGATAATAAATATTGCTGGTATTTGATTGTATGCTTAACATATAGATTAATCATCAGTTAAGAAGGTCATGATTAAAATGGTAAAGAAGGCAGTAACCACTACAAGAATTTGTGGTAGAATATAATGGAAACAACAAAATACTTGCATGGGGAAGAAGGATGTTCGATCTTTGTATTCCAGTCACTGCACGTGTCAGACACCATACTTTACTGTTTGATATCCAACACTATTGTTATGCTTGGTACCACTCATACAGTCAAATAAAGAATCTGGAAACAGATGAAGGTTTGTGGATACGTGAGCCTTGACTAGTATGAGCCACAGAAGTGCAATTAGAAACAGTCTCTTTGGCAATAAATTACTAACTGCACTTTGCAACGCCTATAGGATGCTGCAGACACTGAACTATTTCCATCTGAAACCCAGACTCTACTAATCAAAACTTGGAAAATTGTACTGTTGTACAGGAAAATAACACACTATGGTATTGTGTATTGACTGTGGCCAGCTGACAGATGCCCACCCAGCTGTTCTGTCACTCTCCTTCCTCAACGAGAAAGGGGGAGAAAATAAAAAGCAAAAGCTCATGGAACAAGATAAAGACAGGGAGGGCACTTATCAGTTACCATCATGGACTAAATCTCATGGGGATGCCTCTTGGGGAAGATTAATTGATTAACTGACAGTTAAAACAGAGTAGTATATAAAACACATGCTCACTACCACAATCCTATTTTTCGCCCAGGTTCAACTTCACTCTTTCATTTCTGAGTCCTCTGCCCACTGCACACCCAGAGCAGCACAGGGGGATGGGATGGAAGCTGGGAATTGTTGTCAGTCTGTAGGAAAATCCTTCTGCAGCTCCTTCCTCCTTGTGCTTTTCCTCTGCTCAAATATTCAATGCATTGCATCCTTCCAGGATAAATCTGCTGCCCCATGAGCATTGCCACAAATTCTTGTGGCATACCCACCTGCATGGGATCCTCCATGGGCCACAGAGAATGTCTGGTCCTCTCCATGGTCTGCAGGGAAAACTTTTGCACCAGCACCTGGAGAACCTAACCTTTTCTTATCTCCTACTTAGGTGTTCACTGAGATATTTCTTGTACTTTTTTCTTCATTGCTGCCTAGTACTTTTCCCATTCCAAAATCCAATTTCCCAGCCTCACCACCATTTTGGCTGCAGAGCCCCACCATGCCCTGTTGTGGGACCATTTGACCCATCTGTGTTGGGTATGGGGCCACCCCAACCTGGCTTCACAGGGGAGTCCAGCAGCTCCATGACTATGTCAGGACACCTTTACACTATGCAAACAATACATAAAAAATACTCAAACAACATAAATCATAAATAATAGTGTCACTTACCAACCTTCAAACAATGCTCATGTTCTCAGTCAGAAGAACTCACTGTAATATTTAGTTCTTTATAATTTTCAGAATATCATCCACTCTGTTTTCATAATTCTTAATAATGTTAAGTGCTATTGAAAAAGGTTTCACTTGATGATAATAATGCCTATAATGGTTTTACAGTCAATAGATCTGTATCTCCTTTGAAATCTATTTCATTTCAAACAGTAAATTTATAAAACAAGTCTTTTAAGTAAAGGACACTGAAAATAAGAAAGACACAGATTTCTCCAGAGAAATGTGTCGTTAAGTTTAGTATGAGACAAAAATAATTGAATATTTAAAAAATATAGCATGTGAAACATCAGTGTTATTAAAAGCTAATAATCATTTATTTAAAACTGTAGTAAAAATTCTGCCCTGAAAATCCTGGAGATCCTACAGTTTTCAAAGGTGAAAAAAGGTAGTAAATTCTAAGATGATCTGAAGTACAGAGATAATGCACTCAGCACTATATCACAATAAAAGTGTCAATAGCTCTCGTTTTTATCTTTACAAAGACACTGTATGACTTTACTGCAAATGAATGAAAACTCTTTATGTTCAAAAGAAGGTAAACTGCTGTTATGTATGAACGAAGATAATAGAGAAAAATGAAGTTTTGTATTTTCTATTCAGAGATGGTTAGATTATAATGAAAAGATTATTTGAAAATTGAAGGAAAAGATCAAGTTTTGCTTGAAAATAAAGTTGATATATTGCAGCTGGATAAGTGTTGTACAATTGTAATGAGACAAAAAAATACTAAAATAAAGCTGAAAGGGATAAATAATCTTTGAGATAAGTTTCTACCTGGTGTAATCGTAATTGTATTCACTCTACTTGTTTACACTCACTAAATATCTCACGCAGAGCAAATGTGTAATTCCTGGAAACTAATGGAAGCATCATTTAAGTCTGATATTTCTTGTACTCTTGTTACTTTTTTTCTTGTACTCTCTAGGAATACAAATATATGAGTAGAACTTAACATTTGGATTGCTGTGTGCTTCCAGTAGTATATTTTATATACTTAGTGGTAAAGTAGGCAACTTCCCTCTGTTTTACTCATTTATTCATATAAGTTCTTTAGCTCTATGTATTGTTGAAAGAATGAAAGAGGTATAGAGATCAGGCTCTTTTTGTCATTGTTGTTTAAATAAATATTCAATATTGTCTGTTCCTATTTTTCCAGATCAAACCACAAACTGAATAATAGAATAATAGAATCACAGAATCGTAGAATAGTTTGGATTGGAAGGAACCTTAAGGATCATCTAGTTCCAAGCTCCCTGCTATGAGAAGAGACACCTCTCTCTGGATCAGGTTTTCCAAAGTCCTATCTATTTTGGCCTTTAACACTTCCAATGAAGGAGCATCCTGGACTACAGAAGATCAAGAGATGTTTTAAAGACATCTGTATCTACATCTGTAGCCATGACTATATCTATACAATTAGCAAGACCCTTTAAAAGGCTTATTAAGACCAAAATCTGAGTGTTTGTCATTTCCAAACTAATAGATTAGTTTTCTCACGTTTATCAGATAGGACTATAACTACCTGCTTTCTGGAAGTTTAGATATGCAGAACAAGCAGCCTCTAACTGCTGATAGTTCTGCATGAATCATCTTTGTAAAACATTGTAATCCTGTATTCAGTATATTCTAGGAATAGAATACTCTAGGAAGCTAATACTCTAGGAAACAGGCTATGCATTGCTACAAACTAGGTTTCATGAAATACATTACTGTAGCTGATCTTCCCTCCAAAACAAATCTGTAACTGTCTTTGCTGTATTAGTTGTCAGCACCCTGCACAGAAAGCACATTGAAGCTTAACCACTCCAAAACTGTTTTCCTTTTTGTAAGAGTAATCTGAAAAGGCATCTAAAATATTAATTTAACAGAATTATTTGTCAGTGAATATTGTCAATGATTTATCACTGTTTAAATTTATTTTTATTAATGGGACAGAAGAAATTGAGACATGAAACTGTAGATAGAGATTTATGTTTCATCACAGTACATAACCAGAGGTAAAATTTTCTACTGCACTGGCAGCTGAGAATAATGCAGGATTAAAAGCAGTAACCAGTATATAAAATGCTGAAAGCTCCTTTTTTCTTCTTGCCAACACTAGAAAATGTTTACCTGCCATCACATTCTGGAAACTATTCCCACTATGCAATGCTTTTTGATGCAGCTGAAGTTCCGTATTTTCTTTTTCTAATCATTTCAAAGCATTTATTACCTCTGTAATATTTTGCCTGAAGGTAGTGCAAAAGATCTGTGGTATGCTGAGGTTTCCTTTACGTGTTTCATTATGATTGTTGCCTTTCTCAGCAACAGCCTATGTTTATAACTTAGCAATTCAGTTTGTTTGCCCAACTCCCTTAACATTCCTGGGACTTACAACTCACAGAAGTATTAGTTCTTGTTGCCAGGGCACTTTGTGTAACACTTGACTCTATTTTAATGTACAGCTATTTTTGGAGTAATGCAATGAACAGACCTTCTCCTTAGTCGTTTATTTTTGCTCAGACATTTATTTGGAAGATATTAGTTCTGTTAAGGTATCCACAGATGACAGATTTCTTCATTCATTGGTAGTAGACCAAATATGGCCAAGATGAGATGCTCACAGCTTAAGTGTGAGGATAGAAAGCTCTACATCTCATGTATTAGAGTAATTCCAGATAATCTGCATTGATAACATGGATTCTCAGTTTCCTTTCTTTTACTCTTGGTTTGGTTGTTTTTCTGAGTACAAGTTGGAACTAAGGTGCTAACCACTAATGAGTGGAATGCTCCAGTTTAGTGCCACACTGTACTCATTTTGAAATAATATTGGCAAGATAGCTAATATTCAACAATATAAGATGATACTACTCTGATAGGATGTCACAAAAGAACTAAGCCTATATTGCACACTTGTACAACCAGTACAGTAATGCCTGCCTTTGGCTGAACTGTCTGATCTCCTCAGCATATGCTATGTAGACTCAAGTGAGGATGCCTCAGGCTCTTTCAAGCAGAAAGTCACTAAATCTCTGTCTTCTTTAGCATGCACAACATTGGCTAACAAATACAGTGTCTGTGCAGGCAGCCTAGGCTGGAGGCTAAGAGGTTGGATCTCCCAGCTGTGCTTTTTAAATTTCCAAGAGGCATTCCCACCAGGGGAAAAAAAAAACCAACACCCACATTCACTAGTCAAATGAAGGAGTGTTCTTTCCTCAGAACCTTTTGTATTTTAAACAAGTCTTTGTTTCAAATCTCAACTGAAGTTGCCTGACCACAGACAGAAAGTCTATAAAATGGGAACTGTGAATTTTAAATGCACTGAATGACAACACGACAGCTATGATGGCATGAATGTCTTTGTGTATAGACTACATCCCTGTTCATTGAAAGGCAAAGTAAAATGCAGGTGAGTGTGACAGAATTATGAAGTTAATATGTCTTTTCACACTATTTTAGATAGTCTAGATTTGCTTCTATGGATTTTATGCAAATAACACAAACAAAAGATATTCATCAGCATTAAATTTAACTTACATAGTCATCAGTTCTGNAACTAAGGTGCTAACCACTAATGAGTGGAATGCTCCAGTTTAGTGCCACACTGTACTCATTTTGAAATAATATTGACAAGATAGCTAATATTCAACAATATAAGATGATACTACTCTGATAGGATGTCACAAAAGAACTAAGCCTATATTGCACACTTGTACAACCAGTACAGTAATGCCTGCCTTTGGCTGAACTGTCTGATCTCCTCAGCATATGCTATGTAGACTCAAGTGAGGATGCCTCAGGCTCTTTCAAGCAGAAAGTCACTAAATCTCTGTCTTCTTTAGCATGCACAACATTGGCTAACAAATACAGTGTCTGTGCAGGCAGCCTAGGCTGGAGGCTAAGAGGTTGGATCTCCCAGCTGTGCTTTTTAAATTTCCAAGAGG
This sequence comes from Odontophorus gujanensis, assembly GCA_013399175.1. Lineage (NCBI taxonomy): Eukaryota > Metazoa > Chordata > Aves > Galliformes > Odontophoridae > Odontophorus > Odontophorus gujanensis. The sequence continues at coordinate 38,247 of VXAB01000666.1, read as the reverse complement.
CATTCCCACCAGGGGAAAAAAAAAAACAACACCCACATTCACTAGTCAAATGAAGGAGTGTTCTTTCCTCAGAACCTTTTGTATTTTAAACAAGTCTTTGTTTCAAATCTCAACTGAAGTTGCCTGACCACAGACAGAAAGTCTATAAAATGGGAACTGTGAATTTTAAATGCACTGAATGACAACACGACAGCTATGATGGCATGAATGTCTTTGTGTATAGACTACATCCCTGTTCATTGAAAGGCAAAGTAAAATGCAGGTGAGTGTGACAGAATTATGAAGTTAATATGTCTTTTCACACTATTTTAGATAGTCTAGATTTGCTTCTATGGATTTTATGCAAATAACACAAACAAAAGATATTCATCAGCATTAAATTTAACTTACATAGTCATCAGTTCTGGCTTCACTTCCTTTCACCTACTTCTTTCTTGTCTTCAGTTGATGCAAGTTACTATATTACCCCCCCCCAAAAAAAAAAAAACAAAAAAAAAAAACCAAGGAATATCTCTTCCTATCAACAGCACTTATTTATTTTCAATTATATTTGGCTTTTCCTTTTGTTCAGCACATTGACCACTATCTCTGATAGATTTTGTCCAATTCATTTCTACAGCTACATATATCAGCTGACATTCAAAAGAAATGCAAAAGTCCTATAAGCTATTTCAATTAGTAAAGAATCTGTAAAGCCAGTTTTTCTTTTGGAGTCTAATCAGGGCTGATTTAGAAGAACAAAAAAAGTAGATACATGTGGAAGGACGGTATGCTTTTGGATTCTGATGGACAGCAGTCAATCTTAGATTATCTAACTGGAAAAATAGTTTTCAAGATTTAATAATATCTTCTGACATCCATATCACAGACGTGAATAAGAGCTCAGCATTTGAACAGTAGTTCAGGAAGGTGTCATCCTCAAAAAATGAGGCAAAAATATTTCTAGGCATGAGGACCTGGTGATTGTGTTATCAAACTTTCCCACCAACACTTTCACGTAGACCTGCTGATAGGCATCCATTCCTAAACCCATGAAAAGTCAACATTGCTTTACACAGCTTTTTTCTAAAATGAAATGTAACTGTGAGCACAAGGCCTCCAACAGTTTTGGAATGTATACTGTCTCTACATTTCTCTCTAGGGAGAGACAGGAAGATGTGCAATAGTACAGTAGGAATAACCATAAAAACAAAGCATACAGTTAACCAACGTAACTTTCAAAGGGATTTATTTTCTTTTGAACAAATTTTACTTGGATATCTGAATCAATTATTCTAAATGTAGACAAAACAGGGCTACTTTCTACTATCATATTCAATACTCCAAAGACACAAACAATTTGGCAGCAGATAATCCTTTATCCATCTTTTGTAGACAAAACAGGGCTACTTTCTACTATCATATTCAATACTCCAAAGACACAAACAATTTGGCAGCAGATAATCCTTTATCCATCTTTGCATGTGGTAGTACACCCCTAGCATGCCATTTGTCAGCATAATGACAATTTCTGTATTCCCTTACTGCCTAGAGGAAAAGATTTAAACACAACATTGTCTCTGGCTAAGGGGCAGTCATCTAAAAAGCCTGAAACTTCAGTTTCTGATTAGTTTCACAATATCTGTGAGGTTGAGATTTTGTACAGTATGTTCCTGCAAAAGCCCTGCTTAAATCTGTGGCTGGTTTCTCCCAAACTGTGATCAGGACAGAGTGCACATATGTTGTTTTATTTAGGTTCTACAGTGAGATATTAAAGGAATAAGGCAAACTGACAACTGATCCTTTCAACAAGGAAATGTTAGTTAAAATAGTTAAAATAAAACATGTGAAATCAGCTGGGCTCTGCAAATTCCCAGGACTTGATTCCTTTGTTAGCATCACAGCACTGAAGACCAGGTGGTTAGAGGAGGATATTGTGAAATGTAGACAGCAACAGACTGACACAGTTTGCTTTTCTGCTTTCTAGTGAATTTGGAGTGTTATTGGTATGGAAAATCCAAAAATTATCACAATGAAAAGTAAAGGAAATGTGCAATGAGCTACCTAGACTATTGTCTGCGCTTGGTAGGGTACTATAAAGTCCAAAGAAGGTCAGAAGTACATTTGTTTTGTAGACTTGACCTTGTACTCACTGGACTCTTAATCCCATCACAAAACCACTGGATAATGTAATAAATGCCAATTTTGAAACAGCCTTGTTGGGAAGTATCTTTTTCTTGGCAACTGCCTTTTGCTGAAAAGGGACAAAAAGAGTTCAGGTTAAAACTCCTCTAAAATACTATTCTTTTGTTACATCATGTGTGCTTTCATATTGATAGTCAGATATTACATGGCCATTAATTTCTTAGATATCTGAATACACTTACGGAAAATGTGATTCAATACATGAACAGGAGATGAAGATCACCCTATAAGATCCAACTCATTCACAGTTTAGGCTCACATTGTTTGATTCAATTTGTTTTTGCTGGTTTCTTTTTTTTTTTTTTTCCTCTTATCTTTGCTACCCTGTCTTCACATTGAGACTTAGCAGAAGCCAGTGAATAACACTTCTATGTGAATAGCATTATGAAAGAGTCCATTATGAAGACTTCATGCCAAACAGAAGGACATAAAGGGAATGGTAGAATTTATCCATTAAACTTTCTATTTTATGATCAAATAGGATCAAAACAAAACATTGATATCTGGGATTATTCCAAGCTGGTTTCTTATTCTTTTTCTTAGCTTGTGTTCTTACTGAGAAGAAAAAAAAAATGTAAATGATGTGCTTTGAGCTAAATTAACTGTAACTAAAATTCTTGGCAGCTTTAAAGACAAATAGAGTCATAGCCAGGATTTCATACCAGCAAAGCTTTTCATTCCTTGTTTTCTTTTACATTTATTTGCTTTCCTTTCTGTTTTCAAAATAAAATGTTGGAGGTTTTTTTGTTATTCTGTTTTCCCATTCAAGATGGATCTATATTGTAAGCTGTGTGAATCCCCTTTAATTGGATCTCTAGAAAATTCAAACTCAAATTTTAAAATCTCTCCAAAGCTCTTTTGTTAGCAAGACAATTCAGGTAATATATGTGAACAAATATAGATTTCATTTTTCAGTTTTCCCACTTTAGTGATAGAAATGATTTTATTCAAGACCCAAAGTAGTCTTCATTACTAGGGATCACTGAGAAGCAGCCTGGGACTATGGGGGGATTGATGAGACTCTTCTAATTGTTCTGATTTTTAAGGGCATGAGGACCTCATGCTTGTTTTAGCGCTACCATAAGGGGATTCATCTCCCAACCAAACTTGCACACCAAACATCAAAGAAAGTTCCACCAGGATTCCAAATGGGGACATAGAAAGGTAAGAAGATATCTCACATATGCAGAAGTAAGTAATAAGGAAAGTAATAAATAAATAAATAAGTGCATGAATAAATGACTTTCCATAAAATTGGGTACTTTCCATCAGATTAGGGAAATAAATGTGCTTGGTGAAGAAACAGAAGTCTTAGAAGATAAGTCAGATAGTGTATTATCAGTGTATTTTATGCTTTTATGTAATAGATGTTCCTTCCTCCCCTTAAGCTTTCTGCTGAAGAGAGCCCCAAAGAGCTCAGGATGAGCAAGGGCTGCACTGAGAGGAATGCATTGTATTTTATTATGCTGGTCCACAACATTAGAGGTGGATGGTGGTGGTGGTATGGTAGTAGAAGCTGAATCTTCCTAACAGTACTAGGTTACGTTTTGCTGCCTTGTGACAGATGTCAGTAGAGGGACAGTCTGACAAAGTGGTATCTGATATGGAAGTGTGTATGAAGTAAAGGTGTGTTACTGAATTCCACAAGGAAAAAAAATATATCATCCACTGACATTCACTGATGCTTGCTGAATATTTATGGAGACCAAACACTAGTTGTGAGTGCAGTGAGGCAGTGGGTCACCACCGCTGCTGCAAATTTTTATGAGTTCAGCATGCAGGCTCTTGTTCATCGTTGGTGAAAATGCTCAGCTAACAGGGGTGACTATGTTGAAAAATAGTGTTTTGTAGCTGCGAATTTGCTCCATCAAATACTGTTACCATGCTCTTTGTATTTATTGTTGTTACAATGGAAATAATTAGAAGGCATTACTTCCCGAATGACCTGTGTGGTATTCTCCTATATAATGTCTGGACTCAAAATTTTAAGAGTGGATATTTCAGGGAACTGGACAAGACAACAGTCTGACAGGGACACATTTCATTTCTTGTCTAAAGTCCCTGGTCAGCAGCAGATGGGAGAAAGAAGAGCAAGATAGTTCAGGCAGCTATGGAGTTTTGACTGAAACTATATAGGTGAGGCCTAGGAAGAGGAGCAGAAATAGTAAGAAAAGACAGCAAGCACCTTCTAATCCTTGTCTAGCATGTACTCTGCTTCAAGTCTTTACCCACAATTAATGCATTAGTGGCAGGTTTTGAGGCAACTCCAGTTTCAGACAGTGGGAGCAAGCCTAGGGGAGTTACGATTTTAAGGGTATTTTTTTAAGTGCAGGGAGCATTGTTGCCACCTACTGTTCATGGTAACTGGAGAATCCTAAAAAGATAATTTCTCTAGGGTCTTGTGAGTGAGCTGCAAAATGAGTGACACTCCCTGCTCTTGGAATGAGTAAGAAGGAAGATAGGCCACCACCTGCTGTCTCAGCCAAATAACTAGGTGGTATTTGAAAATAGTCTATTCAAAGTAGTAGCTATATCACAGTGACTGTACATTAAGCAGATAAATAATTTCGGATTTTTAATGCCTATTTTCACAGCAATCTTGAAGCTGTAAGTATTTTTAAAGGAGACAACAGAAATGTGAAAAAGAAAGGAAGCAGCTAGGGGAAGTCTGAGGAAACAGTAATAATTTCTACTGGAATATTTCTCCTCCACACATTTATCTGCCAAAATTTTTATTGCTCAAGTAGCTCAGATTGGCTCCCCGAGCTGTGGTCTTATTCTCATTATTCTAGACAGAGAGAATCCCAAAAATATAATTCTGAGCCCATTATAAAGCTATCATACACTATTTTTAAAATATGGTCAGCCCTGATATAAATAAGCTGCTGTGAATAGATGTGATTTAATTTGGCAAGTAGAGGGCAAGTTTAATGCTTTATAAGGTTAACTAATACAGGATAAATTCTACATAGGTTGTTCTGAAAGTAATGCCTCCTATTTATTTCCATGGAAACTATAATAGATACAAAGAACAAAATAACACTATTTGATATAGCGAATTCTCAGCTACAAAATGTTATTTTTCAACATAGTCATCCAGTATTAGCTGCTTATTATGCTTCTCATTTAATTTTGTGACAGCTGTACACAGCTTTCACATCACTGTCAGCACTGCTGAAATGCACCACCCATCAGCTTACTGTGCTGTCATCCATTGTTTGGCCTCCAGAAGCATTCAGCAAGCATTGATGAATGTCAGTGGGTGCCACCTTTTTTCCACATGGAAGAATTCAGTGGCAAACTTTCATACTCTCTTCATACTCTCTTTCTTGCCAGAANAACCTCTAATGCCATACCACCAACATCCACCTAAGGGCCTATACAGTAAAATAGGAGGCATTCATTTTGAAGTAGTCCTTGTACAAAGATAATAGGCTCTACAGCTTCATTTACTCACTACACTGACCTGCATTCCCCATGCTCTCTCAAATGGCTCTGCCTTTCTGGTCACAGTTACTACCAGAAGCAGATAAATATAATCTTTGGACCTCCTCCTCTCCATCTGTTTCCATGAATAGTTAATTGAGAAGTCCAACTTCTACAACAAAAACAGTGATCAGAAAGATAAACCTGTCCCATCACTGTACTCCACCCTCACTTTTCAAGGAGAGATCACCAGTATATAAGGAAACTTTGCTGAAAGCAATAACTACCTTAAATCATAAACACAGAGTTGTTAACCCTAGAATTTACACATTAATCTTTAATCAACAGAATTTAAAGATTTAGAATTAACTGTAGCTCAGTTTGAGATAACTCAGTAAGTTTTACATTTCAGGAAGTGATGAACTTTCCACCTTAAGTTAAACCAACTCCTCTAAGGTAGTAGAAGTGAAAGAAACACCACCTACAGACCACCAGTTTTAAATACTTTGGGGTAGATTTGGCATTATGCAAGCAACAAGGGGTAGGTAAATTTTAAATCTGCTGACACTTTAGCCATGCAAAATGAATGGAGAATCACCAAAAAGATTTTCAAGCCCACTATTCATGCTGGCCTTTCAGCATATCCTTTGGGTCTAATCATCAATAAACCTCAGTTTGATGAGATTGTTGTGGTTTTCTGTCAGTATTTCCACTGTGACTCAGTTATTCAATTAATGTTTAGTGGAAGAAATGGGGGAAAAACTGTTTTCCTACAAGAAATAAAAACTTCAACAGTGAAAGCTGTTGCAGATTTTTATGAAATCAAATTAAATTTAAGTAGGTTTTTTTTTTTCATCTGAAATGAAAGTTCAAGTTTCTGTTTATAACAAAAAGGAAACAGATACTTTAGTTGTAAATGACAGCCAACAAGATAGATAAAAACTCAAACTAGGAAAAAAAAATAAAAACTGAAAATACTACTAAGTCGGTTATTAATTAAGGAAAGTTATTCATCATTTTATCCATCTAGTTCATTTACCTGATTCTTTGGATCTGAGACATTTATTAGTTACTCCTAAAGTAAATATGTTATACCAGATTCTCAAACTGTGTTCCTTGAAGGGTCAGTATTCTCCAAAGACAAGGCAATGACTCAGTTGTATCTTTTGTTTTAGTGTGCTCCATCTAAGTCATTTAAGGTACCTTTAAAATAAAACAAGTTCAGTTTCTTGACTCCAAAAATAACTGAGTATACAGTAAGATTATTCTCCTTGCTTTAGGTATGATATGTTACTGATCTTGCCTTCATCTGATGAGCTGAAAACACACACACACAAATATATATATCCACTTAGTACTCTGAATTCAGCGAGATGAAGGTCTTTATTTCTTGTAAATCATGCACGATTTAGAACAGTTGTTCCCAATTTGCAGCCAGTGATCTCAAAGAACACACCAGACATATGGTGTGGTTTCCTTTCCTTCTAACCATTAAATCACATCAAATGAAAGTAAGGAATAGAGAAAATACATTCTGAATATTATTTTTTATAAGAACTTGTACTGCCACTGACATAGGGTTTTTAATTTGAGAAGGATGTAGACTTCATGTCACATTGCCTCTTAAGAATGATCCAATCTGACGCAATATTGTCAAAATTTGATGTATATTACACACTGCACCATCAAAAACTTTAAGGGTATTCATGTATCAATGAGATCAGATGAGAACTGCATATGTATTGTAGCTCCCACTGATTTTACATAGACTTCGACATTCATAAAGAATGCAAAGTGACTAGCTGGCATGCAGGAGAATGGCTGAACTATATTCAAAATGTAAGAATTGTGTCATGGCAACATTACTATATCCCACTGCATTTTATTTTGTAAATGGCTTGACAGAGAGTCTCATTTTGTTAATCATCACTCTAACTTTTCTAAGCTCATAAATGTTTGAGTGAGAAAGGAGAAGCACAGGTGTTTTCTGTATTAGAACAATAGATGATATACAACATTTTTTTAAAGTAGAAATAAAAGTGAAGAAACTTTCTCTGGAACCATTTAAACAATCTAACTTAATTATAAAAAAATTAGTTTTATGAAAAAAAATCCATCCACTTCAATAACTATATTATTTAATATAATATTACTGCTGCTCATTGTTTATTGGTTCTGTGTACTGTACACAACACCATAAGAGTGTGACTGTAGCACAGAGAGGTATTCTGTCTGGTATAACTGATTTCTATTTGACTGAGCATGTCTTACCATGGCTTCTGTTATAATCAGATTGTGTAATATGTAATTATATGTAATCAGAAGCTGTCTTGAAATTGAATTCATGTAATAATCAGTTTGAGATTTAAAAAGTTACCAAGAACAAAACGTCCTTTAGTGTTAGGAACACAGTATCAGACTTTGAGTCCTTGCTAGATACGTACCAAAAAAAAACACTTTTTATGCTGATCTGTTATTAAATACATAGGACATAACTTTAACTTTCCAGTGACTGCAACTGCCTGACACATCTTTTCGCATCTCCTCTCTTTTCCTTTAGGTGTTCTACAAAGCTCCTTCCTTTCTACTTGTCTGAACTCACCTCCTATAGTTTTTTCCCACCGTCTTGCCTTTGTGATCAATTTATTTTTCTCTACTAGCTCAATTGCCTTGACTCAGCATACACCTCATCCAGCCCTTATCACCACACTATTTTCTTCGGTCTGTATAGACTTAAAACTGCAGTTTCCATTTTACCCATAGGAACTGCATCAGACAGATGAACATGGGGTTTTTCTATGTTGTACAATTGTGATGTGAATTCTGGAATGTGCTGAATTTCACAGAACAGTTAGCCTAAGAGGGCTTCACATTAAGTGCTGCTGAAATATACTATAATAGAGAAATCACCTAGGAGATCATTCCTATAAATCATATCAAGTTGATTTATATGATATTTCAGTTCTTTAGAATGCTTTTGTATGTCTGTTTTTGTTTGTTTCTAGAGCTGGTATAATTGCGACAAAAATATCAATAAAGGAGATTTTTATCACACATTATCTCTGTAATATGAAGAATGGAGCTCTTGAAGCCTCTCTTTTCAGTGCATCACTCAAAGATGCTTACTATACTTAAAAATAAACATGGCAATGTTTTAGAAATAACGCTCCAAGTGCAATTCATTTCTGTGAAGTGTTATGGAGAAATTTTCCTCAGTTGGTCATAGCATTTTAGTGGGTGTGACCATTAATATATGTTTAGGAGTGCCTTAAAAACAAAAGCTAGCTTTATATGGATTGTAAGAATGCTAAACAGCTTTGAAAGTGCACAATGCATACTCCAACCATTTAAACAGTGTAACCTTTTGGAGAATAATAATAACCAGAATAATCCATTATGTCAAACTATCTATGAAAAATCCTTTTGAATCTCTCGTGCTACATTCTGACTTAATTTGTACTAATAACTCCTTGAAGAACTCCACTTGAATCAGCAGGTTTACATTGGATTTATGCCAGAAGAAAGGAGAAAAATATTTGGAAATGAATTGGAAGCATCATATATTTTTCCCGGTTTCAGGATATAAATTAATCAATTTGGCTGTAAATTGAAAAATTTCCTTTGTTGTTGTTGTTGTACATAAATGAGTTAAAATTATGCTATTTGGCAGAATGCCTTCAAAGTTAAATGGCTGTTTTAATACGGCTAACGTTAAGTGGAGCCAAAATTTTTAATGTGAAAAATTTGCACACATTATTTTTCTATGATGGCAGTTGATCACTTTGTATTACAGAAAGAGAGGAATATTCACAGGCACTGTAACTTTATAGAGTACCCATACATCAGTGCCTGATTCCTCACATTGTGAGGATTTCTGCAGCAGAAATGTGATGACAGGAAGGGAGAAAACAGTGGAGACCACATTCTTTTTAATATTCCTCCTAACAATCCTGGTAAGTGACTTTCTGGCCTACATATGGTAGCAATGCCTTGAAAGATGCTTATTCAGACCCATAGTTGTATCAGGACCTGTTTTAAAACCAGAAAGTAAAGAAAAAGAATCAAATGTCCAGAGACATGAAATACTTTGCACAACATTCCCTGAAGTAATTAGTCATTCAGCAAAACGTGCCTGTAAGTCAGAGCAACATTTTGTCTTGAATGAATTCAGAGTGGAAAATATTACAAGCAGCTTATGAGACCTGACCTAAATATTCTCAAAATTAAAAATCTACACCTGCCAATGAAGACATGAACACCTGAACAAGTCATGACTGTGGGCAGACTTCCATGGCTGGCTACAGTAGCCCTGAGTACCATACTTGCACCCCTTTGGCCAGAAGCAAACCAGCTGTGGCAGGGAGGCGGCTCAGCAGTCTTGCAGAAAGAGTATTAAATCAAATGCAGCACTTTGCTAACATGACTGTACAGCTTCTGAACGAGAGGTGGTTTTTTGTTGGTATGTTTGGGATTTTTACACTTGACTTCTTGAGTGCGTGGGCAGATAAATAGGACTATGCCTGGACATGTCCCTGAAGAATTACTGAAAAGAGGTAAAAATCCTGTGGGGGAAAAGAAAAAAAAAAAAAGGATATGATCACTTAACTTAAGCCTGAATCATAATCAGAAAAAGGTGAATAAATGTTTTGTAAGCAACTTTACTATTGGCATTCTCTGACATTTTTGGAAAGGATGATGTCACAACATAAATAATGCTCTTTTCATATCTTGTGTGTGTATATAATCTCTCTCACATAACTATATAGTTCTTTTTATCTTGTTAACTGTCTAATCTTTTAGAAAATCCGGTTTCATTCTTGGTTTTGTTATGGATTTGAAGCAATGGTGTGAAAAAATAATTACGAGTAATTAAGAGTTATGTAAAAAAAAGCTTGTTTCCATTTGTCTTTATGAAAGAGATGCCTTTCAATAACAGTGACTGCACTGATCTTGGAGACTAAAGAGGATCATGGAACCATAGAATCACTAGGTTGGAAAGGACCTACAAGTCCAACCATCCACCCTTAACCACTGCTACCAAAGGCTACTAAACCATATCTCGTAGATCCTCAACCAGATGCCTCTTGAACACTGGCAGGAATGGTGACTCCACTACCTCCCTGGGCAGACCATTCCAGTGCCTGACCACTCTCTGAGAGAAAAAGTTTTTCCTTATGTCCAATCTAAACCTCCTCTGGTACAATTTGTGTCCATTTCCTCAGGGTGTTTGTTGCCTGGGAGAAGAGGCCAAACCCCTCCTCATCACAACCACCCTTCAGGAAGTTGCAGAGTGCAATGAGATCTCCCCTAAGCCTCCTCTTCTCCAGACTAAAGAGTCTCCATCAGCCGCTCCTCATAAGACTTGTGCTCCATACCACACACCAGTTTTGTTGCCCTTCACTGGATACGTTCCAGGTCCTCAATGTCTTTCTTGTAGTGAGAGGCCCAGATGTCTGCTTTCAGAGCTGATCAACAGTCAATAATTCATAAAATGTACATTTTCACTCCTTTAAAAAAGAAATATATATATTCTATTTCTAGTAATTATCATTAATTAGTTCAAACTTTGGAGTGTCAATTATTGTTCCAAAGTAATGACATTGCTGAAATTGAAGATATCACTCTGAATGATGTCATATTGTTTCTATATTATACAACTATACTATTTTCATTGTTGTTTTCTACACATATAATGCATTCTATTTAAATTTGCATTTAGTTTTATTTACAAAGTAATGTAAACAAATGTTTACAAATGTACACAGATATTTTTCATGGTGTTTAAAACCTTGTTTTAAACAGTGACACTTCTTAAAGTTCCATAAATCCCTTGTTGTACTACTTTTTGAACCGGCAACATAATTTTTCAGATCTCTTTTTAATTCAAATTAAATTCAAATTCAAGAACTTCAGATCTTGTTATAACCTTTTAGAAGTCCTGATGAGCTTCTCTGTGCTATTCAGTTCAAGTAGTGTGGGTCACTTGGAAATCTTTTGTTGCTATTGTTCGAGTCTATTTCACTTTGTTATTAAATGTGTAAAGTACCAGTTATAGTAAGCAATTTCAAAATATTTATTTTGAATAAAAATGTTCTGGTGCTAGTTCCTAATATATGGTGGGTATTTATGAAACACTCAAAAAAAAAAAAAAAAAATCCTAATAATGTTCTTCAAAAAAAAGCACCATACTATATTTGTGGCAACATCAGTCCAAGAATGTGAAAAATAACAGAGAGATATAAAACAAGACTGGAACAGAATGAAGGCAAAATGTCACTTGACAGTTGTAGGCCTACTGAGATTTTAAAATAAGGATAAGTAATGTAAAGCTGAGGCTATTACCAATGTATTAAAAAGTAGTGAGTAGACAAAGAAGAGGGATTTAATATCTTAAGGATTTATCATCATTAGCTGCTTTTGTGTAGCATTGCTTATGTTTATTAAGGATGGGGAAAAGAGCTAAATTAACTGCAGCTTTACCTCTTGTTATTTGTTCATTTCTAATTTACCAGTCTCCCATTATAGTGCAGCTTAATGGGTGTTCATCTTTGCACTCACACAACCCTGTTATCAGTAGCAAATCTGCAGCAGTAGAAAGGAGTGGAAGGAGGAGCTGAGCCTCTGACGTTTAATGGGCAACTTGAGACGCATCCATCAAAACACATAATTTTTAAAATATCTATTAGTTTTACTCTAATAATTATTAAATGGAAATATATGTGATACATTCTGTAGAGTCTTCTATGCATCAGTGGACTACAAATTGAGTTATTTTCTTAAATTATTTAATTTCTGCAGAAAAAATGTATGGCATATTTTAATCTTTTAAAAAATTATTTCATTCATAATTTTTGTTGTTAGTATTTTTAACTGATTTCTAAAGCACGAACATTGATTTTATATCACTTATTGTAAATATACAAGGAACATAGCAGGAACAGCACTGAACCCAGTTCTAGGACAGAAAGAAGTTACGGGTTTACCCAGAAAACCATGAGGAAAAATAGTGAAAAAGATTCTGCGTATTGAACTAAGTAAATACATTTTCTGTGCTCTAAGGATTGTCAAGCTGAGGCTGTCAAAATGAGTTTGTTTCAGCAAGAAAATATACTACTTGAAAGGTCAGGTCACAGACAATTCAGCTTAAGAATGAGCAACAAGTGAACCTAAACAGCCATCAGATCAGGGAAAAGGTTATCAGTCAAAGTACAAGAGTACACCATTGGCTTAGAATGAAACTCTTTAACAAATGACTTTTCCATTCTAAATGTTTTCTTAATTGTGCAGCAGTAATTTCTCAGGGGGATGTTAAGACTGGAAAATATGAGAACAGCAATTGAAAAGTACATGGAGGGACGAGAGAAGGGCATGAAAAACTTTTTCAAAGGGACATTCTTTCCTTCCTTAACAGTATAGTAGAACAAGCTCTAATATTTAACCCATTAAATGAATATATTGAATTTGGCAAAGTAGCTACAAACATTAACTAATTTCTAAGTCTGAAAGGTTGCAGAGATATACAAATTAATTTCAGAGCTGACTCGGTACTTTTTATGAGTTTTTAGCCATATCTATTTTAGATTATATGAGGTACTTAAGTGACTTGTGTAGTACTCTCCATTGGCTCAGAGGAGAAGTAAGGTCTAGGTCCTGTTCAACTAATTTCAGGCAATTAAATCACCTATAAGTATCTAGAAAGAGTGGAGTCATTATATGCTTTCAGGAGTCAATGGAGAATTATGGGTCTTGTAAGGTACAGCACCATAAATACCTCAGTATATGTCTCTGTGCTGATTCTAAGGACTATAGAGAAAGAAGACCCCTTAGGCATCTGAGTTGGATGGGACAAATCTTTTCTTAGGCCTTCAATTTTGGTGGCTGAATTGAACTGGTAAGATGTTTGAAGTAGCTTGAGTCAGTTTATATGAGTATTCTGCACTGAAGCAACTTCTCTAAGATTTGTAGGGTATGTCCTTTATAAATGCTAAAAACTATAACCAATAGTGTAATGACATCCCTACACTGCGGATGAGGAATTCAGTAAAGTTTAGTAAAAAGACTCAGGAGAGCATCTCCCCTCTTCTTCCAAAGCTTTCAGTTCCTTGCTTTTGTCAGGCAGAACAGAGGAAAGGGTTGGCTGCATTAAACTGTGACTCTCCCACCATGTTCTTTAAGCAAAACATCAACCTTTAAGCTGAGAAGGAAAAATGCAATGTCAACTTGATATTGGCAGCATTGCTTCATATCTTCTGTTTGTAATAGATTATTTTTGTATGGCAAGAGCTATGACCATATTTCTTAGCATTCTGTTCTACTTTTAAATAAGAGTGCTGATGTGAGTGAAAAGCATTTACCAGGAAAAGCTATTATTTAATCAGTGATAATATAAAAATAATTCTATCTTCATACCTTCTATGAAAGTTGTTGAAGTAGATTACTGATCACCCTATATTGGAAATGAGTTATAATGCTCATTTATATTTGTGTGAATTTAAAAATGATTAAACTTCTATCCTGAATTGTTTTATTTTCCAATAACAGATTAACCTGAATGAATTTCATATCCAAGAAATAATCAAGTGAACTGGGCTTTATTCTGGGCAGATGTTACCAGTAGCATACACTTTTCTTAGAACAATAGCAACAAAAAGTAGATACACTTTCAGGTTATTTTATTTCATACTATTTTATTTTATTTTGAGAACAATATACTTGTACATGGTACATATCCTCTAGCTGTAGGCAATGGTTCTTAAAGGAAAAAATATTTAATGTAATTCCAGCCCTGCTGAGAATGTAGACCTTTCCAACTAGTTGTAAAACTTCAGAAGGATCATCTAGCCATGTTTGGATGATATTCTTTAATTTCCTAAAGAGAGAGACTCAAAAAAAAAAAAAAAAAAAAAACAAACAATAAAAGGAGTTTGAAAGGGTTCTTCCACATANAAAAAAAAAAAAAGATACAATGAAAGGAGTTTTGAAGTGGTCTTGCACTGTAATTCAGGAAATTTCTTCTTTTTTGAAGTATGAGTAATATAATTAAGTTAATTTTCATTTCATTCTAAAACCGTTCAGTTAAGAATCCTGTATCTACAATGAACAGCTTTGCTAAGGCTCATTTGTATATCATGGGAACTAAGATGTGCTAGCTGACACTTCAAAGTGCTTGGTGTTAGAGTTGTGTGAACTGGAAATCTTTCCTCATTGCTGGTTGGAAGATCCTGATCCCTGTTGTGATATAAATACCTGCTATAATCACAACAGTGACAGTTTCGCTGTGAGGGAGTTTGACTGGGAAAAGCAAACAAACAAACAAACAAACAAAAAACATGTTGATTCTTTCCAAAATAACAAGACATTTATTTATAGACTCCTGGGTCACTGTAGTGTATAACAATCAAGTTTCCAGACAAGATTTGTGAAAGACAGGCAGCTTTAAAATGGAGTTCTGGTAAAAAGTTTGTCTGCTTTTATTTTGTTGGTTACTTTCTTGAGTAATCCTTATGTGTAAAACCAAATTCTACCTCTTCTTCAGGTAAAATGTGTAATTAACTTCAATTTTATTTTATTTTTTTCAATTTAGCTGATCTAGTTTATGTGATATGAACTGCTGAGAGCAAATCAGAATTTCTGGACTGTGGTATGTGAAATATCAAAAGCTCTTTTATATTTTGTTCCTTGAACACAACTTATCTACTATTAATGTCTGTATAATCAATTTCCTTTTTAAGAAGATGCAATCACTGGGTTCAAATGTCCAGATACACGTCCAGCTATGCAGGACTTTGAATATGAGGAAGTCCTAAATTCCCAAGGAGGATTAACAGTATACTAAATGATCATTGCATAACATCATTTTCTGTTAAACCCGGATCATAAAATTTGCAGTAGATACATGTCTACAAGACAGACCTGGGTCTTCTCATGCTTTTAAACACAGAATATTCATCCACAAAAGCCAAATCTAGTTGATGATTGAACCATGGAAGAACTCACATTCTGCAGGCACTTGTTTCTTGTTTTTCTGAAATGTGTATATTAAACATTTATCAACACAGACACACAGAATTCAGATACCATTTCAGAATCATGCATAACGCATTGCCTACAGTAGGTGCTGGAAATTAAGTACTGCTTTTTCCCAGTATATGCCTTAACTCATAGTTGTTTGCTTTCATTCTTGTATCTGATGAAAACATTATTTCTTCCAAACTAGAATACCATAAAGAGAAAGAATGAACTCAATGCACCCTATGACACTGCATAGACTGTTGTTTGCCCTGTCTCCTAAGGTAAAAATATGTTCAAATCAATGCAAGAAATAATTGAGCTGCTCCTCCCCAAGGGAAGATATGTTGATTAGTAAGTGGTTGACTAAAAGGAGGTTTTTTCAGCATTTTAAGCCATTTATTGAGAGGAAAGACAGGAGAGGATTTATGAGTATGAATCCTGATTAGAAAGAGGCATGATGGGGTCACAGGCAGGCATTGACTAGCATGCACAGCCTGACACCTGCCCTAGTGCAGGGGACCACCAAGCCCATAAAACCCCACTACATTCAGCTCTGCAAACTGTTCACAGGCTGCTGTTGTGACACCAGTGACAACAACAAGCATTTGTGCAGTGTGTTTTGCTCAAAGACACCAGACTTACTGAAACAACAATAATCATCCTCAGTTTTATGCAAGGGAAGTTGAAGTTTGGATGCTTCGATGCCTAGATCCACACAGCTGACCACTGCTGAACTGAAGCTAAAATCTGAATCGCATGTATAGATTCTAGTTTCCCATTTCTGCTGCTCACAGGCAAAACCTCCTATTTCTATTTGTATTTATACAACTTACTCATGGAAATCACAGAAATACATAATTATAGCAGTTGGAACAGACCTCTATCACAGAATCACAGAATGGCCTGGGTTGGAAGGGACCTCAAGGATCATGAATCTCCAACTCCCCTGCCACAGGCAGGGCCACCAGTCTTCCCATTTAATACTAGACCCTATCCAATCTGGCCTTGAACACCTCTAGGGACAGGACATCCACAACCTCTCTGGGCAGCCTGTTCCAGCACCTCACCACTCTCATTGTGAAGAACTTCCTCCTGACATCCAACCTAAATCTTCCCTCCCTCAACTTGAAACCATTTCCCCTTGTCCTGCTGTTATCTGCCCTTTCAAAGAGTTGACTCCCCTCCCATTTATAGGCTCCCTTTTGGCACTGAAAGGCTGCAAAAATGTCACCTCACAGAAAAGAGAAGGCTCTTTTCTCCAGGCTAAGTCCAGCTCCCTCAGCCTGTCTTCATAGGGGAGGTGCTTCAGCCTCCTGATCATCTTCGTGACTCTCCTCTGGACCCTCTCCAACAGCTCTCTGTCTTTCTTGTACTGGGGGCTCCAGTCCTGGACACAGTACTCCAGCTGGGGCCACACAAGAGCAAAGTAGAGAGAGATAATCACCTCCCTGTCCCTGCTGGTCACCCCTCTCCTTATGGAGCCCAGGATACTATTTGATTTTTGAGCTTCAGAGCAGCT
Source organism: Odontophorus gujanensis (assembly GCA_013399175.1). NCBI lineage: Eukaryota > Metazoa > Chordata > Aves > Galliformes > Odontophoridae > Odontophorus > Odontophorus gujanensis. Next base: position 21,107 of record VXAB01000666.1, on the reverse strand, counting down.
CTAGTGACCAGCAAGTCCAGGCTCCATACAGTAGCTCACATTAAGAAAGTGTCCAGACAAGCCTTGAATATCTCCTGAGAAGGAGACCCCACAACCACTGAAAAGAACCCACCCCTGCCAACCTGAGTACTGTTCTTTAGATATTTAGAAACAATGGTGATATCCCCTCTCAGCCTTCCTTCTCTTCTCCAAAGTGAAGAGTCCCAGGTCTCTCGAACTTTCTTCATATGGGAGTTGCTCCAAGCCTCTACATCTTTGTGGCCTTCCACTGGACTTTCACTAGGAGATACCTGTCTTTTTTAAAGAACAGTGTCCTGGGGATACCTTGGGTTTTTCACAGCTTCCTCCACCTTAAATGGCGTTCACTGTGCTCAGAAAGAAATGCTTTGGCTGTCTGAGGGCATACAACTGTTCCTTGAGAGTAGAAACACCTAACAGTTAGCCCCAGCTTTTTCCTTTGCCAGATAAAATATTTCAGCGCAATATGCTTTTCCTGAGATCATAAATTTCTTTTACTCCTGCCACTTTTTGATGAGTAAAGGCAACACTGACCTCTCCAGGGAGCTCTCTGACCCTGGCATAACCTTCTGAACTGTGTTATGACTGGGATATGCCTGAGGCTTTTTCTTTTTCTTCCTGAATAGGACCAGTCTTTGTTGCCCTATTGGCCTGTACTTGAATGAATCTTTTGGGTGAATGACGTATTCCTTGACATTATCCACGTTGCCTCCATAGAAAAGAATATTAAAATGACCTAGCCTTATTATCCATGTGATAGTCACTGATAAAACCTCTGTATTTACTAAATTCTATCACAGTATGATACATGACAGCCCACATTTATTATAAGCAATATGCTGGCTTTTACAAAATGCTCTCCCTTTCAAACAGCAAAACTGTATAGGGAAATACATGAGTCTCTTTCTGCAATTCTAACTGCCAAAACTGGATAGAGCAACAAAGCAAAGGAGGGTGAACAAAGAACTTGAGTATTGCTGAAAATACAAAATCTAGCTAGAAAGAAGTACAAATAAACTATATTTTATGTATCTTAATGTTCAAAATCAAATTACTGTTTGTCTTATATTATCACACAGAAAAAAATCCAACCTTCCTTCAGAAAGTAGTAGTTTGTCATACGGTGTATACTGTAGACTGTTTAACTGGTACATATATATCTAGCAGTCTTTACACAAGCATTAATGTAAAAAAGGGAGAATGTGTATAACTTCCCATTTTTATGAAAAGGAATACTCACAAATATTGTCTTATTGACAACAGGCTGGCTCAGTAGGATATTTTAAATTATTGCATCTTACATAAAAACTTTTCCATTTGAACTAAGCAGTACAACAATTTACTCAGGATTACTCATATGTTCTCATAAGAGAGAAATGTGTATAACATATAACACTGAGTTTGATCAAGAGATATTTTTTTAATTTGGACAGATCTATGACTAGTGGAATTCATTCATATACAGAAGGCAAAGTGTCCATGACTTTTTTGTACCTGTCAAGGGAAGAAGTGCAGACTTCTCAGTATGAATAGGGTATAGGTGGTCTCATTCTTTTACCTGCCTTTGAGAAATGCCAGACAATGTGACTTCAAGAGGGATAAGATAACATTCTGAGATGAATTATTTCTCATAATGAACTAGAAGTCTGAGTCCATATCATAATATTAGTCACTACAATCAATTTATCCACAAAGTGCATGTTATAATTCTACATTAACTACACAATTATGTAACCAGAGCTCTATAATATAACAGCACACATATTATAGGGTTCAGAACATAAATAATTCCAGGCAAAATTCTCATAAAATTTTTTCCTACCACATTCAGACAAAATAAATTTTTAATGAAAATTTAGGAATGTCATTACTTTTATGCAAAAAAAAAAAAAAGTCTTACTGATACTGTATGACTTCTACGAATGCTTATAAACTTAAACATTAATGCTTATTTTAGGGTCAAGCGAAAAGGTGAGTGTCAAGTTCAGTGGCATAAGTAGAAGCATGGAGTTGTGAGGTCAATTAGAAGCTGATATGCAGGCCTGGTATTTCTGTATGACTCTTTTGTTTTTACTTACAATGGCAACTTATTATTGGCCTATCAGTAAAGTCCTCTTGGATTGTCTGAACAATCTCCTAAATATTTTAAATAATTATTTCATAGCAGTGTGAATTTACCCAGGATGTCAATTTCCTATCTAACCAAATAATCATGTGGTAGCATAATAGAGCAGCACTTAACTTATAGGACACTTCATCTACTATCACCAAATACAGAAAGGCTTCATGAAGATGAGAGCAACAAAATTGACTTTTATCTGAAAACTTTAAAAAACCTCAATGGTTTAATCTGTTTAACTTTCAAGTACTGTCAAGCAGTGATCTGTTTTTAGAGCATAAATATTCTATTTGTAAGAAACAATAGAATGGAAAAGATTTTTTCCTCTCTTAAATGCGACCCTTTCCCTATACCATGTTTTGTCTCAACCTCTGTTCTTCAGCTATTTCATTTCTATTAATCATCTTGCTGAGCTATCCTGTATACTTGCTGTACTTTTCTACTTTCATCCTCCTCATCTTAGCTTTCAAGAGCAGCTTGCCCCAGTGGCTCTCCCACATCTCAGCTCTTTGATGAACTTGTCTCTCCACTTCTTACCTCACCTATTTTTCATGCAGTAGTTTCTAATTTTATATTAATAAGCCTCCAAGTGTATCTATTTATCTCTCTCCTTTTAGTTCAGCGAGAGTCATTCACTTTCATTTCTTCAGTTGCCTTCCAGGCCTCTGGGTAGTTCTCAATCTCAACACCTTTTGTAATGTATTTATTCTGCTGCTGGTGAAAAAGAATTTTCAGTCCTCATACATAGTTTCTGTCGATCTGTCAGAGTACCAGTGACTCAATATTCCTGCTGTCAGTTGCCATGCTTTGGTTTTGATGGTGACTAGATATTTTCTGTCCTTTTTATCCTTCATGACTCTCAGCACTGGGTTGTGTACATTCAATTACTTTGGAGAAATGGTATAAATGTCCACTTGCCACATATAAGCCCCAAGGTGGTGGAATGTGATGAACTGCTCTTTGATGATGGAAGATGAACTTTCAGACCAGAATTAGCAACACTGTGGGAAAGGGAATATGCCTTATAAATATGGAGATTTTATCTTTTAAAAGGAAGGTCTTCCGAGAATATGCAAACTCAGGGTCCTCTAGCTCAATAAAATTTGGGAGATCAAGAAAAAGAGCTATCAGTTGAGAAAGCTTTTGAAGAAGAGGAATGAAGCTATGTGTGCCTTTCCATTTTTCAGACCAGATTATGAGTGAGACTTCTGTCAAAATTATGCCAGATGCTAAAAGCTCCTTATGGGCCACTCTCATAGTCAGACCAGGTGAAGATGGATACAATGCTTTCACCAGTCTTTTCCTTCTGAGAGTATCCTGTTTTGAGGGAATTCCTCTCAGTTTATTCCTGTTACAGCAGATGAAAGGGTAACAGATTGTCTCAAAGTTCTCATTTTCAGCTAAATATTAGCACAATTGCTTTTGCCCTTTTTATGCCTATTTTTTGGTGGATTATGTTGTTGATTGGTTTTATTTCTTTAATCCATATCTATGTACAAGTCACATCCTTCTCTATCTTGGCACTGTATCAAAACCACTTTCTTCTTGGTTGATACTTCTCAACATCTTAATGGATGTGTCAGTTTCCTGTAATTGTTCCACCAGTATAGGATTTCCTCTATCCCCTCCTACTAGCTCAGGCAATGTGCTTCTGGTTTATGCTTTAAAATGCACTGGACATGAAACACAGACAAAAAGAAGAGTTTACTACATATTGAAAACGGATAGTCTTACAAACAAATGGGAATAGCAGAGACCTCAACTGTTGATGCACTTACCTGGTTTGTTTAGGATCTGTGAGCAATTCTTGCCTTTAAACTGTTGTTTTATAATGACGTCTCAGGAAAGGGAAAAGGAAGCATGAGAACACTGATGAGTAACTAACTACAAATAAGATAGTGATGTAAACTTCTTAAGCTATGGTAAATTACATAATATTTTAGTATTAAACAGCATTTTTCAAACGTGAATTAATCCTCACAATATTCAAATCAGCTCTCACAGTAAGAATTGAGTATCTTCTTCACTATATGTTAGAGGAAATATAAGGACTAAGTCACTCATAGAGTGAATGTCTGTAGTCTTCTTAGTTCCGATCATGCCAATAGCACTGACTGAAAAACAAAAGGTGTTTGATAAAAGCCTACAAATTGTGTATAGAAGAATAGAAATTCTTCATATCCTATTGTACATCCTGATCTCTATATGTGGCTGCCTTTCTTGAGTATTCCAAAGCAGATTTACAGTAGTATACTACCTTGTACTTGTTGACTGGTCTAATTGGCTGAGGATGGCTATTGTGTGTTCAGGAGATGGGAAAAAGGGGCTATCTTCCAGGACCTTCACATATCCCACACAATTTTTTAGAATTATGTGCTCACATGTCACTTTGTTCTGTGTGCAAATGCTGAAGAAGAGTGTTTTCAGTCCCAAACCTCTTCTAAAATGATCTGTGTCTCAGAAGAATCCTGAAGTATGAAGTGCTTAAACTTTTCTTAGTAATACCCTTGAGCACAGAAAGTCTTTCTGTGATAATGTATTTGTTGACAGTACTGAGAGAGTAGGTACCCAAGCTCTGCTGAGCCCCATAGATTACATGCTCTTCAATCTATTCATCTACATTGCCAAAATGTGTAGGTTTTCTCTGAGGAAGTCTGTCAGGCAAGTTGTCCACAAGAGCTGGAGGTGCAGTGATGCTGCATGCTCCCCATCCAGAAGCTTAGAAGATTAGAAAACTCAAGTGAATTGTGGGAGACTTGAACTCACCTCTTTCCTTTGCCTGAGGGGTTATAAATTTACATGTTCAACCAGCAAGACCTGTGTTCAAACCACCTGGACAGGGTATCCTAGAAAGCAGGATGAGGTCTTCTGCAGTATCCTTCGCTAAAGTTTTTCTCTCTCATACTAAACAAGAGATAATAAGTTGAGAGGAAGGTGCAGAAGGATTCCATCAACCAAATAAGCAACTGACAATGGTCTCTAAGAATCTTAAGTTGTTCCTCCAATTACCTTCTTAGTATGGTCTTTTTTTTTTCTTACTGTTATTTTTTTTCTATGAATATAAGCACCATGACATACACAAAATTTGTAATATTGGATGAGACAGGTCTCACACGTGTATGGATACCAATAGAAATCAATATCAGTTGCATAAATTTGCCTAGCTACGGAGAATAGCAAAAAAAAAAAAAAAAAACAGAAATAATTA
>VXAB01000666.1:0-15520 GCA_013399175.1 Odontophorus gujanensis | reverse complement strand
TAGCTACGGAGAATAGCAAAAAAAAAAAAAAAAACAGGAATAATTAACAAGACAAACCAGCTGCTTTCATCTCTAAGAAAATATGATAAGTAATACATGGAGCTGTTGAATTATAACTCCTGAATTTTCTTCAGAAGGAAAAAAAAGAGTATGCAATCTGAGATTTTTATTATATACTATATCTTACGATTTTAGCTCTGAATGGAAGATAGAAAGAGCTGATGGTTCATTATCTGATGATCTTCCATTGAACACAGAGATAAAATTTTTAAAGGAGAAGGAAACAGCATACTTAACCACCTAAATGGTGAAAGAAACTCATAAAGAGAGCATTTTACTTGAAAATGTGTAAGTGAAATTTGCCTGGAGGATGATAAATTCAGGTGTGAAATGGGTGCGGCTACAGTTGCAAATTTAATAAGACATGAATTTGGTTTTTCCTTCAGTGTGTAGTATTGACATGCCTGTGGCTGCAGGCACATAAGAGACTGAATGTAATTGAGGTACTGGCAGCAGACAGTAAACTGTAGTATATTAAACATTTCTTCATAATTAATACACTTGATTATACTTTTCTTTTTCTTTTAGAAAGTACTGGTGAGTGTCAGGGAGAGAGAATAAATGTATTATTTAATTGCACTTTTTTCTATTATGAATGTTTCCCATATCATCAGCAAACTGAAAACCTTCAGCAGTGAAAGTGTTGCAACACATTCTGTCACAGTATACTAGTTTTATCCTAGACTCTCCTGACTAGGATAAGAATTTTTTTTTGAGTGCAGTGTTTAGTTTCTGAAGATTTGGTCTTGTTTCTTTTGCTAGTTTTTAAAAATATGTGGTGGTCTGGAATTCTTTTGTAGATATGTCCCACCACCACAACTTTAGATGGAACTGTAGTTGATCCACAGGAAGACTTTTAGCTATTACAGTCCTGGATGACTGAATGTCTTGCATAGAAGAGGGAGTTAAGGATATACGTTCAAAAGGGTAGAGATACCTAAATCTGCAATATGAAATTTCTACTCTGCTGCCAGTTGAAACAGGAGACAGAAACACTCTTTCACGTCGAGGATTCCATCATCCAGAGTTGGCTTTCTTTTGATCAGCCATTTCCTGTTGCATTTCTGGAAATTTTTGTCAAATGTCCAGCTGAATGAAAATCTCTGTTTCTAAACTGTCTAGGAAAAAATGAACTATATATCCAGCCTCAGTTTTCAATTGCTCAGAGAGTGAGACTCTCCCTTGATTTCTGATCTTCCAGTTTCTATTTTTTATCTTATTGTCAATCAAGAGCAGGAGTCAAAATTTTGCATAAGTAAAATGTAAAAGGATCCATCTATCTCACAAAGAATATTCCGGGATTCTATAAATGAATGGAATATATTGAACAACAAAGCATTGTTCAGAGATCCCCTGTAGCCCGGTGTACAGAGCATTTGGTCAGAAGATCAGCATTCAAATGTCTGTTCATGTGTGTGAATACAGAGAAAATCTCATTTTCAGTACTGTGTTGGAGGAATGCAAAATCCTGAAAGACTTTGTCAGGGTGTCTCAGCATTCATGGCTACAATTTAAAAAAATAAAATAAAAAATGCCACTCTCCCTGAGGCACTGAGGGTGAATGAGTACACGAGTCTCTCTTGAACTCCTCACATTAGCTCATTTAGATAATACCTTGCTCAGTATTATTGGGTTCCCTGATGCCCACTGACATGGCACTGGAAAGAGCTGAGGATGTGTGACCTGCTGGTTCTACATATAAGAGTGCCAACAAGGTAGGCATTGCAATCAGGAGCTGGACAATCTTTTGAAGAAAGCCGAAACATTGAACTTCAACTTAAAACTTCTGGGAAGGCTAATACAGAGTACAAGACATCTTGTTTCTGTGCCTTTTGTTTATATTCCTCCTGTATAAATGGACTTCACATAGTATTCACTACAAACGATGATCAGATCTAGAGAATTTAGGCATGGTAACTGTAATAAAAGATAGATTTTGACCAACTGTTATCAGATGACTGCTACAACTGTAAAATTAACCACTGCATACAGTACCACCTTGGGCAATCATATACTATAAATATGTGAGATTAAGCAATCCTCCAAGTAGTCTTTTGGAAAAGACAAGAAATTTGAGTAACCCTCCAAGTAGAAGACATTCACAACTCTCAGTCATGGTCCATTTACTCTTCACTCCTTTTATGACTAGATACTTTCACAGAGTTCCTCTGAGGAAATGAGCTTTAACAGCCGTTCTCCAATATCATTTTTGCCTGATGACAAATGGCTCATTAACTTCTGCCACAACAAGGAGACATGAGCTCTTTAGTTCCATTTACCTGCATTTGTGGCCTCAAGATATGCTTTGATTAGACAGATCTCTAGACTCTGAAGGCTTGCTATTTGTAAGAAACCACCAACATGAGGAGGGAGGTGACAGAGAGTGACTAAACTGCATACTCAACCAATGATCAGATCTCCACGGCATCTCAGTGGCTTAAAATCATGACAACAGCAAATGAAAAAATGCACCATCCTGCCACTTCAGCATGATCCCTACACAGTGGCAAAAAGTGTGTAAGTTCCTCAGGTAGCTGATGATATTACAGGGAGAGGAGGGAATAGGTTACTGTGAGTGAAACGAGTACTAAACACATTTAACAGAAGGAATTAAATTTTTCTCTAAGAACTGCAAAAGAGTCAGTAATTAAACCATCATAAAATCACTAAATCACTGAATCGCAGGGAGGAGATTGTAGAGGTTCTAAGGGATCTCTGAGGATCGAGTTCAAGCCCTTTACTAGAGCAGATTGCTCTTAGTTATCCTTCATGAAACATCTGATAGGGACAAGTGTCTTTAGTCCTTTATTCTTCCTGTCATTTTACTACCTGTCAAACACTCGCATACACCCAAATGTCTCAAATTCCAGTTGTCACCTTTGAATTCATTTGGACTGAGGTGCAGTTAGCAGAATAGCAAGAACATTAATAATAATAGTAGTGGAAGGCCAGGGCATGGTATGGTAGAGAGTACACAGAGGATTACGTGGGTTAGGTCTGTGTTGTGATAACGAAATCTGGGTGCCGAGAGCTATGATTTCTACTCACATACCAAGTTTCAGGTAAGCCAGAGTTCTAGGGAGCATTAACTCTTCCTCGAAATTTCTTGAAATACTTCATGTACCAGTTCATATATAAAACACATTCAAAAAAGTACTTACAATCTTTGGTCCATGATGGAAGCCTGGAATGAAATATGGATTAGAAGTCCTGGAACACACAGGTTTTGGAAATAGGGACTTTTAGGGGCAGCACATGGGATTTACATTTTCTTTTATGTACATAAGTATTTATTTTTGTTTTTTTAGAAAGTCACATCTCAGTCTAAGTTAAGGGCATCTCCATTTTAAGGCGCTACAGTAGGTCTACAGAAATCATAGTGCTGGCATGATTACTAGAGGAACAAACTCATCTGTTGCTTACTCCATCTGTTCAAACAGAAGTGAGCGAACTGTCAGCACACTGACCTGCATGCACTGCTTGCAGGTGGCTGTGGAGATAAGATAAACATCACTGGCTAGTTTCCTTTCCTTGTGCTTGCCAGTATCTTGTAGATAAAATCATGGTGTGCTGCTGTGGGATAATGGAAGAGGATCATTTTGCCATATCTTTTTTTATGTTAAAATTTAGCTGTGGTTTAGAATTCTTATTGCCATAATATTTTGTGGAACTGTTGAGCTTTCTGCAGAGGTATGAACTCTACATCTCTGTTGCTAATAGAGTTATTAACAATTTTCTGTCCCTGATAGCAAGTCACACAGCCAATTACAATACATAATGTTTGATTTCTAAACCTTGAAAGACATCCTTCTAAGGCTGAAACAATTATGTTCTGCAATTTTTATTTATTTATTTTTCCTGTATAAAGAACCTGAAATAACTAGGGATTTATGATGGGATGGGATCTCATCAGGATTATGTTTTGATATATGAAGTGAGGGTTCATTGCTTGCTTCGGGGTTGAGGATGGGTTGATGTTGGAGATGCAAACCTGGAATGATACTGGAAGATTTTTGAACCTGGCAGGAACAAAACCTGGTGCCATGGTGTCTATACTGCCTATTAGAATTGATCCTTGCATGGGCTATCTCTCTAGCCTGGCTTAGGCACTGTTTCCCTGAGAAATGGTATAAATCAGAGCAGTCTGAAAGCATGCTGGCTATTAAAATGCTGTGGATGATCATCAGGCCAATGATCAAGCTTGTTCTTGTTTTATTTAGCAGCAGAGAAAGATGAAATATCCTCACACCCTCGGATTATGTTGCCACGGGAACCACAAACATAGAGCTTAATTGACTAGGACACTTGACAGCACGTAGTTTTTAATGCCATTATGCAATATTGTTTTTTACTAAATATAGAGGTCAATCTTTGTATTTGGGGTTGGTCAAGACAAAGAGCTTGAGAGGTATGTTAGCCATAAATATCCTGGTATTTTGGCTTAGTCTGAGTAGACTTCCTTTTCAGTCTTTCACTCAGATAGATGTTTTGCTCTTCTCCAGCAAGGTCACCTTATCTTTCCTACTCCTTTGATTCAGGAGCCAACCTGTCTTTGGTGAAGCTTTACTGCTGTTCCTGTTAATTCTCTCAAATGGAAAAAAAAAAAAAAGACAAACTTTTGCTGAAGTAGTCAGGAATAAAAATAAGAAAACTTTGGCTAACTGCCACAAACCTTGTATATGGCGGCTAATATGATACGGAACCTGGAAACTGTGGGACAAAGGGCTGTGATCTTGCACTTGTCAGGTCTTGTCCTTGGTATTCTATGCTGACCTTGCAAAGTCACCAGTGTGGTCTTTTTCATTCACTCACTCAAGGTGTGAGGTACTTCTGCACCCCATATGTTCTTTTTCCCTTCTTTTTCAGTATTTTGTTCCTAAGGGGTAACTGAGTGCAAAAGCATAAAAATATTCTGACCTCAACTGATGCCTAAAATCTGTGCATACTATGAGGTCTGTGTGCAAATCTTTCTGCCAGCACGAGTCAAGTTGGCCCTTCTTCCCAACTTTGCCTATATTTTCAGCATTGATGTCTAACTAAATTTAATTTTAAAATATTATGTAATGAAGATCACATGACTCTGTTGTACTTCTCTTTGATGATCAGTTTCCGATCCTCTCCGTATCTAACCTTTTATCCTAGTTTTGGGGAGAGGGAGTGGTTTAAATGGTTAGTATGACCTGAAGCACTTTTTATTCATACACATCCCTTCAAACCCTATGTGTCTGTCATTTAAATATATTACAAAGTAGAATAAATTTAAAAAAAAAGTCTTGACTAAAAATGAACTTTCCCAATTCCCAGCAATTTAAATCCTGAACCAAAGCCAGTTTCCCAAAGTACAAAAAATAGTTTTTATGTACTACCTGTACTTGTGCATTATTTATAAGTAGTATTTCAGTGGAAATACCTCTTTTTAGAAGGTAAATGGGGTTTAACAGACGGATGGGGAAGAAACTGATTGTTCATGCTTCCCTATCTTTACAATAGAAGAATGGGAACATTTGGTACATGTGCTCTTCCATGCCTATGTACTAGCAATGCAGCGTGGGAAGGTTGACAACATATCTCTTTTTTCCACTGTTTTTGATGAACTTTAACCTACATGGCATGCTCTAAAGCACAAGAAGGTACTTCAAACTAGAGAATAGCAGAGGGAGAAATCATCAAGTAAAGCCTGATCCTCCCTCTAGATGCATCAATAACAAAACTTCAAAATCTCTGACAAGACCTACAATTTAGCTGCAGGATTTAATACTGGAAGATTGATGTGTTTACTGTAATGGCAGTAAATTGACTGTCCAGAAAGATCTGTGTATCTTTGCAGCACAGGAAGTGTCTGAGGGAGATAGAGGCAAGGTCTATCTAAATCAACTAAGATGATTGCACTACCACCATTAGAAATATCTAGATAAGTAGATTAGGAAGAAAGAAAGAAGGATACAGATGCTACTTTGGACCTCACCCCTTTTGTTTACATTGACTTGAAATTGCAGTCTAATTTTAGAAAGTGACATGGACTTCTTAAACTGAAAAAAGACTCCAAGAGAACATTTTTTCTTGCTGCAGGCTTTTAATGAATGGAAAATCTCCGCTAGCAACATGTAATGTGACTTACAGCAAGAAAAGGTTAGAGAGTATTTAAGAAGCTTCAACTACAAATTGACTTTAAATTGAACTAGAAAATTCTAACAGTTCAAGGAGTAACTGTTCACACTAATCACTGAGATACTTTTCCATCTTTATCTGTAAACATCACACGAGATGAGATAGTTGCTGATTTTTATATGCAGTTACTGACATATTCTATACAGATTTGTACATACATTGCAAACAGTAGCATTTGGAGAAATTTAGAAAACCAGATTGGGGAGATAGGTGGGAGGGACATTTCTGCTCCCCTTCTCACTCTTTCCCCTCAATTACATGTAGTACAGAAGCCTAGAGGAAGAAATGGTTCACAAAGCTCATGGTACTCAGTGCTCCTCTGAGGCATCTGCTATGTACATTCTTCACTGTGTGATACTTTCAAAGCTGCTATGAAGGAAGCTGCTTGCCAAAGGGAGAATACCAGAAAGCAAAATATTTCTGCCTCTTGTGCAATCACAAGGAAGTGACCTTGGGCAGGAATTGGAATGAACTTTCTGTGGGCAACGCATGTGTGTGGCAGTAGCAAGACACTGTGAACACAGAAGTTATGCCTCATTTACTGGGGCCAGCTGTTTTGCCATTTAATATTTATTTCATTTTCTTACTTGTATAATACTTCTAATTGGTGATAGCATCTTTGGGAATCATTCTCTATTTCGTTGGTCCATACTTTTCTCTTTCTACAGCTTCTCTGCAGTTTACTTGTATTTTTTTTTTTTTAATCTTTTTTAGGTACTGCTCATTGCCTTTGGCATCTATGTGATAAGTAATACAACATTATCAGCTTCATAGAAAAAGATTCCTCTTCTGTTCATCAGGTTAAATTCTGTTGTAGATGCAGAAATTTATCAGATATTTTTCAGTCTCTAATGATGACGAAAGATTTCAGGTTTTTTTGCAGAGCCTTGACTTTTCTACAAAGCCTTGCCATTTTGCTCAAGACTTCTCAATCATTTTTACATGCTAAGGCAAGGAAGGAAGTAGAGGATTTATTGAAATAATACACCGTCAAGCTATTTCATTGTGCCTTGAATCCATCAATTACTTTATCGTGTTTCTAAAAGAATATTTCAGCAAAACCAAAATGATGGGGCTGTAATAGTAACCATCACTCCATTTGATAATAGGTTTCCCATAGACTCAACTGGCAGTTTGACAGTCCTCTGCCATAGTTACTGCACCCTGCTGATAAAACTGCTGTTGCCACAAATTGATCTCAACAAAAACAAGTTCATCTCTATTCTGAATTTCAAATTTGACCTTGCTGGGTTTACAAGTTTAACCATCACACTGGGTACAAATACGTAGCACTGAAACCACATATCTAAAAAAACAAATAATAATAAAAAAAATCCCAGTCTTTTTCTGTTACTATCTTTTTCTTCTCTCTATTGCATGATGAACTGTGGCATGGCTTAAAGTCAAATTCAACATTTTTTTAAAGCACATGAAAATTATCCACTACTGCTTTTACGACATATTTTTCTGGGGACAGAATTTCTGTCCTTAGCCCATCTGTGATGGAGATATCCTACCTCCTATTCACAGCAGTGTGGGGAATTGTAGTTTTACTGACAGCATATTCAAAGGTTTGGAATGATAAGGGGCAAAACAGCAATAAATTAACAGTTAAGTCCGGCTCGGTTTAAAATCCTGCCAAAATAGAAAAAGGAAAGGGTAAATGCTGTGTAAATACACTGTATAAATGCAATTGGGAGCACAGGGCTACACTGGGATCCTTACATGAAAATCATCATTCTTGATCATTTTCTCGGCAAATCTGTAAACTTTACTCAAATTCTGGTCTTGAGGAGAAAGTCAATCAAAAAAACTCCAAAAGGCCTCATCCAAAAGGCAAAAAATATTCTTGGAATTAGCTATTTTTATGTATATAGATTCAAAACAGTTATTCAGAGAGGATCAAGCAAACTACTTCTCATACTTGGGAAAATCCACTACTATCTAAAGTTTTTCAGTGTGTAGTTATAAAGGTGGAGCGAGATCCACATCTTCAGCTTTTTCTGAAACTCCCACAGTTCTAACACTAAATCTGAGGCATGCACGTTTGCCTCCGATGGGCTCAAACCAGCAAGGACTATCACCTGATTTTAGGAATTATTCCTAAGAAGTATTAAATATTAGCTTGAATTTCTCAGAAGACAGAATTAAATATGAGCACCCCACAGTGTGGTTAGTCTTCTAATGTCTTATTTTTTGCATGAATTCTGGGAGTATGTTGAGGATTTCAAAAGAAATGGTACGTGCTTCTCTGTTTTGTGAGATCTAGACTGATAAATGTGCTGATAAATGATTTGCCTCTCCTAGAACTCAAAACCAGGTTTAAGTATCAATGAGGCACTGATCTGCACAGGTTCAAGACTGGAAAATCTGACAGAGTAACATGTTCAAACGTTCTTAGGTTTATGTGGCAGACAATAAGTTTTCAATAATACAATTTTGGATATAGACACATTTCATTCTATTTTATGTTTTTTGGTGTATAAAAAATAGAAAAAAAAATACTTTTTGGAAGAGTGGAAAGGTGCTGGAATGGACTGCCCAGGGAAATGATTGAGTCACCATCCCTGAAGGTGTTCAAGAAATACTTAGATATTCTACTTGTGGACATGATTTAGTTGGGAAATACTGGTGGAAGGTGGAAGGTTGGACTTGATGATCTTGGAGGTCTTCTCCAAACTTGGTGAGTCTCTAACTCTATGACCATATGAAAAATTCTACCTACTAATTCAGTCCTGATGCTAAAGTTGTGCTCACATACATACCTGTGATTTTTGGTTCATTTAAAATGCTTGCTGAAGAGCTCTTTGGCTTCCAAACAGGAGAGCAATTGGAGAGTTGTAGGGTGGAAGCAGTGCCTACCAATAAGTACAAGAACAGAGAATTTTTTTCCAGGGTACACTACGAAAAGGGATGATGGAAAAGTGGCTACAGTTTCTAGCTAAAGTCAGAAATTGAATGTGTTATATCAGGCAGCAAAGAATATGAACATTAATACATGCAGAACACAGAAGAAAAAACACTAATAGAAAGGTGACTGGGTGTGAATGAGAATTGAAAACTAACAAGAAAGAAGTCGATAGGGATAGTGTTTATTCTCATTAAAGTTGCAAGGAACTCAGTGGAATTACAGGTGATATAGGCAGGATAAAAAGAAGGAAGACCTACAGAACAGAAGTGAGACGTAACAGTGCTTGGAAGACAGACCTTGAATATGGGGGACATTTCAAAAGAGATGGCAGTCCAGGAAAAGTCTCCCCTTGTGATGGTGTTTTCATATTGGCAGAGCATTTGCAACTTCCCTTAGTGCTGTTGGAAATTTCCCAAGCTTAACTTCATGATAACAAAAGGAAAATCCCTGATTCACTTTGCAACAATACCCTCTTGAACACTCAGTGACAAGTATTAATGGGCAATCCTGCAGGATCTGAGCTGTAGTAATATGACAGCATTCTTTAACATAGACCTTCTGTTTTCGAACAAGACCCATCTGAATGATTTCTGTTTTGCCAGACATCAAGGCTTGCTGTCCAGTGTGTATAGTGCACAGTCAGTTGAAGAAGGGAAAATGCATAGCGGGGGTAGATGGGGAGCCAAGCTCATTGTGAGTGGATTTGTGTGCAAGAACATCTGTGAGTTCTGAGGGCTAGTATGCAGCATTTGTTTGTTGATTTATAACTGAGGTGCTTAGGGCTCTGGATTAACTTTTTCATGTTTATTCCAACTGAAGGGAAAAAAAAATAGAAAGAAAGGAACCCCAGATAATTAGGGTAATTCTGTTGCATACAAAAATAAAGGTGTGAGATGGCAAAGCTGAGATTAAAATTATTATGGTTGGTTACATTCAGGCAAAGTAAGGATTTGCCTTAGTGTTCACATTAAACAATTGTTTGGATAAATGTCTCAAAAGTTTAGTCCAAGGATAAAGAATTTGCAAGGGTACATCCTTGTACTTTTGTCACAACCTTTAAGTAGAATGACATAATGGGAATCTTTAAATACCTGAGGTTTTCTGGCCAGTACTGTTACTCGAGAAGAACAGTGTCACAGTCAGTTTAGGTTTACTTTTAAACAATGGCTTATGTCACAGGATAAAGTATTTGTCATTTGTTGTGGGAAAGATAAAAATAGCAGTTTGCTAAGACTCAGGTCAGAGAAGGACTTTCTTCTGTTAAATATCCTCACTGTTCCTTCCTCTTTTCTCCTCCCTTGTGAAGGATGGACTATATTCCTAAAAAGGTTAAGAGACAAGGAGAATTATCTGTTGTTTTTATTTGTTTTTTGTTTGTTTGTTTGTTTTTAAGAATGTTTACTTGGAATCCATTTGCAGAGTGTGAAGGACAAGATATTATTACACATTTATGTAGTCTAGGCATGTATATGGTGCTTCTTGTATTAGTTTACATCTAATTCCATTAATTACAAACAACCTCAAAAAAGCAATTTCAACATCCACTTTTCCTTTTAACCAGTTTCTTACATGTAAAAGTTCTTCTACTTCATTCCTTCTGTATCAGGAATCTTTTTGTACAAGTGCTTTCTTTAAACAGATACTAAATAAGATTACAAGCATATCGTACGTCTAAGAACCAGTCCTGCCAGGTCATAAACACTGATAATTCCCACTGAAGTGAGAGGATACCTGAGGAAACTTTGAAGACACCGATCAGATCCTCAAGAGCTTACCCATGTCCTTGGGCATCTTTTGCAACCTCCAATCATGCAGATAAATTTCACTGAGGTTACGCTAATAGTGTACTTAAGGCTATAACTTGAGCTGTGGTGTTCCCCTTTTTATCAGTATTGGAAGAGTTTCCTTTGATCTGTGCTTATGCATTGCTTTCCATCTCAGAATCTTTTAACACCTTTCAAATGTTAATAAATACTACTCCTTCTACCCTAGGGAAACTGAGGTGATGAGAAATTACAGAAGATACTTAGGTTCACAAATACAACCTACAACTAAACTGAGAACAGCTCAGTGGGATTACTTATTCCCATACCGTTCAGGTAGTACAGGTATCTGTTGTTAAAACCTCCTTTGCCATCAAAATGCTTTCCTGGTGAACATAGATGTCTGGTGCTGATTGGAGGGGATATTTTGTTCTCTGTGAAGCATTCCCTGGACTATGGAGCCTGCAACTACTGCTGAGAAGGACTGGTAATCTTTCAAGAGTGATAAACTAGACCATAGTTTTAATTTTTAAATTGGTGCTTTGGCACAACAAATGAAACCCGGCAGGAGCTGTAAGAAGATAATGCTCACAGAGGCAAGAAGAAACAGAACCACTGAATCACAGATTCACAGAATCATGGAGTCATAGAGGTTAGAAGGGACCTCTGGAAGTCATCCAGTCCAACCCCTCTGTTCAGGTTCCCTGCAGTAGGGTTGCACAATGAAGCATCCAGGTGAATTTTGAGTATCTCCGTAGAAGACTCCACATTGTTCCAGTGCTCTGTCACTCTCAAAGTAATTTTTTCTCATTTTCAGGTGGAACTTCCTGTGTTCCAGTTTGTGCTCATTGCCTATTGTTTAGTAACTGAGACCACTGAAGAGCCTGGTCCCATCCACTTCACACCTGCCCTTTAGATATTTGTAAAGAGTCAATAAGATCCCTTCTCAGTCTTCATTTCTCAAGTTTGAATAGCCCCAGGTCTCTCAGCCTTTCCTAAAAAGGGAGATGCTCTGGGCTCCTAATCATCTTTCCAGCCTTTTGCTGGATTCTCTCCAGTAGTTCCCTGTCTTTCTTGTACTGGGAAGAACCAGACAGCTGTGTGAATGAGGCAAGAGAGACAACTTCCATTGACTTGGAAATCTGAGAAAGCTGAAAGCACCTGCCCCACACAGACATTGACTTCAAGGTGTCTTGGTTCCCAGGACCCAGATCTGATCAAATTCTGCTAAAGCTCTGGTGTTTACACTTTAAGTAGTCAACTCTGGTATGAATAGCTTGAAAAGAGTCCTCTAGATGTAGTCATGTGTCATGTGTGACCAAATTGTTTAACAAAAAAAAACACTAGATAGAATTAATTCCAGAAAAAATACGTATAAGAGTATGTTTATCATTTGGTAAAATGTTCTGATACAGCCATTTGCATATCTCAGTTTAAATATTGTCCTTTAGATATGTGATACCTGAGAAGTACTTACACTGAGAGTAGGTGATAGATGTATGTGGAGAAGTTCATTGATACAGACTTGTATGCAGGAGAAAATCATTTTAATTTAGTATTTCACTTGGTTGAATGGTTGCTTTCACATGTAGCAGACATAATTGGGCAGTTCTTTTATTGATGGATTTAAGTTGAAGTGGCAAAACCAAATTCAAGCAGCAAAAACAAACTAATTATTTTTTCAATATTTTCTGGTTTATCATCAGTGAATAATAAAGATAATAAAATTCACTGCACACACTTTCAAATGACTATTCAGTTTTTGAAAATATATCCACTTGCACACTTAAACTCTGGATGAAAGGAAAGAACTGTGTTACTGTGTGTGTTGTGAAAAAATAAACTTCCAAAATATTATTTTAAGCAATTCTAACAAAATGAAAATTGTACAAACTTTTAAATATATTTCCTTAGAAACAATTCATGAAAAGAAAAAGAAAATACATTTTGAAATTCACTTCACAATATACTGTTTGAATTATCATTTATGTATCTCGCCTCTCACATCATTTCAGAACACTGTGATGAAACACCACACAGTGAAATATAACAAACTCTAACATATCCGTTCTATTTTTTTTTTCTCCAGTACAAGGAACAAAGAGTTGCAGTAAATAAGACAACAGTGATCTTTAAAAATAATACAAATATATATTTATACTAACACTGCAGAGTTTTAAATCAATTACTCGTACTTTAGAGAAGGGCTAAATTAAGTACAGTGGTAGAGTTACATGATTTAAAGAGTCCTCTGAATGTAAATGCGTTTGTTTTAAGCTACAAAACCTGAGTCATATTTTAGGAAATCTGAAAATGAAGACTATCCAAATCACTTCTTTTTTCATCTATGTAATTTGCCACAGTGTATGACTTCTGCAATGTGCCATTTTGTCTGAGGATGACTGAGTACCAGAGTTTCAAATACATTCAGGATATCCAAGAACTACTGGACAGCGCTTAATTTGGTTATGTCCAGTACTAGTGCAAATTTGAAATGGAAAAAGAGCCACATATGTGACACATTCTAAAAGTTTTGAAATTTGAAAATTAATATGCATAAACAGCTTTGAACTGCAAGCTCTCTTGCTCTTAGAAACACAAAATAATTATTGTATTAAAGTAACTGTTTAAAATGCTTGAAAAAAGATAAGAGAACAGAAGACAGAAATTAAACTTATTTGAGATATATTTGACAGTGTTTACATTTGACCACAATTTGTTATATCAAAGTACATGGATATATTAGAAATAAAGGAGCCTTGAATTAAAAGAAAATAACTGGAACACAGACCTTTGATTTGCATTAAATGTTAGAGCCTAAAAGATGACAGATCCTTGCAGTCTTTTTTAGATGGAAAATAATCAAATTCCTTTTTGCTTTATTATTGTTTCCATTCTAGGTTATTCTTGAAATGACAAGGATTCCCTAAGAATGAGAACTGCAAAAATCTTTATTTTTTAGTAGTTCTATAGTTATCTGAAACAAAAACTGAAACAAATGTGTTTTGTTTACCTTAAATCTTGTCAACTTTTTATTATAGAGCCCAATTACACATAAATAATCAAATGAAAATGTCTTTCAGTACAAATTCAAAATTCTGGATTCATTATGTGAGGAGAACGTATATAACAAAGAACTGGTCCCATCTCCAGTACCCTGCTTCAGTCAATTGTCTGAAGTTTTGCATCAGTGTTATTAAATGGATGTGACGAACTGCAGGTCATGATGAGAGCACTCAAGTCTGTTATCACCCTAAGAATGGTGCAAGCAACTGAGCCTGTTAGGGAAGGCTAGCAATGGAAGTGATGGATATCTGGTGAAAATTCCTGACCCTAAGGATAAATAATAATGATAATAAAAAGACATCTGGTAGAGATCAGAGGACTAAGAAAAGCTCTTAATAAAGCATTATAAATCCAAAATCAAAATTGCATGTGGTCTCAATGAACAACACTAAAAAAAACTTAGTGATCATCTCTCCATATGTTTTTAAACTGTGATCTGTAAACGAAGTGTAGAGAGAACATAATGGCTTTGTTGCAGCAACTTTCACAGTGCAAGGAGGCCTTCTGGTGGTCATAATAAAGAATATATCTTCCAGCAATAAAATTTACATGTATGAAAGTCAAAATTCACCTCCTCTATAGGTTACTTTAAGATGTGATAACTCTTCAGACCCCAAGCTTTTGCAGAAGCTGTATAAATTTGTGCCTTCTTGGGTCAATATACAAAGGATACAAAGGTACAAAGCATTTATCATGAATAATTATTGTGAAACCTTCGCTTAAGTGAGTCTATGTAAAATGCTGATTTAAATCACTAACAATTTGTGTTTCATTTTAATAAGTAAATATTAAAAGAAAAAAAAAAATGGAAAAAATCCTTCCAAGTCATCATTCTTGATAACAAATTTAACCTAAGTTGATTATCTGAACACAGCTGCATTTCATATTCTTGAGTTCCTTTTCCATGGTAGATTTTCTTTCTGAGCAACACAGCTCGGTAAGACATCTATTTTACTATATTTTATTTAAAATGAAAATATTTTCTGGTATTCAAACCAAAAAGTATTTATTTCTACAATATATGTTTTCCTTAACATGAGATTACATCACAATGAGGGAGTTTTTCATGCCAGAGCTTCTGTTATAATAAATATTTCCAGTTTAATGCACTCCTTGAAATACACGAGCTTTTGAGTTTATTGATATTAATAATACTTTCTAATGATAGCAAGCATAGGTGCTTCTGGAAGGTGCAGCTGGATGAACAAAATATTCTTTCTATTTTTCAGTGCTATTTATACTGTGTCCTGAACTACGAGGAGAGCTCTCTTCAACAGTAGACATCTGTTGCTACTTTCTCAGTTGGTTTGTTAAATTGGAGCTTTAGATTTAAGCTACAGCTCTTAACAATTTCATATCCATTTAATCAAAACTGAAATGCTTTTGCTTCAAACTGAGATGAAAACAGCATGAGGGTTTGCTGTCTCTCCTGCTCTTAGCTAATGCCCCATGCTGTCCCACATATAAGAGACATTCTTCAGTACGTCAATATGAGACTTCGGTAGCAAGCAGAAATTGTGTTCTGTTTCAGAAAAAGGAAAAGGAAAAAGAA
>VXAB01000665.1:9257-58822 GCA_013399175.1 Odontophorus gujanensis | reverse complement strand
GTGATTCTATGATTCTATGACAGACACTGAATCCTCAGGAAAGAAAATGCATGAGAACATGAGGCAGAAACCTGAGACAGAGTGCCACTGCATACAGATGCAAATAGCTGACATTTAGCTGGGGCTTCATAAAATCCAGTGTGCACACACCACACAGGCTTTAGTGTTGGCACCAGAGTGGGAGCAAGAGGGAGCCCCAAATTTCCAAGTGAATGGCCTAATGAAACTCTTTGGTCCGGGGTCAGCCCCTAACCTTTGTCTCTCATTAAACTATCATTCAAGTGCTAAAAATGTTCTTCCCACTGGTTATATCATTATGAATGTTTATCCTGCCAGTACCTGGAAAAAATTGCTCTCTGAGGTAGAGCCAAATACCATTACTAGATCTGCAAAAGATTTGACAGTGAAATTAATTAGTTAATCTTTGTAAAGTGCTTTGAAGATGAACAGCTCACTATGAGTTTTAGGTGATGTTATTATAGGTTAGTGAGTCACTTTGTAAATTGAAGGCAGAGGGGTCTCTTTTATGCGGTCTTATAGCATGGTCTTCACCATGTCATGGGTTGATGGTTGGACTAGATGATCTTAGTGGTCTTTCTAACCTTAGTGATTCTATGATGTCCGTGAAGCTGACCAGTCCCATCCTGTCACTTCCTGCATTCATGCACTGCCTCTTGTTCCCTGGGGCAAGCTGTGGGGTCAGGGCTATGCTAGGGGCAGATCTGCTCTGGGCTGTCAAGATCACCTGCTAAACATTCCCTTCACTCTTTATCTTCACTGCCCCTCTCCTGGAAGTTTGCCATTTCAGCCTGTGTCGGTGGATGGCTGCTTCTCCTCCTCCTGAGCAGACTGAGACCCCAGCATCCCCAGTGAGTAGGGTGGTCTGATTCTCCCTGGCTCCCTGCCCCCCGCCCCACCTCGGTGCTCTCTGATCTGTTTGTGGTGCTAATGGTTGGTATTAGGTCAGGGACTTTCCTTCTGCTCTGTGTTTGTGCAGAGCGCATCGCCCCGGTTACCCACCAGACTCTGAGGTACGGCAGTAATACAGGCAATAAATAATAACAACCTTGAAACCTCTAGTGCAAATTACAGCCTCATGCAACACCTACGTAATTTAGTATAATGTTAGCACGGTAGCTACCCTGGGAGAATTATATTCAGATAAGAGAATACACAATAATAATCCTGCCATCTGAAATCAAATAGAATTGTCTAAGTGCCTAGAGCTCCTTTTCTGCTATCACATTTTTTATAGAAAAGAAGGAACCCAGAAAGGAAGTGAGCATGTGAGATAAATAACCAAAGACAAAAGGAATAATAAAAAAAAACAAATGCTAAAGCATAATAATGATGTAATTTCTGTAACACATTAAAAATATTCCTATGTCTGGGCCCTTCTTGCATCTCATTCTCCATGATTACATTGGAAGAGATGAGCCCTCTCCCAGTGTTTATAATCTGAGGTTCCAATCTTGCAAACATTTACATGCATGGCTAACTTTATGCACACAATTAGTGCAATTGAAGTCATGCCACTTGCAAGACAAGATGCAACAAGTGAGTGTATCAAACGCGAGGTGGGAAGAGGGCGGCAGACAGATGAAGGGTAGTAATGATAAGATCATGTGGTTACCCGGGCTAACTCTGCACACTCGATGACTCCAAATGCCTTTTTTTATTTTTGAATCATTACTTAAAAAGAGTTCCTTGTCACCCTATAGCTGCTTGTTGTGACTCAGAAAATGCTGTTCTTACTCATGTTCATATAGCATGTTATTAGTGGACTTTTTTATTTTGTCTTCATGGAAAACTCTCTCTTCACCACTAACTAACACCACTTTAAAAATAAGATTAAAAAAATGACCCCAAGCCTTTCTCATTTACTCTACTGTTTTCCTGCTCTCTGTTTGTGTATTAACCTCCCCCTCTGGATACTTTCTCCAAATGAGCACCTTCTAGTTTCCTGAGGCTTTTCTTATCTTCCTTGCAGCTGTCCAAGAGTCAAGATCTGAGGAACAGGAAGGCAGACACATTGTTGACCATATATAGCAGATACCCCTTACACACAGAGCTCTGGGTCTGTGAATTACACGGGGACTGCCCTTGACATCACCCTGGCCTTGCCTGATCCCTCCCAATTCTTACCAATACATCCAACTTGGGGAAGCAAACTGCCAAGTCTGACAAAGTTACTGGGGCATCTGGACCAGCCAGGAAGGGCAAAGTAATATTTTTCATGGTCCACTCACTCTCACATTTCCTAACCCTATGAGAAGCTTGGACAAGACTTTTAATAGCTGAATTTCTCCTTCTTGTATGACCTCCTGAAACAGTTGTTTCCCCATAGAAGTGCCATGGGAGGCTTCACAAGCCAGATTTAGGGAAGCCACCCTCCGCCACTCTGTATGTAGATGGATACTTCTGACATGTTTGTGGAACAGGAAAGCTTTCAAAGTTGGATGGACTTGGGAAGACAATTTGGTTTATGCGTAACATTGTTATCACATAAGTTAGAATAATTATCACATTTGTGTTGTATTTTCATGATATTTGCTTCACTTAAATTGTTGTTATAAAATAATTTTATGAGTTATGTTGCTATACTCTGCGGCAATGTTAGGGAGTTTTCTGAACTCAATGGTGAGGCCATGTGATTTAATTGCCACACTATTTGTTAATTAGTCTGGGTGAAAATGCCAGCACCTGAGTGTGTTTGGAGAGTGGGCGGTGGGAATGTAGCTTTGTGTGAAGTAGTTCCAAATGCCAGAGAGCTTGAATTTGTGGTTCTGATTTCTTGATGTTCTGACTTCTTTAGCTTTACCAGCCAAATAGCTGGTGTTTAAAACTTTCACAGGCAGAACCTTCCTTGTGTATCTCATGCATCTGAGCAAAGGAATGTTGATCTGATTCATCAGTGGATCACATCTGCAAAGTGCAAGTGGGTTTGGATCACTCTCATATCAGAGCAGCAGTATTTTATGCCATCTTGCAAGGGTTTGGATGGCACGACTGGCCCTTAGTGTCTGGCTGATGTAGCTGTAAAGCATTTTGCTTGAAACCCAGCATAGACTTCAGATCTTATAGTCTTGGGATAATTTGTAATGATCAGGTAAGATTCTTTGCAAAATCATCATATAATCTGAGTCCTGCAAGAGAGTCTGGTCAGACAGTAAACATAGTGTCACTTATATACAGATCTTATTAGATACAGTAATGATATCATAAACAGGCTTTTTAAGAGGTATCAAGCACAGTCAGTGAAGCTCCTGATGGGGCACAAGGAGCTCGGTCATTACCCAGCTGTTGATCTGGTTGTAAGGTGCAGCAACCACAAGGCTGTCAGTCTTCTGCCTGTTAATATGCCCAAGCCTCAAGCTGCAATTTATGTTTTACATTAAGCGTGTTATTTCTGGGCTAGCGTGTTTAGAGTTCAAACATCAGATGAGTTTTGTATTTCATGGAGCAGCAAGGGGATGCCATGTTCTTGTGTTCTTTCTGATGGTACAAAGTAGGCTACAGCAATCTGGGAACTGGCAGTATTACAGCTTCTAAACAGCACAGATGAGAAAGTAGCCATGCTGCTGCCATGTTGTGGAAATAAAGGATAAAACGCTCCTTGTATAATACCTGTTTTGATGACTTCAATGCTTGAGGAAGACAAGAGGAGCCAGGAAGCATCTCTTTGCTGCATCACAACAGATGAAGCAACAGCTTGGCAGAAGAATAACAAGAGAGAGGAAGTAATGCAGTGCTGGACTGAGTGCAGAAGTCTATGGGATTGGTGTGAGATGAGCACAAAGCTCTGATTGTCAGCAGTCCCTGTGTACCTGAGACACAAACTAGCTCCTGGTGCACTAATAACAGGGAATGCACAGGGCTAGGTGGCTCTGGTTTCATTTTCCTAAGTTACTATTTTCAGCTCCACAACCCACCATAATAGTGTGTCAGAAAGACACGGAGAAAAAAATCTAACATGCAGTCATAATGGCAAGGAAGGGTCTTCTGTTACCAAGTGGGTAAATGCTGTGTTCTCATCCTGACCTTCCTGTGATAGGAAAGGTGGGAAAACTGCTGAGTTTTGCACTGTCTTAAAGGTAATTATTTCACTGTCTTTTCAGAGCACATTCCAGTTACATGATAGGGAAACAGCAAGTCACCTGTGCTTATTATCTAAGTTCACATTAATTTATACAGGGTGCATCAAGCTCATTTATACGCACACTGCCCCACAGTGATTATGCAAGAGGAACTGAGTATAAAATTTGATCTAGTGTGATTTCAAAAATAGCACTGGGAACTAAAGTCAGTATAAATGCGGAGGAAGTAAACCCACAGAAGAACATAACCAGGGGTATAAAACAGCAAGTTTGGGTGATGATGCTATTGATGAAAACTCAGCACCGGGACAGGATCCCTGCTCAAACAGCAAACTCTCCCAGACAAGCACCAGCCCATTAAACCACCAGTGGCAAGGAGAGGCAGGATGCTGTCAGGCACTGGGAGTAATCATCATTTAAACAGACCACTGACTAAGGAGCAAGCAAGGAGGGAAGAGAATAGGCCATTTAATCACTCTACAGATAAGAAAATTGTGGCTCAAATTCAGAAGTGTAAGGTGAAAATTCACTACACACTTGAAACTAAAACTGTTTTATTTCAGGCAAGCTGGCAGAGTGTTTCAACAGCTTCCTGTGGCTTAGCTGCTATGACACCGTAGGAATAACCTTTCTTCTGTCTGGGTCTTAGGAAGTATTATGTTTCATTCTTGCTGAGCGACCTGCGTTTCACAGGTCAGATGTAAAAATCATCCAAGACTCAAATCTCTCCCCTCTCAGCCTGCAGAGGTTCATTAGAAAGCACAGCCAGTGCAGGGTGCACCTGGCACTTACTACTTACTCACCACTCCCTTTCCATCATGTAGTCCATGCCCCACCATGAGCCTGATCACTGGCCAAGATGAAAGTCAGATCCATTGCCTTCAGAAAGGGGATCCCTTCCCTTCCCTTGGGATCAACGTAAGAGGTACTCCCCTGACCTCTGTTGCATCTACCAGTATGTAGAAAAACACAAACAGGCAACTCTATTCACTACATGGCTGTGAAAAAATGATTCCTATCAGAACCTCAGGATTACAATTTTTCTGCTTGTCTGTTGCATTCTGAGGTGTTTCCATTTGAGTCTCATGTAAGACAAAGTTGTTCCATTGTCATTCTGTGCTGGGAGAGTTTGAGTTATGTACTTAATACCCCAAGTCAAGGTGATGGAGTCCCATTTAGGCTCTTGATTAGCAATAGCAAGTAGTGGTGCTTGGTAGAGTAATCCCTATGGGCACTTTGCTAAGGAAATGCAATTGATAGGTTGTGCTGTATTATTTCTAATTTGAAAGTCCTCTGATGGTGGAATAATGCTTCTTTTTAATCTTTCATTATTGCCAGATGAAGAATTAGATCTGTAGAGACATAAGAAGTTGATTTCTTATATATAATTGTGATGTGTTAAGTCTGTAATTTTTTTAAAGCTTTTAAAATAAGTTGAAGAGTGGTAGCAGAACATTCAGACAATTTTCCCTGTTACCCAAGGATTTCCCTGAAAATCAACAGCAACTGTGAGAATATGCAGTAGAAGTTGCTCATTTCCTACTCTACTAACAGTGTACAATCAAAGAGAGGGAGCTTTACAGATTTCAGATTCATGACTTGTCCTTACAGACATGTATCACAAGCCACAGAGTTGCACATACTATTACTAATTATGCAACAGCTTTAAAACAGAGATCACTTTGCTGATTTTTTTTTTCCTCAACAAAAATGGCCTAGGAAATGGTGGTAGCTCTAGTTATGCAAACTCTGAAGTGTGGGGAAAATTAATGTAACTAAAGATTCATAAGAAAGTTGTGGCTGAACCGGATGCTTTTGCCAACACCTCTTAATGCATTTAGATAAAACTTCTCAATAGTTCACTGTTAAAGTTACTTTACATTTGGATTTTTGTTGTTATGTTTGTTGGTAACATATAAAATCAGACTTATGAAAAATAAATACTTAAATTTCATTAAAACATTTCAAATGATCAGATGAAAATTTTCTTACCAAGAAAGGGGATACCTTTCAAAAAAGCCAAATCCATTTTAAACTAATCTGTCACTCTGACTGTACACAGTATTTATCCTCCCAGTGCCTCTACAGTTTAGTGTGGTTTTCAATTGATTACCTATCCTGTTTTTCTCTATAAATTTGGGGTCAGATACCTGAAGATATTAAACATGCACATATATGTTTTCAAGACTCCTGAAGTGTTTTGATCCTGATGAACTGTTGTGGGAGCTGGGCATTTAGAGATGTCTGAAAATCCCACTGAGTTTACACTGCAAGGATCTTTAAAAATCTGTCTGTAAGCGTGCAAATTATCATGTCTAACACCAGTCACCAAAAAGATGCATGTCTAGCCTCAACTAAGCTTGGTCACATCATCTGGCAGGGAGCTCAGCTCCATCATAGGGCAGGGCAGTTTCTGTGCAAAGGACACCCACCTCTGAACACAGCTGTGGAGTATTCTGACTGTTCTCACTGTCCCCAGGGGCAGTTTAGATCCATGGCTTAGATGAGATGCTTAACTTTTCGAGACCTAAATTACAGGAGATGAATCCAACACTAGGGTGAGGTATGGGACAAAAGTTACATGGGCACTGCTGTTACACTTGTAAATAAAAGCTACACATAGTGCCTTTTTTAGGCACTTGCTACCTTTAGAACTGAGAGCATTAGGAGACAAATTCAATGACTTTTATTATTCTCCATTATCTCAATTCAACTGAAAACTATGAAAGAGATAATGCTAAAAACAAAAACTCGTAGCCAAGGAAAACTCCCAGGTGGTGAACAGTCAGGGACACTGATTCCATCACCTTCCTGGGCAGCCTGTGCCAATACCTGACCACTCTGAGAAGAAATTTTCCTAATATCCAACCTGAGCTTCCCCTTGCATGGCTTAAGGCCATCACCTCATCCTACCAATGTCACCTGGAAGAAGAGGACAATCCCCACCTTGCCACAACCTCCTTTCAGGGAGTTACAGGGAGCAATAGGGTCTCCTCTGAGCCTCCTCTTCTCCAGACTGAACAATCTACTTCCCTCAGTTACTCCCATGAAGAATTGTGTTCCAGTCCCCTTGCAGCTTTGTTGCCCTCCTCTGGACACACTCCAGGGACTCAATGTCTTTCTTGCAGTGAACTGCCCAAAACTGAACACAGAACTTGAGGTGTGGCCCAACTAGTGCTGAGTACAGAGGAACGATCATCTCCTGCCCATGCTGGCTGCGCTATTTCTGATACAAGCCAGGATGCCATTGGCCTTCTTGGCCACCTGGGCACACTGCTGGCTCATGTTCAGCTGGCAGTTGACTAATACCCCCAGATCTTTTTCCTCTGCCCAGCTTCCCAGCCACCTTGCTCCAAGCCCGCAGCAATGTATGGGGTTATTGAGGCGAAAGAGCAGGACCTGGTGCATAGTCTTGTTGAAGCTCATCCCATTGGCTTCAGTGATCCAGCCTGTCCAGATCCCTCTGTAGAGCCTTCCTACCCCCAGGCAGATCAACACCTCCTCCCAACTTGGTGTCATCAGCAGACTTACTGGGGGTGCACTCAGTCCTTTCATCCAGTTCATCAGTAAAGATACTGAACAGGACAGGCTCTAATAGTGACACCCAGGGAACACCACTCGTGACCAGTCACCAGATGGATTTAAGACCATTCACCACCTCTCTCTGTGCCCAGATATCCAGCCAGTTATTTATGCTTATTTCTAAAGATCTGTGAGATCCCTAGGTTAAATGCAGTGCCTAAATACAAACAGCCCCATTTCAGCTGCTACACTACTGAAAGCGGAACTTCAGTGGTACCAAATATAGGTTTGATAGTTATCCGGTATCATGGATTAGTTAACAATTGTCTTGAGAGTCATCAACAGCCTAAATTTGTTACACCCCAGTCTGCACATTTGGGGCTAGCTCTCCTCCTCACCTTTTCTGGAATGCCAGCTATGATGAGCAAGCTATTTTCAGTTTCTCATTAGGAAGCTGCCTTTGGACCAGCTCCTACTCTAGTTAGCATTTTGCTGCAGTAGAAAATTCAGGATCTGGCCCTAGGAAATCTGTTTTCTTGGCATCTTGAACCAATTCCTTATTAGTGTAGTTACCTCCAATCATCTGCTACATGCTGTCTGCAGTGGCCTTCATTGGAACCTCTATGAAAATGGAGTTGTTGTGACACTTGTCTCATGAAAGAGCCTCTCCAGTTCTTCACTTTGAAGGTCCACTGAAAGGTGTGTCTATGCTGACACATCTGTTCTGGTATTTTTTTTTTCTTCCCCATATAAAAAGTAATGTGATAAGTTCTTGTCACCATGCCAGGACGTCACTCGATACATGTAGAGGAGAAACAGTTTAAAGCTACTTGACTAACAGCTTCCTCTGTCAAATATGACATTAGAGTTATGATTGTCTCTTTTTTATCTCTTCACTTTGATGACAGGCTTATCTGAGGTAGTGAAACAAAGAGCGGAGTTGATTCAGCCTACCATGCTGTGCAGGTGAGAGTTTTGAGATCAAGTACAGCTGTTCGAAGGGCAAGTCCTCGTGCTGAATGACAGCCGCTTTCATCAGGATCATGGCTTGTTTTTTTCTTTCTTTTCTTTTCTTTTCTTTTCTTTTCTTTTCTTTTCTTTTCTTTTCTTTTCTTTTCTTTTCTTTTCTTTTCTTTTCTTTTCTTTTCTTTTCTTTTCCTTTCTTTTCCTTTCCTTTCCTTTCCTTTCCTTTCCTTTCCTTTCTTTCATTTTTTTTCTCTTTTCTTTCTTTCTTTTTTTTTTTTTTATTCTTTTTTTCTTATTTTTCTTTTTTTCTTTCCTTGACAATGCCAAGAAATTCGACAGAGGCTTTAGGAATGTACAAGCTTAAATATCAAAATGTGACTGCTTGTGTAATAATGTCAGTCTGAGCTACTGCCTCCTTTTGATATTCTTAGATCAGATCAGATGCTGCACATATAAAATTAAATGTGTTGTTGCCAGTTCTGGTCAGAAGGAGTGAATCTGTTTACTGAATCCATGTGCGTGGATCTGACGGTGCAGCATATGACATCCACTGTAACACTGCACAGAATATTAATATTTCTGAGTTGCTGCTAGAAAAAAGCTGCAGATTGCTCAGCACTGAGCTTATCAATCAGTGTTTGCCAAGATTACACTTTCCACCATTTCACTGCAGAGCAGCACAATATTCCTTCCTTCTCTCCTTCTCTGCCACCCATCACTCACTGCCTCTCCACCTCACCTCTCAAAAACAATTGTCAGCGATTTGATAAGTCCATTATCCCACTCTACACAACCCCTCAGTATGCATTAACAGGACATTCAAAATGTGGCTATTTTGAATTTCCTGGAATGCTCACACATGCAGATGTACAATGAGATTTTGCAAAAGAGGTGCTCAGTTTTTACTGCATGAACAAAATCTCCCATGTAAGCAAGCAAAGAGGTATGTGCTTATCCAAGTATTTATCTATGCCTGCAGGTATTTGAAGTGTGTGCAGGAGTGCAGGGTTTGTACATGCACTAGTTGGATTATACATACATGTTATTAAAATCTGAATGTATCTGAGCTCTTTCTCATTCTCACTCTGCCTATCTAGGAGAGGATATGTTTCTTTTTAAATCTCATGTCCTCTTGTACTACCTGAGCAGAACAACTCCACTTTTTCGTTTTCCTTTTTTTTTCTTCCTTGTTGTCTCTTTTGTTACAACCAACATAACTTCTGGGAATGTTGAGCTTCTGACCATCTTCATGACTTTTACTATTTCTTCTTACTTTTCATCTAAGGAAATTAATGCAACCCAACTTTGTGGAAATTAGCAATCCTGAATATGTGATATTAGAAAGTCTTGAGGATTAAGATGTTCTTTATAATCAACTTGTCAGCCTGGTCTCCCAGTCTTTGAAGTCTTCCAGTATGGTTTTCCCACCAGCAGACAACATTGTTTTTTAATGCCATGAAGTACATAATAGCATAGGAGTTTAGCTCATGTGAAAGCAAACATTAAACTTGGCCAGGAAGAGCACTGAAAATAAAAAAATTATTTGTAGCCATTATAGCCTATTCAAGTATATGATACTTTTATAGCTAATGATTGATATTCACTGAACCCTGAAGAGAGGTTCTATTAATATCAAATCTATATTTTAATACCTATTAATATTAAAAGAGAACTGAAAAAATTATGTGAAGCAGCCCAATAAAGTCAAGGGACATGGGACTTGTAGAAACGTCTAATATTTATGCAAGTACCCATTGAAGGGAAGGGAAAGAGAAATTCTAATAACTCTGTCTCCACTTACGCATTTCAATATTATTATTGACCACTATGTTATGAAGAACTCAAGGGCTGATAAATACAAAGAAGAGAGCTCTAGCTGTGAAAATATTATGCCCTTACCCAGATCCTACCCTTTTGTTTGTGTGAGAGGATTCACTATATCTGTTGAGATCTTGTTGTTATGTGAGGGCTACTAGTGCCTTACACCATAATTTATACTTCAAGCAAGGCCACTGAATGCAAAGGGATACAAGAAAAGAGAAGCATGTTTCTCATTTTATAACTTCTGGAAGCAATAGCATATCTAGCTAATTGAATTTTATTTTAAATAAAGTGTACCCACCAAGAGAGCATTCACCATACATTAATACTGCAGTGAAGCAGATTTGCAGTGTGTTTAGATGCCTAGAGCTATGGACAGTCATCTCAGTACTATTTAAGTTCCATTCAAGATTTGAGGTACAGATTATTGGGATGATTTTGGAAATCCTCACTATGCTCCCATTCCCCTGTCAAGATGTTTAAATATCTTCAAAAACCTGGTTTCTTCTCCTTTAACAGAGACTTCCACAATGAGATCCTTTCATTATCTGACCCAGAGTGGTAGCTAATTGCTACTGAGGAGCTTTTCACCATAGCCAAAACCAACAATAACAAGTAATAAAAATCCAATAATCCAAGCCATCGACTATATATTGAATAATTCTTCTGAGAGCACAGTGCAAATTGTGCAAATAGCACAATTCTGGACATACTGTAGACAGTGAAAAATTAAAAACCTAAATGAACACAGAAAATGTCTGTCACGTCGGATACATCAACTCTGTCAGTCCAATACATGCACTTAATTAAAATGGTTCAACCATCTGTCCAAGAGGGTGCATGGGAAAACTTTAATTGATCGTCTCGGTTTTTCTGAGTGATAAGGAAGTAGGGCTAAAGCTAGCTCTTCTGGAATGGATTTAAGAATTATAAAACTGACAGTTGGGGAATTTTTTACTTTAATCATTTTAAGACTCACTCATTTCTTTCTGCAGCATCCATAGAATTGAGAAATTCAAGAATACATGGGCAACCTAAGCACCAAGAAGGCAGGTGAACCTTTTCCCTCCATGACAGCCAAGCCTTGTGCCTAGGGGGCTGTTTGCTGTGAAGAAGGGTAGGTGTTTTCCTGCCACAGCCCTCCCTGGAGGATACAGCAGAGGAGCAAAGGCAGCTTTCAGTTTCTGCTGGGACTCTCCAGGAGCTCAGTAAACAGAAACAGCTGAGTGGAGACGCAGAAATCATCACTGCCTTATTTGTCATACCTGCTTCTTGATCTAATCTTTCCTCTGTGCCACTAAGGGATACATAATCAGTTTTAATCAGTTGTGTATATTCACCTCCACTAGAGGTTTGCCTAATCTTGAGGCTCCTGGGAAAAGATTCTGCTCACCTAACTTCAGCTTTTCAATAGGCGTCTAGTTTAGGCTGGTCACAGAATCATAGAATCATAAATGGCTCAGGTTGTGAATGACCTCAGAGATCATCTAGTTCCATCCTCCCTGCCACAGATCAGGCACTAGATCATGTTGAAAGGTCTCTCTAGAAAGAGGTTCAAACTGCTTTCTGTGGATGTTTATTCCTATAATGCGAGTGGGAAGAAGCTGGTGCCTTTGGATGCCTCCAAAGGGAAATCAATCCCATTTTAGACATTCTTCTAAAAAAAAATAGAGAGGTTCTATTGATATCAAATCTATCTTTTAACATCTATCTATCTAATCTATCTATCTATCCATCTATCTGTCTGTCTATCTATTTATCATCTCATATAGGCAAGAGGCCTTCATCCATGCTATGAGTTTCATGGCTGCTTCTTTCCCCATCCCATACCTGCTTGATTTTTCCCAAAGTCTTGAGGTTCGAATTTAAGGTGTGTTGTTTATTCTCCTCCATTACATCATCCACTGCCCTCTACCATTTTCCTCCACAAGATACTGTTCTTCTAGCAGCTGTCTCCCTGGATATGTCCTAAAGGATCCCCTTCAGGGGAAAGGGATTATAGATTCTTTGCATGGAAAGCATCTGTATGAGAAACAAAGATCAGAGACTATGCCCCCTCTTGCTTCTAGGAAAATATTTTTCATTTTCTGGATAATATGTCATTCACAGCCCTCTAAAATAACTTCATCTCATGAGAGCAAAGTAAAGCCTCCATGGAGTGATCACTGAAACAGGGATACATGAGAGTGGGAATAATCCCATTTGTAATCATCCCTTAACGTCCTCAAAACCAGGATGGTGAGAGCTCAAAGCCTTACCCATGGCTCTCTCACCAGCATCTGTGCTATTATCATGGCTGCCTGCTCTCACCAAGACACACAGGCTCCAGTGGTATTTTATATTCCTTGTTGTGGGAAGAGTTTATGCCTACCCATTGCTTCACTAGCAGCTAGAGAAGACGACTGAGCCAGTTGAGCAGTGGTAGGAGCAAAATGAATACTCCTTCAGCCTGCTCAGTAGCCTCAGGAAATAGCACAGCTGGGGCACACCCTACTCAAGCAGTAGGGTGGGTGGAATGGAGCTTAAGAAGTCTGTCTCTACCCTTTCAGACCACTAGCAAGATTCCAGTCCATTCAGGTGCTTGCAGAATGAACAGAATTTTTTGTATCGATCTAGGAACTGGAATCAGCCAGAGCAGTTGGTTAGGGCGTGCATGTGCAGGTCTACTGGTGGGAGATGTGTGTGTTGGGATCACAGTGGGGAGCTTCTGCAGATTAAAATACTCAACAACACTTCTCCAAGTGTTGTGGGACTTTAGTTCTGCCTGTGACTGTATGGTTCATGCCCTCAAATCCATTAAGAGCTTTTTAAATATGAAAATGGCCACTGAGCAGAGCGTTTTCAGAGGTGTTCCTACATTGTGTGACAGAAGAATATTTTTCACAAGCTCGTGCCAATCTGGGTTCAAAAGTGTTGTGTGTGGACTGTCTTGAGCCAGCACATTTTGGTGCTAACTTCACCAGAAGGTCTGAGAAGATAGCATCAAGTGGAACCTTTGGGTAAAGTAAGAAAAGAAGGGATGACCAATTATGCCGAGCTTGCTTCTCAGCTGTTCCAAGTAAAGCCTTGTGATTTTATTTACTTTCCCTTGCTCCTGTCTCTAGCCTCCCCAGCCACTCTCCTCTCTTCTCCTACCATCCACCACCTTTCTCCCCACTCCTATACTGAGATTCCTGCTCTCAGTGTAGAACTCTGCCTCATCCCTCATGACCAAACCATCTCCAGAGTTGTTACCAAATGAGGCCAAATCCATAATGTATTTTTCACCAGTGCCAATGCCTTATATCTTAAAACTCCATGAACAACCTGCACTGTTGTTCTGCCCACAGTTTCTCTCTGTTTGTGAGAACCAAAAACCAAGATGTGCATGAACCTAGAGAGTAGATGTAGTAGAAGATTAGAAATTTTGCCAATGTTTGACAGTGGACATCATTCAATTATGACATTAGGCTCTGTGCATGTTGCACTGTCCCAGCAGATCTCAGTGACAGTCCAATTTCTTGTGAAATGTTTTTTCCTTCATGGCCTTTTCCCAGTGGGTTCATACTATTTATATGAGCTCACTGAAGCAGAACCTTATATTCTAGCCACATCAAGCTTGATGTATTATTATCCTGAAATTAATTTTCTCATTTAATTTCAGGAATATAATCAGTTATATGATTTGTTTCCATTGACAGTAGCTACAGCTTGCTGTAAATTACACTGTATAGTTATCATATTGCACTTTTTAAGTAATAAATAAATTGTCCCCACCCTGGTTGGCTGATGGACTGGTTTAGAAGTTAATCTCTTTGGGTAAGCTGGGGAGAGTTTATAAGAAGACATATCATCCTTAATATTTAAAATACACTTTAAGATGAATGACTAATTGTATGGGAATAATGTCATCTGTATGTTTGTATAATAGCTCTGTGATCAAAGACAGACTTCTAAGATATAATCTAAGCTCACTTAAATCCTAATGAGAAATTACATGGGAATGTTGGTATTTCAACAATCCACAAGAGTAGCTGAGCTCAATTATCCCAATGTCATAAGGGGTTTGTTTGGATAATTGAGACTTCTGACCATTGAGACTATTTTAATTCTAACTAATATACATGCAGGGATAAATCTCTACTTTGAGGAAGAGGGAATTGTGAACAGCTATGGTTTTGGATACTCAAGTTACGTTGTAAACCTACTTTGGATTCCCATGGATCCTTGTGGTTAATAAATAAATAAGAAGGCAAGCCTGGAACTCTTCAGAGGGATTCACCAATTGGTTCATAAACATGATCAAGTTAGTACAGAGATAAATGACTCCACCTGTTACCCAGCCCTGAAAAATTTATCGACTCCAGATTAAAATCTCTTTGACTATCCTTATGATGAAGTTCATAATTATGAAAAAATGTATCATATATTACTCACAAGTCAAAACAAATACTATTCCTTAGATTAGTGGACCAGTACAATTACACAAGTCTGTCTGATACTTTCTCCTTGAATTAATTAAGAGGGTGAGAAAATATGCTAAATTCTTTCTAAGGGTGAAGTCTTTCTACACTTGCTAGAGACATTGCTATCATTCTGGGTCTTTCTGAACCAAAGTAGGCACCAGGACCAGCTGGACAAGATTCATTCCATGCTCCCGTGGTTTCAGAATCAACCCAAGATAACAGAAAGCATGAAAATAGGAGCAGAGATATGGGCAAAGAGCTCACTGTTTCTATCTGAAGACTGTGAAAATAGGTCAGATAGGTTTGTTTATCTGTTAATGAAGTCTGTGAGACTTTTTCAATTTCTTCTCTAGGAGAAGGTTCTTTTAGCACCTAATGTAATCTGTCTGAATGAGAGAATAAACCAAGGTCTGAAATCTTTAAAAAGATACGTGATTGTGTGCAATAATGTCATTTTCAACCTTATTTTCACAGCTCTCACAGAATGTTAGTGAAGGTTGTGTTCACAATTCACCTCAGCATTTCTGAAGGCTTCACTTTAAATTACAAAGATGTAAATATTCTTTACTACTGTTAACAACCCAACAGTGTAGAAAGCAAAGCAAACTACAGAAAACCGAGACAGCTTTCTGCTACACTATAAACCTACAACAACTGCATGTTTTGCATCCTGCTTGAATTTCTGCTTGATATCTCTCTAAAATAAGAAGAATAACTGCTGGAACAAAACTGGTTGCATGCAAGCAGGGACTGAATAGAAAATGTTTCTTTTATTTGGACAAGAGAAGATAAAGAAAAGATATGATAAGAGATCTAAACATCCATGAATGCTGTGAATAATATAAAGAGGAAATGATGATTCACTATTTTTACAATGGCAGCATGTTCACAACTAAAGGAAGAATTTTTTTTGCACAGTGGAAAGGTACTAACCTGTTGCTACTGGCTGTCATGGAGCATGGAAGTGCAGTGGATTCAAAGTGGCTAGAGTGAGAGCTATTTAAAATGTGCAAATACATGCCTGGAAATATTCCCTATCTGGCCCAATTTGCTTGTGTAAGTGAAGCCATTTTGTCTGTTCTTACAATCTTACATGACTGTCCACAACAGAAGGTCCTGTAAAACTGCATGGAGGAACCTCAACTCATCTTCTAAATTCTTACTTGAGTCAATTAGAAATCACAATTAAAATGAGATTCTTCTCACTTCCTGGTGTTTAGTTCAGAAGTTAACAGGGGCAGTACATGGCACAGTATCTATACCACCCTTGGAATCAACTTGGAATTAAATATGGGAATCTGATTTGCATTATGTACCAGTATGTCATTAAGAATATGGGCAGACGTTACACAGGACTTGTTCCCACTTGATTGATCATGGTTCTATACTATTTTGGAAGCTAAGTACTTTAACCTTTATGCTATTGCTACTTGGTGTGATGTAATAGTAGAGCTCCTAAGTGCATTTCTTATCAGAAGCATCTTAAATCATGCACGATTTAATTGAGTTATTAAAAAGTAAAGTTTCCTCTGTTGCTTAGTCTTTTTTCCATGCTCAGTCACTGAGGTCCACTAGTAGGGGTCAATCAAATTTAGGAGTAATTGTTTTCTTACCTTGGTTTGCCTCCATGAACCACAACCCACTTTCTCTGGGTGTGCTTCTTGGAGATCTAGTCAGCCAGGCTCCATTGCAGAAATAGGTCAGAGGACCTGTTGACAGGGCCATTTCATGGACTCTCCCCAGTACAACATTATTTACCTACTCACAAGATGAAATTTGGCAAGGAAGAGGAGAATCAATTGGAATTCACAATGACATGGTCAAAAAGAAATTCTGTTTTTTTTTCCATAGACAGTGTGAAGCAAGCAGTCAGTGGGCTCTGCTATCTAACCCACTTTTTGCCCATTTTGTTCAAGATGACCACTCCATAGATCATGTTCTTTAACACCCATTCTTTATGAATGGCCATGAAGAGGTATATTCAAATTGTATACAATAGCACGTTGTTTTTGAATTGGTACCTTCTGTGTCATCCAAGTTCAAGAGACTGATATGGTAGATTGCCCTGAAAATCAGCCGGAGTCTGAGTCCTTGTCCAGTCAACTCTGAGAGACAGACACAAATTCTGAGTTATGTATTTAGCCTAGGTGGTCTGGTCACAACCTCTGCTTCTACCTTGGACCTAAATAGAGCATGATAGCTCCTTTTCATTTTATGATTAATGATGGATCTTAACTCTCTGGCTCACATTCAAAATAATGTTCAATATGTCAGATTTGTCTCTTTTCTATTCTAATCCATTAGGTCATAGTGGAGGATATGCATCACCCTGGAGATGGCATCATTAGTTTCCACTCTGGGGTCTGTAAGAGGCTCATCAGCAGTAGGCACCAGATACTATTAAGCCTTCAGTTGTCATGGCTACCTTCCTTCCGCCTCACTCCTAGAATTGTCTTGGGAGCTTTAATGGAGAAGACTCTGGAAATCTTGCATCGCTGTAACTTCTTTTTAGCTGACTGTGAGATCCTTGGCATTCTGCACCTTCCCTTGGAGGGAATTTCATCCTTAGGTTCACATTGGTAGCTCTACAACAAGAGGCAAAGGATGAATCTTGGGTGAGAGAACAGTTATGGAGAAAGGAGCAAAAAGGAGAAAAAGACAAAAGCACATGTATGAAGATAGAAATACATAAAGATATAAAGAGCAGAGATGCAATGACAAGGAATAAGGAAAACAGGGAATGTGTTGAGAGGGAACAGAACAGGAAAGAGAAGAGACATGGAGCAGATCTGTTTTCCCCTTTTTGCTCCAGCAGCTATTGTAAAAAAGTCTGTAGAACACAACCCAGGAAGAAGTAGGATTTCAGAATTGTACAGCATAGAAGATCTTGTCTCTAAAGTTGCAGGAATTGGTTCTTGTCTGGCTCTAGATTCATCTCATCCATTGGCAATCACTCCTGAAAGGCAAGGTGAGACCACTGAGCTTTTGCATGTTTTCCCTAAGTCCACTAAGGAAGACTGGGGGGGAACCTATTTCTCTGATTAACTTCAGACAATCTAAACCCATGAGCTTATTCCCAGGATTAAGCAGGGAGGTTATCATGTGCCTCAAAGATGACACGTCAGTGGTGTCCAGTCTGCCACTGAGGAGTTGGTGCTACCTGGATGCAAATGCACATGGACCCTAGCAGAAAAACAGGAATATAAGCATGTATTGCAGAGGGCTTAGATACACTATGAACTTACCACTCAGCTTAATCCTATGTAGTACATTCCTGTATCTTTATCATGTCTGTACAAAATGCTTGTGAGGCATTTTAGGGGTTTAGGAATGGCAAAACACTATGAATGTTTTGATTCAGTAATAAACTTTTAA
The DNA here is from genome assembly GCA_013399175.1 of Odontophorus gujanensis. Taxonomy (NCBI): domain Eukaryota; kingdom Metazoa; phylum Chordata; class Aves; order Galliformes; family Odontophoridae; genus Odontophorus; species Odontophorus gujanensis. Next base: position 40,596 of record VXAB01000665.1, on the reverse strand, counting down.
ATGTTATATGGGACATATGGAGGTTACTGAGCAGTAGTGTGCTTAAGATTAGTATCTTTGTGCCACACTGTTTGATATTCTTCTACAGATCATCTCAGTCTGCAGAAAGCCTCCGTGGCTCTTATTCTAAGGCACTGGTGCAGAAGCTGTTGCTGCCTTTATTGCAGGTGCTTGCCCAGGCATTGACTTCTGCTTCCTTGCAATAAGCCTTGGGCTCTCATGGGTCTCTCTCCAGCAAAAGCACTTAAAATACAGGAATCTTTAAGCACTGAAACTTTAACCACTGAGGTCACTGGGACAATCTGTGTGTCTATGCATGCATTGCTTGACAGGGGTCATAGGCAGCAAGCAAGCCGAGTCAGTATAGATTATCTCCCCATCTTTCTCATTCACTAACTCCTAGACTGATTGCATACTGACTCTGCAAAAGATGCATTTACCTTGGCTAAGGTATAAGGAAACATTAGAAAGATTTTTCTCTTTCTCCTGTAAGACAAATATTACCATTTTAAACACCACTGCAGCAATGGCAGGATGCTGATTCACTGATGAATCTTTATTTTTTTCCTGAGGGAATGATTCTCCATCATGCACTTAACCTACCTGCATGGCATCACTGAACAGAAAGTGCTTCTGAGTGAGCAGGATAAACAAAGAGCGTGCAGACCTATTTTTAGTTTTAATTTAATTGCCTGTTTCCTAGGCTTGTTCTGTGGTGGAATGATTTTTTTTATTTATTATTTATTAGAATATTAATTAAGAGCCTTATATTTTCTTGAGATTTGCTTCCTCTTCAGATGAAAACATCGTCTGCTCCCTTTTTCTCTTAATGTATAAACCATTTGCTATGTGTTTACAAAATGATATCAAGAGTAAATCTAGTCCTGATAAGCTGCCTTGACAAGGAAATAACTTCGCATTCAGAGCTCATAAGGGAGGGTGGGAGAAAAAGAGGAGAGAGAAAGGATAAGATCTGAAATGAAATCAGCACAATGTGCTCCTTTAGGATTGGTTCTAGAGCAGATAAGGTTTCTATTCCTTCATAAACAGGTCAAAGAGTCTTAGCATCAAAACTGTATTTACCAAAGTTTTCTGTCATTTGGTGAATTGATCGCACATACAGTAAACAAACCTTTGTAAATATGAAACCAGATTAGCATTTTCAAGTTTTTCAAATGCAGCATTCCCTTTAAAATGGTTGGGCATTTTTCTTAGACATTTAAATCCTATGCAAATAGTTACAGCAAATATATGAATCAGAAAAATGCACTTTCAACTGCAGTGACCACTCCTTTCTGTATCTCCTTTTATTTGAAAATAGGCAAACACAGTACTGAGTTATTTCTGTTTGCTTTTTCTGTTGAATATTTTTAATGGTTTGTACTGACGGAGGGAAAAACTGATGTTTAGTTAAAGTTGATACAACCCACAAGTGGACATGTCAAAACAAGCTATAGAAAGTTACTTTTGATGTGTTTTATTGAGATATCTATGGTACTTTCCAATTACTTTAAGCCAAAAAAGGTAGCTCTACTCAAAATTTTTTTCTTTTGAAAATAACAAATATAACTTTTGCACCTTTTAAATATGCTTCAGTATATTTGAAGGGAACCTTCTTAAAGTTGAAATTATCTGTTGCTAGAAAAGAAAAAGTAATAAAATAAAATCAGTTCAACAACCTTTATATGAAGTATAATTAAGGTGTTGATATCAGGTCACTGTTGTTTTGTGTCTCTGTCTATGTATGCTCTTGTCCTCTGTCCCTGTGTTTGCAGGAGTTAAAAAGTAACAGCATGCAGAGAGCCAAGTTGTTAGCTCTGCAATCACTAATGCTCTGAGCCAAAACTACGGTGTATGGGGTGTCCTTTCTATTTTAGGATTCTTCCTCCTAGCACATAGAAATAATCCAACCTGAAATTTTCCAGGATTTTCTTTTTCTTCCTTTTTCAATCAGACCTTAAAACTGCTACCAAGAGAAGAAAAAAAAAATAGAAAAAAGTAGAAAACCTGTTCTTTTTCCGTACACAGAGATATGGTTTTCCCCACCTTAAACATACATGATTTGAGTTCAAAGGCTCAGCTTCCTGAGTGATAGTAAAGGTCTGTTGTTTAGCCAAGGGATCAAGAGGATACTGGGCTCTGAGATGTCAGAAAGCGTGTCTAGACAAAGGTGGGAGGTTTCTCGGTGGAGGTGGGAGGAATGATAACCTTGATACTCAAATGTCCTGTCTTATCCTCTCTGCTATAACCACAGGCGGAGAAAAAGAGATGGAAAAAGTCTCATAAAATGGCTTGCGAATTTTATGGCTGGGTGTGCCAGGAGCCCTTGCAGAGCCACCCACCCCTGGGATGCTGTTGGGCAGAGAAAAGGCATTTGGCACTGCTGGGAAACCCAAGGCAAGTGCCACCAGAGAAGCTGAGATGATGCCCAAGGGAGAGTCCAGTGTCCCCAGTCCCCAGGCATAGCTGTTGCAGCAGTGCAGGAACACCAGAATTAAAATAAGAATTCACTGCATGGTTGGGAACTTGTGGGGAAAGCTCCACAATCTTTTAGATGCAGATTTACCCAGTTCAGAAGACCAAGCCTTTCTGAAAAACACAGGTCTCAAAAATCCCTGGCCTGCGTGATGGGAGACGCCTGGGCCCAGACATAAATCGTTGGGGCTGGACAACACATCTCTGCTTACTTGTAGAGGAAGCAAGTAAATATCAGTTTAAGAAAAGCTTCCCTACTTTATTTGGGGCTGGGCTGATGCCCTAACTCTGCCACACCATCATTACACTCTTCAGGTAGTTTTGCTGGATCATACCTGTCCTCATCACCCGTATCAGAGACCGGCCCGTGTTCCTGAGGCCTAATGGGCAGATTGGCTTGTACCTGTGCCATGCATCAGGGGCAGACTCTGACACAAATAATCTACAGTTTTCCTGGCAAAGAAAAATATCGGCCAGTGTAGATACACAGGTCAGGCACCGACAGTCAAAGACACAGTGGAGAGTGACCGAAGTTCCCCAAGGCCAAAGGATGTGGCCCCATACATACCTATAAGAGATGGCTTATTTCCTGAAAGGTTTCCTGCTGAAAGATCTGAGGAGGAGGAAAGCAATGGTTTGAAGGTGCAAATTAACTTCACTAAGCTTTGTACAATTTTGCTATTTATGCCAAGCTAAATTCTATATTTACTGTACTCCTGGTCTCCGTTGGATTGATGCCTCCTTGCAAACCCTCTTTGTTCTCTTCCCATCCACAAATTACCCCTTTGAGTGCCCTCTGGAAACATTCAGACTTTTAACTTTTGGTATCTATATATATTTATGTGTGTCCTTGAGTGATGAGGCCTACTTTAGAAAGAGCTGGAAATAGATAAGACATGAAATCCATCATAGTAGGGCAGAGTGGAGAAAAAAAGTGGAAAATCTGCAGGTTACATCAATTTGTACAAAACGTTTACATGTGTTTTGATAAGACTATTGTCATTAGACAGTGCGCCCTCTGGTAACTTACACAGCTTTTAGTGCAATAAGGTGTTGTCATTTTTACTGTTTTCACTACTGTTTTATTATTTTATTAGCTTCTTTATGTTTTATCTTTTGATAGATGTTGGTAGCTTTCCCCCCTCTTGTGCATCTGAGCCTCTTGAAACATAAATCTGCTGATTTAGAAGTAATAGTTAGAGACGTTACAATGGGATTATGAGAGCTCTTTTCTGCATAATGCAATCATTCTTTAAAATACTTTTTATTACATAATAAAATCCACGTTGCTGACTGTTATCATTTGTTACTTTTATTATCTTCATATTAAGTCTTTTTTGACACTATTATTAAAATGTGTTCATGAAGAAGGTTATGATGAGTTGCACTGCAACAAATGGCATTAGAAGAACACAGAGATGTGGAAAGAACTTACACTTGGAAAAATGAATCTGTATGGCGTTAAATCTAAAGGAGTGTGAAACACAATTTTAAAAATATTCTTAAATTAGGATGCCTGAAACATTCCACCAGTATTTGAGCAGAAAGAATTTGCAAAACACTAATGGCAATAGTGTTTCCTGCAATTAATTATGTCAGTTGAGTTCTGTGAGTAAGAGGAACATGTCTAGTGTTACAGGTTAGCAGGATTGGGCCTAGCCTGGCTCCTCACCATAGAAAAGCATGCTTGCTACAAGCCACTAGCTGCCAGCAGTGAACAAACTGCCAGTGTGTGGGTGAGGTTAACTCTTCTGTGGAACAAGAAATTCGGAGGACATCACTATTTTTTGACAGTGGAAGGAACCAGATCAGGTTTTAACTTGACTGCAAATTAAGAGCTCACTGGGCATAAGAAGAATACCCCTGCAAAGAACAAATAGTCTGAGCAAGAAATGTGTGCCTGATCTTGCTCCCTGCCTATTAATGGAGTCATTAACAAAGCTCATGTCCTACTGCTGGTGAAAATGCTGCCCATGACTCACTGTATCAGCACTGCATATAGTTCTCTGCCCACAGCCAGTCTACCTTGTGCTCTTGACTTGTGTGCCAATATTGGGCTTCCATTTGAAGCTCAGCCTACCTGCCGAGTTACCCTCTGGTCAGCCCATAGGGTTCAGCAGACAATTTATGCCCATCCCTGCTGATGTGCAGACTCACTGTCGGCAGGGCAGGTAGATCCAGCTGCTGGAGCCAGCTGTTGAAAACCACCTCTGATGTCTCCAGATGCCTGTGATATTGACTCCTTTTCTGGGAGTCCTGCCACACAGCTTGGCTCAGCCGGTGCTTCCTCCTTGCCTCTTTTCTCCAGCCCAGAGCTGGAAATCCCCATGCTGTTCCCCTCTCCCCCAGCCCTTGCCCTCGGGGCAGCCTGTGCCCACCTACCCCAGATGATACCTGCCCCTGGTGCGTGCTCCCAGCATGGTCCCCTCTTCTGTACAGCTCAGGATGTCAAACTGCACGCATTTATTATGTGTGCAGAGGGCTGAACAATCCTTCTAAAGGCAGCACAGCTGGAATCGGACCAGCCAGGAGCTGTGACAACATGGGTTTCACCAGATGTGAAGTCCTTACATCTGCTTCTTCCCTATTGCCCTCTCCCATCTTTTTTGTTCACCCATTGGTCTTCTGGATGGCGAGAAGTTCAGAGGCCCCCTCTGAACTCCATCCATGCCCTTATGCATATCCATCTATTATTGTTATAGTCATACTTTTGAGAAAATTTGCCATCCATGTTCAGTAAAATATCTGTTGAAGTTACCAAAAAATTGTAAGATTTAATTCTAGGATGCATGCATTTGGGTCATGTTATTTGTTGCAAAGTTTCACAGTGTTTGAGATGTATTCTGATAATGTTTGTTTCCTTAATTCTTAAGGGCTAGAGACTTGAATATAAACAAAAAAACCCGATATTTTGGAGTAAACTCCTGTTTCCAATATGGGAAGCTTTAAGAAACTCACCAACAACTGTGACTCAAGTAACAAAATACAAAATATTGGTGATTCTGCTATGTGCTAGCAAAACTTCAAAGCAAGTTCAATCAGAAAAACAGCTTCTTTTTCGATGAATCTTTCAAAGAGAAGTGATAAAACAGATAATTATTTTTTTTTTCCCCCATGGAATACTGAAGAATATTATTATTTTTTAATATCAACTCTCTGAACTCCTAAGTAAAAAAGAAAGGAAAAATAAAGCAAAAGTGAAATACAGAAAAGCTGAGTTAAACTTTTAAAATACAGACAAAAAGATTGTTTGATGGAAAGTTCCTTTGATCAAAAATGTTTAGGGAAGCTTTGTTCTACTTGGTAGCCAAGTAAAGCAGCCATATATTTGTTATTCCTGTTACACTTCACAAGTCAGACTGGGCCTTGTTGTTGTCCGTATACAGTATAAGCACACCTGTATATGCAAAATGCTATATGGGGCAGCAAAGTATTTGTGAAATGTTGCTGGTGACTGGGCATGAAATATGCAGAATGTGGATCATTATAATAATCTCCACATACTCAAGCCTTCTTTTATTAAACTTTCTTTCAAGTTTTGCTATTAATTTCCAAAGGCAAAAAGATAAGAACTGAGAAAATATGAGCTGTCTGCATACATTTATCTATGAAGCTATGTCTTATTTACTATTTCTTCTGGAGTGAAGGACCAGATATGAAAGAAATTTTGGCACCAAGTAATTATTAGTAGGAGTTTTACATCCTTCAAGTTTATTTCCACCGGGTAGCCTTCCTCTGAGTCCCTTGTCTGAAGCAGAGTAGAGTCACATGAAAAAGACCAAAAAGCATCTTCACCTCTGATGAAGATTAATGCATCTATGTGCATGAAAAATCTGTAGCAGAGACGACAAGATTAATGTTCTCAAGCTGACTGCCTAACAGAGCAACCAGAGGTTGTAGTAGGCCATGGATAAATTCTGTTTCAAGATTCACTTTCCTCCAAAACCTTGTGGCTGGTAATATTCTGCCGCTGTTGGAAAAGGAGGAGATTCTAAAATTGTCTGGTAGAAAATATGTGTAAGTATGGACAGCTTTTACTTCTGTTTACATAAAGAATATACAACCAGAAAATGATGTACGAGGAACAAAACAAGTGAAGAAGAAGGGTAGGGAAACTTCAGAACATATCCCCTATCATTTGATGTGCAATGGAATGAGGAATGGAAGGCCATCAGGGGCATCCATGGTCCTCTGCTACATATTCAAGGAGGGGCAGTTGCAAAATGGAGAGTAGTTCCAGGGTCACTCAGCAGGCTGCTGTCCACCTCTAGTGGTTGCTGGGAGTTGCAGGTAGTTCATACTTTCTTGCCATGTCCAAAGGCCAAGGCATCAGGCACTGAAATATGGAGAAGATCTAAGCCACCCTGCTCAGGGATGCATTTAGCAGTGTTTCATCAGAGTTGAGACATCTGCTTGCTTTGTTCAATATCTCCTTAGATAAGAGGAGAAACCATCATATAAGTGGTAGCACTCAAGAGTTTTATGGAAATGAGAATGAATTTTCCAGTAAGCAGAAGTGCGTCATTGCCACTGTTGCTCATGGTGGGAACCCCACAAAGAACCTATGGTATGAAAGCCCCAAAGTGGACAGACATTTGGAGACATATATGGTAACGGAGATTATTAATTTAAGAGGTTCTGCCAGTGCAAATCAACAGAACAGAACTGGGAGAACGCAGAATTAAAAAAGAGGGTCCATTCCCAGTCTATGGGAAAATAGGATGGTCTTCAAGGAATTTTCAGTTTTGGTGAGAAATAGAGAGCTACACACAGGAAAAATGTATCTTTAAAATACACAGCCACATGATGTCGGGTATGCTTAATAGAGGGAAGGACTATATTAATCTGTTTGAATTGCTAATTGGGGATTTAGTTGGCTAGATTGGGGGTTATAAGATTAAGGCTTTTATTCGGTGTTTTTGTTCTTTTCCAAAGGTAGGAATCCTCTATAGATCCCCGCTCTTGGGAATCTAATGCCCTCAAATGAACAACTCAGCAGCCGACAAGCAAGCTGATAAAGCATTCCTCGCAGATACTTAATGGGTACATTCTGTATCTCCGTCTGTATCTTTCTGTCTGCCTATCTTCATTTATTTATTTATTTATTTATTTATTTATTTTCGCACACTTGGAATAAGGTAGGCAAACAAACAAAAAAAAAAAAAACCTGAAAGAACAACCTCTTCCCTCCGCGTTTGTACCGGCTTTCCCAGAAGTAATTTCCATTTATGGAAATCACTCTCTCAATTCCTCCTGCTTCAAATTTTAAGACCCTAGTTTTATTTCAAGCTCTTTTGATGACTGAGAGAAAATGGAAAGAGGTCCTCAGCCCGCTTTGCACTGCAGCTGTACAAACTGCAGCCCCAAAGAGAGTAGGATCTGCCATGGGATTTTGTGGGCACTGCCGTTGTTCTACTTCTCCTTGTCTTGGCCCCACACCAGCAAAATGTAGACTTAGAAGGAAGAAGATGGAAAAACAACTGCAGCTTTTGGAGATGGAGATTAGACATCAGTACATAAGGGTTGGAGGATGAGGCAGCTTCATGCAAGGTAGATCCTATGTGGCAGGATGCTTCCCCCACTGCTCCATCCAACTCACAGGAGCAAATGCTGTTTAGACTATCCTCAAAGAATTATCAGTCCTCACCACAATTGTTGATCTACAATAAATGAAATAAAAATGAATAGGTGGAGCAAAGGGGAGCCTTTGTTTTTTTACAGATAGAAAAAAGGCAGTTGCTTACAGTGAGGTGGTTTCTTTTTATGCAAAGGGAAAGCTGGTAACGTTGTGCTACTTTCACAGCTTTTAGTGAAGAGCTATGACATTTTGAAACCATTGACTCGTTCGTTAAAAAGGCAAAAGTAAATGTGTACAGTGTCATAAAATGATCAGAAATCCTGACTCCTAGAGCATATATTGAAATCTTCTTCAGGAATCTTGTTGCAATAATTATCTGTCTTCACTACCAAGAGAAGTTAGTTTTAAACTATTTAGCTATAAATAGTTTTAGCAGCAGAAATGGCAGGAAGTTTTTTATCATTCAAACAAAATCTCTGTAAATTTGCTGTTTGCTTGAAATGAAGTAGTTGTCCTCATGCAGAAGGTGAAAAACAGAATCCTGATCTAGTTGCTTATTTACTCTTGCTGGGAGCTCTCTGCTGGGGACAAATAACCACCAAACTCACACATATATTGCAGGTCTTGCACCTAAATTTACCAGTGTTTCGCAACTGTTTCCAAATGGGAACAATTCTGATCTTGGACAAGTAGTCCTGACTCCCAAATTGCCTATGGACATCCATTTTGCACGGGTATGAGTGATAATTTCTGGTGTCATTGTAGCAATGGACTGAATTTATAGTGCTAGGAGAGCTGGGATTCACACTTTTCCTAAGGGGATCAAACTGTTTATTCTCTGATTGGTGGGCATACTCTTACCCCTGATTGGAGCTATAATGAAGTCAGAAAAGGATAAGAAATGCTCAGGATGTGCCAGCTTTGATACTAGATCAGGGACCCAGCAGGTCATGGCAACATGCCCACTTTTAATGGAATGAATCTCATAGGAAATTTTGTGTAAAATTCAATGTCAAAACAGTGCCAAGTCAGATCCTTCAGTTATAACCAGAGAAGAGCCAAATATGGCTCTGCAGGGAAGTGAAAACATGACAGCAGATGCTGCTGCTGTGTGGCCAGAGGTACCACAAGATCCTGGGAAGAGCTGAAAGTGGTGTTTTGAGAAACTATTGTTAAAAATGTAGTTAATATAGCAGTGGTGGGAACTTGGGAAATCTGGGGGCATAAGGACCAACAACACATGGATGTAACTGATAAACAGCTTCAGAGATGGAGACAGTATGAGCAGTATGCCTGAGAGAGAATGGGTTCCCAATAGATTTGCTGTTCAGGCTTTTCAGATACAGAGGCTCTAATATGAAGCAATGCAGATGACCTCTCTGTGTTACCTCTACAACATCTCCACCTGGTTGAGGTGGAGTTTGTACTTCTTTAAGATGGAAAGAGGAGTTGCTACATTTCTATGCAGCCAAATGAGCTGTGCTAGGGATAATCAAATTGCGACTCCTGGAAGACACTTGCCTCCACTGATCCAAATTTTAAAGCGTATTACAGAATTCACTCATCACCCTACATCTGTCCCCTTGTCAGTTGGGCTTGATCAGTATTTCTCGGTTCCTTTGTAGAGATTTAAAAGCTTCCCATTCTTCCTTTGAAATGTGGGAATAAATCGCATATTGGGTTTTGCAAAGTGAGTCAACGGCCCCTTTCAACTAGTCGGCAAAAAGTTTCAATAGGGGAATTAAGGCCGATGGAGGAAGAAATGTGATTCTGGGCTTAAAAGTTGTTTTTGGTGCAGACTTCGAGAAACCTAGTGCATACATTCATTGTGAGAGTAATAATGGAAAAGAAATGTCTTAAACAAATACCTTTTGTAGGATAAGTTTAATGCCACAATCATATTACTTGGGTTGACTGCAGAAATGGGAATGCAAATGATAAACCTTTCCTTACAACGCTAATCTGAGAGGAGCTCTCTGGGAAGAATAGCATTTGAAATATTGTACACAATGAAATATTGTGTCCTTCCCTACCCCCAAGGTTGAGGTCTTCTTCCCCTCTTCAGGCAAGTGACACTAGTCGGATTACAGTGCAATCATAACAACTAAAGATGGAAAAAGCTATTGGGCCATCTAATCTTTTCCCCTGCCAGTAGAGGATTACTCCTGAAACATGTTCTTCAATGCCTTGTCCAGTTCTGGGTGACCTGAGCAATAGGCTTCCATCATTTTTTAAGGGAGATTATCATTTAGATAAGACCTTCAAGACCTATGTCCAGGCTGCCCTGTGCAAATCTTCAGAGCTTCATTCCTCAAAGTTAGGCTTAAATACAGCTGTGTACATGCATTTTATGTACTTATTTTGAAAACCAAACATAGAGCTGTCTCAGCAATTTTGATTAGAATCCTTAACAATTCCTTGGTTAAAACTACTTCCACTCTCACACCTGTACTACATGCAAGAAAATTATTTGGCGATTTGCTTTCAAAATATGCAGAAAAATGCATTCTGGAGCTTCTTCTGCATGTTTTTCATTTGTAAAGAACTTTGGGATCTTGAAAAATCTAATCTATCAATTGAGTAACTTGATCAAAAATAACTGTCTAGTTCATTTGTCACAATTTGCTCTTTTAAAGAGCCTTAGAGAAGTTCATGCTTATTCATTAATTGATTTGTTGCTTTTTTATCATTCTATTATTATTTTATTATTCTTATATATTCAGATTTGTTTAAAAGTTCTTCTGTTATTTCTGCAGGGAGTCACATTGGCTTACCAAATTATAATTGAGGTTACGGTTATTTTTAAATACAAAGCTTAGTGAGATGTTTAATTTTCCTCTTCTTCCACTGTCCTTTGTTCATTTTTTAATCTCTGTTATATGTATTATTACTAATGTATGTATGCTCTTGTATGTGCAGGAATTCATACAGAGGCAAAAAAATGTTCCTAACCTCACTACTTTCCTTTAAAGCAAGTGCCCAAGGAAGTACAACCCTACAGACTTTAATAATGTACTTAACTTTTAGCAGAAAGTCCATAACGACATCTCTAATACTATATATAATGAATTATTGCCTCCTTTCTCTCTGTTGAAGACTGGTCAAGTCTTTCTCCCTTCCTCAAACAATGGTGCAGGTAGATTATTAGAGAATATAAATAAAAATGGGGGGAAAAAAGTTAATTTAATTATGAACTGCCTTGTAGTTAAGCTTGCAGACATCAATAAAATCGGTATGTCAGTTGATACTATAATGTTGAAGATTTAATGAAAGGAAAAGGTATTAAGTACAGTGATTTAACAGGATTTTTTTCATGATGCTCCACCTTTGTGTCTCTATCTGTGGATATTTATTAGAGAAACATATTGACTACTTTTGTTCATATAAAATAAATGATATTTAAAGGAGTCTTTGAAGGGAGAATTGAAATAGGAATGCAATTCAGATTGTGCAGGTAGTTTTAAACACACGTCCTTCCAGAGAAGGTCATATAGGATAGTCGCAGAAGGATGTCAACAAGCTGCCATGGGCTTGCATGTTGAGTAGACAGAGTTATGTAAGAAGGAGCGAAAAGGATGAAAATAACAAGCTCAGAAGCAAGTGGACTGGACAAATGATTTTTTTTTTTTAATGGAAGGAAAAGGAATCTATACGTGAGGATAAAAGAGACTGTGCATTCGTGTAAAACATGGTTAAGGTAAATACTGTTTTCCTGTACTAATTCTGACTAATTAGTTCATTTATTTGATAGAGTAGAATATTCACGAGTTTTTTCTGATGATTCAATCATTCACAGATTTTCACCTAAATCATCAGTATTTTTTTCCTTAAACAACTGACAAAAACTCTTTTTCCCAATTTTCCGTTGTTAAGCATCCATTTATCTTGCATGGACTCAATTGTTAAAAAGAAGTCCGGAGTACATCTGTACAATGCCACAGAAATTTCAAGCAGCTGAAGACTCCTTTGTAATGCTGAATGTAGCAATTTCCAAGTGAAAATCGAGAATAACAGGGAAATGGATGCTGATGATAGGCAGGACTGACTGATTTCATTACAAGCTTCTAAGGCAGTCTAAACACTTGTGTGCAGAAGCTAGATATGTGGTAGTAAATAAATGGGAGTTTTCTTTACCCAGAGGCCAGCTGGCATGGCCAGGCATGGCTCAGACCCATGCAGCTTAGTTTTCCCTGTCCTCCAGAAGAGCTGCTGCATCCGTGTTGCTTGTTGGCAGCAGGCCTTGCTCTGTAACGACCCCTGAACTGTGCCCAGACTTTGTCAGGGAAAAGTGAGCTACTTGGCACAGGCCACAACTGTGCCACGTGCCGAGCCAACAGCTTCCCAGCATGGGGATTGCTGCTTTCCAGAGCAGGCTGCAGTCCTACGTGCCCAGCCTCATGTTAAGCTGCACATACACAGTTGTATTGATCGCAAAACTATAAAAGAATAAATAATTTGCTCTCTCTTCTCTGAAGCTGTGACAACTTTAGTGGTATTCCTGACATAATGTAACAGATAGGAGGATAAAAGATGGGGATACTGGAAAGAGAAGGCAAAATATATAAATGATACAAGAGCTGCTCTGCTTAGTGTATATAAATAGAAGGAAAAATGCAATGAAAACTGTTTTAAAGCAAAAAGACTGGATCCATTTCTCTGTTCTTAAATGGTCTCTTCCAGTAGAAAATCTTCCCAGGAATGCTATATTTTTCTCAAATCCGCCTGAAAATACTCAGCAGGTCTGATTAACTCAGGGATAAATATAGTTATCCTCATAGTCAGTTTGATCTCCCTTGCAATTTTTCATTGGTTAATTGTAATCGCCATTTTTATTTTATTGTTTCTCTAATTGGTGCAAAGTTTCTTTTAATTTAGTGGCATCTAACTTACCTTGCAGTGTGTTTTGGTTCTAAGCAATTTCAGTCTTAAGCATACTTAATTCCCTTCAGAGATCCTCCATCACTAACAACACAAGATCAAATAACCAACTAATTAAAATTTATGTCCATCTTCTATTGAAGTCATCATTCATATCCCCCTGAGTAGGTGATTTCTGGCTGTGTGATCCCACAGGAATGTTTTTATGTCTACAGTAATATGTGAGTGTGGAAATGTGGAGTTTATTCTGTTTCATTCCTGTGTAAATTGAAAAGGTTTCAATTAAAGGCTACTTTTTTTTTTTTCCTTTTCAGTTTTCAGATATATTGTGCAAAAATCTAGCTAAATTTGCTTTTCTGTAGGGAAACCACATTCTGCCTATATTGTTTTCTCATCACAGTAGATAAAAGAAACCTCATCCTTCAATAGGCACTCTTTTTTCAGTTATTTCCTCACAGGCAGGAGCACTTTGCTGGAAACAGGGGTACAAACCCTTTCTGATCATTCAGTATCCGTCTGAATATGTCGTGTGGAGGGTTGGGTGACTGATCATCTCTTCTATAGGTGAGAACTGGACTTAGCTTGTACTTTATGACAACCTTGTCTCTGTGGCTGTGTTTGCAAACGAAGCAAGGCCAGGGCTCAGGCCTTCACAGGCTGCAAGTCCCTACCATCCATGCTGCATCACTGCATTTAGCACCCCACATGACATTTCCTAGACCCCACTAGGAAATGACTACTCTGTGTCCATTCCTAAAAGGCAATATGGGTTAGACAAGAATGCTTTTGGTTCCTTCCATCTTATTCAGTCCTTCAGCATCACCACAGAAAATTTTGTACCCTTAAATACCTGCACATACTTAGGTACCATTGCACTATTTAAGCAATTCTTGCAAAAGAATTCATGCTATGAAAACACCACCTTGGTGGGTACAAACACAACCCTCAAAGGATTTCAAAATTTGGAAATATAGGACTACACTCCATGGATGAACACTACACATTTGGGTCTGCATCAACAGCAATAAACAGTGCAGAAGACACCATGTTCTGTGTCTCTCTTCACATGGATTTGACCATATCATGTCATTTGGCCTTAGGCCTATTGTTTTTAGCGTGAGTTGCAAAACTTTCTTAGCAATGAAGGTGCAGCCTAAGGCAACTTTATGAGGATTGTCCTCTTTCTTTGCCGTGAACCCACTGAGTCTTTGCAACTTCCTTCACTCAGATGGAGAAATTCATCTGAGAAAACCTTGAACAATGCGCAGAGCTTAACTCTAAATGGAAAAACACAACTCTACTAAGATGCTTCCTGTCAGTAAGAAATGCTGATTGCCATGTAAAGAAATTGGAACAAGACTTGGACCAAAGTCCAATGTCCACTTGGACATTTGCATGTGCTAAAGTTTTTAAAGTAAAGAGTATCCTGCAGGTTCCTAAAGAGCTGGGTCCTCAACAGTTTGTTGAAGCCAAAATTAAAAGTTTGATGATGCTTCCAGCACCATTAATTATGCCATTCTGTGCTTCATTTCTTTCTGTTCATATATTTCAATGATTTTATGTGCTGCATTTCCACTGATTCAGGTCCATCTCTGAATAATACCGAATTGGTGAGAATATTTATTTCCAGCCAGGACAGTTACCAATTGCTAAGCATCCTCAATTTCATGCAATTAAAAAAAAAAATAGTAAGGAAAAGTTACTGTGATAATGTGGAGCTCCTGCAGAAAGCACGCACTAATGGTTGGTGATGCTCATGACAGCTTGATGGTATCAAGCTCTGATGCATCCTCTGGGTTTGCAGTAGGAGCGAGAAAACCAAGCATAGCACTACTTTGTCTTAAGAGAGGTACAATTATTTCAGAGGGAAAATGATGGCATCCTAAGAGAAAGATCCAAAAGGTGAAACCACATTAGCATGATAAATATGGCAAAATCTTCTGATTTCAGGAGCTGAAATGGAGGAAGGAGTGGCTTTTCCAGGGCTTGTGCATCAGATAGTGGAGAAATAAAACACTGTGCTCCAAGGTCCCACTGGCACATACTGTTTTCATCTATTGCCTTTGAATGAAAAGGTAAAATGTCTTTATGGATCCACACCGGCTCACAGCAGAGAAAGAACCTGCAGACTAAACCCTGCAAGAAGTTACCTAAGGGTGTCTAGGAACAGAAGCTAGCAGCAGGCTTGTCTCCCTCACAGGAAAAGTTGACCAGTTGCTGCACAGGGATTAAAGCTCCCCTGACTATGTAGTTCTTAGGTGTGAAGATTTTCAGACTCAGTAGCGGTGAAAAAGATGTGAGGGCCTTTGGCTGTGAGCAGTCTTCTTGAAGAAATAACATGTACTGCTGTTTTTCAGTTGTCTCCTTCCCAAGGATGCCAGTTTTGTTCAGAAATTACAGAGGGATTGGTGGAATTTAGGCAGGAGGGCGTGATTAAATGTTTCTAACCAGATTGGGAGGATGAAAAATACCACACAGTGGTCCTAGGGATATACTTCTTTGGGCTCCTGTATTGGGTCATAATTAGAGATCTGATTTACCATTATTGCATGATTTATTTCCTTCAGTTCTCGCTTCCACTGAGTCTAATAGGTTTCTCATGTTATTAGGTAACCGTCTCTGTGAGCTGTTGCATAGATAATGATTTCATGCCCCAGACCCAGAGCTTTAATTTTCACGAGTGCACTTAAAAAAACATTCAAGCAATGAGTTATTAGTCAAGTTATTAGTTTCAATTCTGTCACCATTAAATAGTTAGGTTGCTTTCCTGGCTTCAAGAGCAATGGACTGTGTGTTTTGCTTGTCCAATGGCTGTGGAATGATCCTAATACCTTTATTAACCATCAGAAGAGCTAAAGAACTCGTGTGCCAGTGCTTATTTGGCCTGATGTGTCCAAGGCTTGAGTTTATCACTTAAGTCACTATTTACATGCTGTAGGGTTCCATTAATTTAAATGTAGATACTTTGTTAAGTAGAAATGTAATTTCTTGGTTCAATCTAAAAAAAAGAATTAGTGTTTTATGGCATTTTAGCAGATGATGTGTGGACTTGATTGTCCAACCACAGCAGGTCCCCAGAAGAGCTACAGCCTGCTATCATCATGGGCTTCTCCATTTTGAAATTTAATATCCAGGTCTCCCGATTTTGGGAGCCCGATTGTATCACAGACAGAGCACACTGTGAACTGAAGGGCATTCAACATGTAATGGAAGTCGCTCAGCAGAGGGGCAAATAAAGCTCTTAAGCTTTTACTGCATCCTGCAATGTGAAAGTGGAGAAGTCCGAGTTTTATTTAGCTCCATAAAATATTTAACCTCAACAGTGATGGAGTTGATAAAAATCCGTATTTTGTAAAAAGCTTCTGTTTCAAGGCTATCCTTTTTATGACTAGCCTTTGCATTCTCAGAAAAAAAAAAAAGAAAAAGAAAAAGCAATATCTATTATTACCAGTGAATGATCCAATAAGTGTCTTGGGTATTTCTGCCAAACTTCTGTGCAGGTTCCTAATGAGGGAGATATTAAGTTAAAATCAATGTGGGAGTAGTTCTTGTAGACCAGGGGAAAGTGTGTCATTATTTTTGCTGGCCAAATATAGTATCATCATCCATTAACTCCCCAACTGAAAAATATCCCGTATCTCATTGGGATGATGATCAAGTCATGTTCTTGTACATAATTTCTCTTAAGACATGCTTAGCATGTATTTTTATAGGATGATTTATGGCAGAAGACTTTGAAAAACACTTAGAAATTTTGTATTGCTAAATCTGACCTGTATAATCTGAATTTCCAAAAAGATGAAGGGAAAAAAAGCATGAAAGCAAACAACAAAAAAATTGCTGTAGGATACAGGTAGTGATTTCATCCTAACAGACCACTCTAAAAACTGGAAATCTAAACTAGCAAAATTTTCTGTCAAGGCTGCTCTAAAATTTTAAGAAAGAACAACCCTGAAAATACAGAAAATAAATAATTGTCACAAGGAAATTCAGAATCATGGAATCATAAACGTTGAAAAGGACCACTAAGATCAACTAGTCCAACCATCAGCCCACCCTTACCATGCCACTAAACCACATCCCTCAGTACCACATCTTCACAGTTCTTGAATGCCTCCAGGGATGGTGATTCCACCATCTCCCTGGGCAGCCTATGCCCACGCATTATCACTCTTGGAGTTTCTCCATGATATCCAAACTGAACCTCCCTTGGTGCAACTTCAGGCCACCATCTCTCATCCTATCATTGTCACATGACAGAAGAGGTCAACCTCCACCTTGCCACAATCTCCTTTCAGGGATAGTAGAGAGTGATAAGGCCTCCTCTAAATCCAGTATTCAAGTGAGGAAAAAACCATGAAGATAAACAGAATAGTCCATAATCCATGTGTGTTTTTATGGAGCAGATGTCCTAACCAGAGCTAGATAATTTTTGTGGGTATATTTTGAATCCTTGAAAAACAGTTTGGGGTTGTCTGAAATTATTGTAAATTTGGGTTTAATAACATGAATAGTTTTGGCTGACTTTTAAAAAACAAATATCAGTTACACATTGACTAAAAATTCACTACAGGTATCAACTGTATTCTGAAGGAAAAATGTAAAATACTTGCTCAAGGAAGAATAATGTCAAAACCCTTCTCTCTGCCCATGTGTCCAGTGCTGGCTGTGCCACTGTGCTCCTGGCAGCTGCTGGCAGCAGTATCTTCCCAGCCCTCTAGGGATCTGGGTGAGCACAGGGCCAGACCTTTACAGTAAAGGCAATCCCCAGTCTTATTAACCCTCTCTTTTGATAATGGCCTACTAATGGAAAGAATTAAGGTTGGCAAACATCAATTTGCTGCAGTTCTCTGCACCCTCCTGCTGAAGAGGGGCCTTGAGGAGCAGGTATGCAATCAGGATCTGCTCCTGCTTTTGAGCTCTTCCTCCTCCTTGCATCTTCCCCATGGCTGCCTGCATGGCCAAGGCATCCAAGGGCTTTGGTTACTTATTCACCTATCTCAGTGTGATTTTTTTTTTTAATTTTGAAGCCTGGGTGCCTCCTCAGAGTTTCTGCCAGAAAAAGCAAATATCTCCAGTAAACTTTAAATTACATGCTACCAGAATTGCTTAAATTTCTGTAAAATCTTTGTCATTGTTTTATTTCTTAGCTGGTTAAATGACTTCTGGAAAAGTCCTTTCAGTCATCTAATAGCATTATAAATCACCTGCTGAATGACTGGGATTCAAGGTGGTTGATTCTTCACAATTTCTGCAAGATCAAAGGTATGGCTGTCCTCCAAAAGCTGTGATGCTTCACATCAAAGTTCACAATGAAAACTGTCTCAATTTTCCTCTTCAGTATTGGATTTGACTTTATGACAGTAACGTTTCAACCAGCACATTCATCCCTCATTTGTGAGAGGATGTGGCTGTGCTCATTGGCGTGCTAAATGCAAAACCAAAAAGAGCTACACTGATTTCAAATCTTCAGTTCCTTCAGAATTTGGGAGTCTATTTAAAAAAGTGAACTTCTTTAGTAGTGCTATAAATATCCCTTTCGTAAATGCCCGGAGTATCTTTCAATCCATGCTGATCCTTGTAATCACAGCTGCATTGTTCTGGCCATGTCACTGAGAATGCCTTTGACAGAACAAATGATGATCACCTGTGCTATAGTTTGTAAAAAGCCTAAGGTCCAATCTGATATTTCATCAAGAAAAAACAACATTCACTTCATTTCTTTCTCTCTTTTATGTGCATTGCTTTTCACTGGGACACATATCTTTTTCACTAGCTTTTTTTCTAATTCTTTTTTTCTCCAGGAGCCTCACAAAACAAATAACTGGTGGGAAGTTCATAAAGGAATTGCTTTTACTCACTTCAGCTGCTGATGGCCTGGCTTGCTATGTTGTTTTTTTCCCCTTGAAATAGAAAAAAAGCATTTAGGGGCTGGACTCAGCTCTGCATGAAAGTAATAGTTCTGCAGATGTGCAATGGCTGATATTCCTGTACCTGTACTTGTACAGCAGAATTAGACTTTAAAGTGTCTGAAGTTGGTATATTCAGAGAATATCAGTCATAAATACTTTTATGTCTGATTCATTTAAGCTAGAGTTGTAACTTTCACATTGCCATGTGCCTTTATATTATTGAAGTTTAAAGGAATTCCTTTCGAAGCCTAATGTTTGGCTCATGATGAAAGAAAATCAAACAGCTTATTCGGAGTTACGTTAAATAATTACATGCGTAACCCTTTAAGTGCTAAATATTCAAATATGGTGTTGTACGGTCACTTACGCAGCAAAGACTTCAGGCCAAATTCCCCCCTGTCTATTCCCCCTCCCATTCCATTGCTGTTTCTTCTTCTGAAGTTATCTGAAAGGGGAATTACCCTCAGCAAAAATTGTTTTATGACAAGAAGTTTCATAGCAAAGGGACCCAGTTCTGTACCCAGCGTTATTGCTGACATCACTGGAAATTCAGCAGAACTGAAGACTCACAGGGTTAATCTGCATTTCTCATGGTACTTTCTGTGACCTTCAGTCACAGACTTTTCCAGGTGGGAGAAGGTACACCTGAGTCACAGGCAAACCTGCATTAATAAAGAGCCACAGACTGAAAGGCAGTGGCTGTTCTTGTCTTCCACAAAACTGAGAGCACCAGCAAAGACCTAGGGGGTGCCAAAAAGGCCTGTGTTGAACCTGGGCAGGGAGACTTTCATCTCTGTAAAATGTATATAAATTCAGCAATTATTCCCCACCTATTCTAACCTTCTTTGTGTTAGCTAACCTAGCAATGCTGGTGTTATTTCAAACACTTGCACAGAAAAAGGTAAAAATCCACTTAGGTTTAACGCAAAGAATCTGAAGCTAGCTGACTCATCCAAAGTAATTTAGGAATTGCTTGGATTTATGCCCTGTTCTCCAACCCCTCTTAATGCTAATACATGGCATTACCTACTTAGGATCTGTCATTTCACTCAAACCATTTTAAAAAGAGATTTACACTACAGAGGGATACATTTCCAAAATATTATGAAATCTCTTTTATGGGATCTTATTTGATTGTGAACTTTTATTAACTTAATTGCTGTCAGCAACTGAAGAGAGTCAGAAAAAGTTGCCTTTTTTCATGGGTTCAAATCCCTCATGGAGAACAATCAGCTTTACTGTATTAGAGCATTTTTGGTTTCTTCATTGCCCTGAATCAGGACACACTGTTGTCAAAATATATGAGCAAATACCATAAGGCCTGGGACAGGGAGCAAAATTTACCCCAATTTCAAGGGAAGATTGACTTTAAAACCTGGGCTATGATTCAGAACAGGTTTTGTTTGTTTATATCTTTCTCATTTTTTCTGTTAATTTGATCTAGAGCAATCTCCACTTTCAAAGTTTTTATCTCCCTCCCCCTCTCCTCTCTCCTCTCTCCTCTCTCCTCTCTCCTCTCTCCTCTCCTCTCTTTTTTTCTGGTTTGTCCTGGCAAGACTATGTCTTCAGTTTGGTTTACTGGAGCTTCTGCTTATGTACAAAAAAGAAAAAAAGTATGCCCTCACCAAAAGCCTTGCCAAAGACTTGTGCCATTTGACCTTTACATGCAAGACCAGGCTTGGGCATGGCCTAGATCACTTCAAATGAAGAAAGAGAGTCTGGCCCCAAATAACGTTAAGAACAATGGAATGAACTAGTATTTATCTATTTATTTATTCCTTTTTTTTTTTTTAAAGCATTTGAAAATTAATAAAAGAGGTAAAGAGAATTGTATTTTTGAGCCTCAAACAAAACCATAGCACTGTGAAAACTGGAAATGAAAAAAAAATTCCTTACTGGTTACTGCAGTCCTGATCTTCTCTTTAAAAAGCACAGATATGACCATTGCTTAACTTTGTCACTGTCTGTCTAAATATTTTAGAAGAGAGAATAAACCATTCTCATTTTTGACAGAGTGCTGTTGCATGTGAGGTACTTACAGTTTGTTTCTAGCATACCAGAAGCATTCTCTTAGTGAAACATTTCAAGGCTAATGAACCAAAACTTTGCACCAAACAGACAGCGGCTGCAAATGCTTTCTTGTCTGAGTTTGCTGGATTTCCCATTTCAGAGCTGCTTTCTGCTCCACCCACTCCTTAGCACTGCAGATAAAACAACACCTCAAGCTGACAAGGCGAGCTTGCAAGGTTAACTGCCTATGAAGCTGTAGCAAGTCATACCATTAACTCTTCTGAGGTAAATCTGCTCATGCTTTTTGGGAACACTGGCTACCACCGGGAAGGAGCAATGTGCTGCCTTTGCGGTTTCAATGTCTTATCAATTAGCCTGGCATACAGTCCTGAAGGAATTATAAGAAAATATGTTTGCAAATTTCATGGGTATGGTGTGCGCTAATGGACTAATGATTCTAACATGAAAAACAAGAGTTGACTTTTGGGAAGTGCTGAGGTTGGCAGGAGCTTTGGGTCCATATGATTTAACCCCTGCCCCAACAATGACACCTAAAGCAAGGTGCCCAGCACCACATCCAGATGCCCTTTGGAGATCTCCAAGGAGACACCACAGCTTCTCTGGGTTCCTACGTCAGTGCTCCATTGTCTACACAAGGAGGAAGAGTTTCCTGGGATGATTATTATCTTGGCAGTGTTTATATCAGTTCAACACTTTTCACTGTGTTTTTTGGATATATCTCCCAAACTGTGCTGTGACCAAAGGAATCCAAGGTTTTGATCCTGAAGGTCTGTAAGCAACCAACAAACATCCACAGGGAAGTCACAGTCCACATCTAAGCAATAGGGATGCTACTTTGGAAATCCATGCTCCCTTCTGCTCTGACTCTGATTTAATTTGTGGCCGAAAGTAAAGGACTTTTACAAGACCTTTTCTAGTTATGCATTCACACAGTATCTGGCAAAGGCGATACTCTGATTTGGGACTTCTGAGCCACACTGAGTATGCAAGTTGTGCTATAAATCAGTCAGGAAAAATCCTGTACACTGAATTGAAGTACAGTCTCATTATGTCACTACACAAGTGTATGGAGAAACAAAAAGTGTAAGCAGAGAATGGGTAGGTACGCAGAGAGATACTATTGTAATCTTTTCTGTTTTGTGATCCAAATAACCATGGACCCACAGTTATACCTAACTCTTATAAGAATCCAAAAGTATTCTGATTCTGAGAGAATGCTGTGAGCACAGGATCAAGTTCACACTGTTGATGCTGCCCATCTCAGGTCACCCCTGTAGGGCTGCTCACCAGGGCTATCATCGTGAATCCAGTTTGTCTTGTTCAGAAAGGAAGCTCCTTTGTATGTGAACACAAAAACAAATGTGTTAACACAAACAGTTGCTTATTTGGATGAATGTAGAGTTGGTAATGTGATCTAGAGCAAATACTCAAAGCAAGTTGTTGTTGAAATCCTGGTAGTACATTACTGCCGTTGTAGTTCACACAAGTCAGCAGATTGTATGCTTTAGATGAAGACATATATCAGGTACTTCAAAACATGCTTTTTTCATAGGGTCATCAGCATCAATGGGCTGTCCAAAGGGCTTGAGGCACAGAACAATGCCCCTAGTAGGAAGTGGATCACACTGGCAAACAAGAGACTCACAGTTTTTATTTTGCGTAATATTGATATTCTCTATAATAAAAAAATGATAATTTTGTGAATACAGTTGACTTGTTCCTAAACCTATTGCTTTGTCACTACACTTCATTGTCCTAATAACACTACTCCTTGCACAAGAAAATAAACAAATATTAATCTTCCCAAAGAGAAATACTGTATTTGGAAATGTTAGCTGTGTATAGGTAATAACTGCTCTATTTTTTAAGAACAGTCTTTCAAGCAAGGCAGAAAGGGTATTCCTATTGGTTTTGAATCTGAGATAATCATCTTCACCAGCCACAATGAACAGGCCCTGTCTGGAATAAAGAGACAATATCTTTAGCCTACTTTTTCTCCCAGAAACATGTGTGAGTGTGGTTTTTTGGTTTGGTAGTGAAGTTCTCTGATGTGTATCAACTGAAATACAGGAGAGCTTTTTATCACCACCATTTGTAGATGTGGTCCAAGTTAGCGTTAGGTAAACCTACCTGCAAAACGAAATATGAATAAATTCACCTGTTTACTCCAAACTTCAGTTTCTCCATAAATCAATACTTTTCCAGGCTTTTCACCATTTCAAGTAAGTAGCTTTACTTGCTTTTTTCAAGTACATAGCATATGCAGAAGCAGTATAATAATTATTTTTTCTTTAACTGAAATCAATGAAATTGTGTCATGTTTTCATGCTAGGAGAAGCTCAAAGCATTCTCAGAATGCAACAAAACATTTTTAGTCAACATCCAAAGTGATTTTCCAAATTGCTGCTCCCCATGTAGAACCTCCATGAACAAAGGAAAGAAAACAGGAAGTCAGTGAATCCTCAGGAATTGGTGTTACTAAGCACTGTCCACTCACCATCTTCCTACCCCTTGCCTCTTCAACAAAGGCTGTGGCAGGAGACACTTGCCTTTTGCTAAAGATGACTGTTACTCCTACCAGGCAACTGCAGCAAAGTGAGTCCTCTTAGTGATTTCCTTTATTGGAGAGAAGAGAGGGTAGGAGTCTTTCCATGTTATTTCTTTGGCGAAACAAATCCCTCACTATGGCAGAGCTCCTGAGTTTTTGGTGTACTGCTTTTCTTTATCTCATTACTGTTCTGACTTTTTTTAATTTCCCTACATAGAACTAGTTGTCCATAACACAGGCAAATATGATTGCAAATGCCAAGGGCAGTAATGGCAGTTCTTCACCTTGTTTTGTTTGATATAACTGTCTGCATCTTGGATGTGCTGGTAAAATTCTCTTCTGTACTGTGAAAGCTGTTAGTTCTTGTAGGAAATGGATGAAGATCTGAATAAGTTATTTTGTGTCTATTCAGAAGAAATGTACAGGGAGTGCACAGATAGAACATTTTTTGCAATGGTATTTATTTTGTCAGAAGCACATGAATAAATAGTGGGAAACTACGGAATTAGCTAGAGATTTTCTTCTGCGGCAGGCCAGAAATTGCAACATTACAATAAATAGCAAATTGCTGTCTGGTTTTTCACCCTTTGGAGCTGAGCACAAGATCTCTGATTTCATAAGTGCATATTAATTTCAAGTGTCCAAACTGAAACTCCTCAAAAGTAGCATGATAGATGGAAAGTGAGAATCCTTCGATTTCTGCAAATCAAACCTTTTCCAAGTGGCTCAGACTGCTCAGTTTGGGGTGCTTAGATCATTCTAACAGAAGATTTCCAAATTACTTTACTCAAGAGAAAAGGCAAATGGTATAATATGAATGTGCGACCACTAATCACAAAGTACCTTTTATGTGTGCTCCATATTTGTACTTGATCTTGAAATCATGAGTATTTTCAAGCTGTATTAGAATGCAGTTGATACAGTAGAAAAAAAACACAGAGTAATTGGTATATTTGAGCATTTTTCTATGAAAACTTTTCTCATTTCGTATGACAAAGAAGATGAAGAGTTTCATTTCAAAACACTTCTCAAGAGCCAAAAAATTCATGGAGACAACATTTACATTATTTTTTAACCTAAATGTTACAAGAAACCCAAAGAATTCATATTTTACTTTAAAAGAACTGTTTCAATTTAATTGGTGAGTCATTGACATTTATTTGAAATGTGAAAGACATTTTACATCTTCTTTTTCAATAATATTCTACTATGTAATAGGACTCCATAATCTGTCAAAGCCACTGATTTACCTTTTTTTCAAAAGATACTCTATAATAAAGTCCTACTGTCATAACACCTATTCCACTTTTCCCTCTGAAGTTCTTTCCCACTTAGAAGAATAATAGGTATTGAATATAATTCTATAGAATCAGCTTCTGCAAGGCTAAGACAGTTGTTTAACTGGAAAAGAATGGTGTTTAAAGAGGATTAAAAATTGAAACAGGAACTATTTTGTGCCAAAAATATTGTGCTTAAGGTTGCTCATGATCTTAAATTTGATATTTCAGACAAAGGTTGACTTTCAGTAGGGCAGAATGATTTCTGTATAATATTATCCTTTTGAATACCTACTTAGGACTGTTAGAAAACCTGGTTCAGCAGGTGGACTCATGCATTACTTCGGCAATTTTGTGAAAGTGACACCCAGAAAAGCATCTGAGCAACTTAATCTATCAGCAGTAGTGGAAGACCATCAGAAGGGTCAAAAATGCTGTAGATGACTGTAATACTCTCATTTAACAATAAGTTTAGCTCAAAATTGTGGGGAAGGCTGATTCAGAGAAATGCAGGGTGGGAATTTGTTAGAGTGGGGAAACGAAGACATTTCATGATGGAGGTCTGGTCTTGGCAAGGCATTTGCAGGATTTTGGTGTTGTCCCTCAGATAGCCATCCAAGTCATCCCACATGCATTCTGAGAGCCCCAACACGAGCAGACAGGTGCGCAGCTCTGGGTCTGGGGACTGCTGTTTTCTCATTAACAGCTTATAAAAACTGGGAGGCTTGCTCCTGTAGGGAATGAAACCAGATTTAAAAAACTCTAAGGTATTTTCTGGGAACTATGGGATTACTTACCCATAGTAAGCCCAGCTGTAGAAGTAGGTTCTGCTCCTTCAACATCTGGATAACAATGTACATGAACCACTGTGTTTTAAGGCACAGCAGACCTAGAGGCATGGGATAAATCCAGTGTTTTTGCACAATAAGTGGATTTGATTTCCTTAACATGCAATATTACGTTATTTCCTCCTTGTCAAACCTGCTAATTTTGACATCTGACCTGTGACAATGACTGCCCAGGACTCTAAGCTGATCATATTTTGCACACTGAGTTGAACCCATCATACACAAAAATCCATGATAAAATGTAAGCTGAAGGGAAGCTTTTTTCAGAGTAAGATAACAAAGGAAAGAAGTAGTATTTCTGAAAATTGGGGTTTTATTGCTTTTTCTGCTCTTTTGCTTTCAGAGGTGAGGTCAGCATCTCAGCCACCATGTTGTCACAAAGGACACAATGAATTGGCAAAGCTGCTAATTTTGAGTCTATAGCTGCTTGCTTCTCCCACGCAGAGTGGGTGCTTTCTCCTCCTCATACTGTATTGCACACTCCCTACAAGTAGTCAATCTGGTTCCAGTGAAATTCTGCATGAGTAAAGGAATAATAATTTTTATCTTAATTAGCAGAAGAGTAGTACTAGGGAGCTGCTTATGGAAGATGTGGTTTCCACAGTCAGTATGCCTGTTATGATATATGTCCTGGACAGCCTACTGCAAATAAAGGAAAGAAAACAATTCATTTTTTGAGCAGATGTGATGACTGTGCCATGTGTCTCAAGACCTTGGCTTCTGCTTTCCAATGTCCCCAATGGTATATTTTCCCTTGTAGAGTGACAACCATGTTTCAAATTCTTCTGTCCAAGTTGTTAAATTTATCAAGGTTACAACTGTTTCATCTCTGCCAAGCAAATGGATGTTGCTCACCTAAATGGATGCCTAATTGGTGCACCGTTTCATTTGTATGTGTTTTCAGTTTTCAACAGGTGGCACTAAAGAGCCAATAAATGATTCAATTCCCTGACTTCAGCATGCAAACTCCTGGGCAAGCACTTTTATGTGTGTTTATCTATTTAAATATGGCATTATAATTCCAACATAATTAGTCATCTAATTGAATTGCATGACCACATCCATCCAAGACAGTTCCATGTACAATTAATTAGAATTTATCTAAAAACACAGTTTTTGTTCTTTATTTCCTTCAAGTCAAATTACTCATGGATGGATTCGATGCTGATTTCTTTTTAAATGTGCTAAAATATAGGTACTTAGAAGAAAATAATTCTGTAGAGCTGTTAAACAGAAGACAAGTAAGGAATTATTTTTATTTTTCTTTCTATTTCTATAGTGCTACCAGTAGCTAACACTTTAGAACATGGCCAACATGAGCCAGAGTCGCTGTCATAAAAGTCTACAGTGTCTTCTTCAGAAACCTTCATCTGAGAAGAAGTGGTTTGCAAAATCAGATTCGCCTTGTGCACACTGGTAGATTTCTATCTGCCTCCAGCATAATATTCATTTAATCTTACATGTTTCTGATGGTTGCATTGCATTTACCAAGAAGCATTCTTAGAAAATAACAGAAAAAGAAACTCATAGAGTCATCCTTGTTTCCAAGAACAATATTTACAACAACCTAGTGGAGATCCACTTTGAGATGCATTCACCAAACGGAAACTGAAATATTATGAACAACCCATAAACAGAAAATTAGCTTTTAGGAGTCCAAACTGAAGAGATGAAAATACTTTGGAAACTGGAAGAGCAATATGGTTTTGGTTTCTTAACTGTTTGGCAACACTCTTGTCTGCCAGCAGGATGGAGAAGCTCTTCTTTTTTTCTTTCATGACCCAGTAGTAACCAGTATGGGATATACTTGGGCATTTCCAGAAGAATGAGCAAAATTAAAACACAACCTAGCTGGGTTACATGTGATGAATTATAAACATAGCTGTGCAAAACCAACCAAACACAGAAATTTTATTTTGCAGGAGAGTGCATTACTAATAAAATATATAGTCTTTCCTGAAGCTTTGCAGACAGTTTGATCTGAAAACTGCTTAAAGAATTGGGAAAATGGTATCAAAATCATCTGTGTCAATAAATAATTTCACAAGAAGGACAGAGCAACACTAATATGGCAACATCCCTGAGTAAAAGTGACAATCAGTCCAGAATTTCTGTGTCGTCTTTAAAGTCACTGTTGCTTTGTTGCTCTAAACAAATTATCTCTCGTACTTCCAGCACTCTTTCAGCAAGTCTTTTAGTCTGCAGCTTGTCAGAGATCTTTTGTTGAGTGAATGGCTTCAGTTGGGAGAAGTAGACTGGTTTAAAATTATTTCTCCTTGAGATCTCTCTTCACTCATTTCTTTTTCTTCCAAATTGTTCAATTTACTTATTTCTTTATTTATTGTAATTATATCAATAGTTCATTCATTTAGAAAAGCTCACCCTAAACTCCTAGAGGAGTAAATAGTGAATCCTTGCAGAGAATGCTGATTATTGATCACATTTTTAACAAGTATTTGTGATCTAGGTGTTTCTCTCACTGTGACTCTTTTTAGCATCCTTTTAGAGCTACGCCAGATGGATTTTCTGCTGGAAGGAGTAGCCACTGTCTGAATGAAATAGATACTTTTGCATCTCAGAGTGTTGATGAAAGATTTCTTCCTATAGTTTGTAAGGATATCAGTATTGTACACCTCAACCTTTTATTAAAAAAAAAAACATCGCCGATTGCAATGTGTTTAGCTTCAATCTTCCCTTAGTTTTATTTTTGAGCGCTTTTGCTGAACAGAATGTAAGTCAGCTCAATTCTTTGCTGAATGGATGAAAGAATCATAGAATCACAGAACAATTAAGGTTGGAAAAGACCTCTATGACAATCTCGTCCAGCCACCCACCTACCAACAACATTGCCCACTTAACCATGTCCTCTGCATTACCACTCTTTTGGAGAAGAATATTTTCCTAATATCCTACCTGAACCTCCCCTGTCACAACTTGAGTCCAATCCCTCTCATCCTACCAAACTAAAGCCAGGCTTATGTGTGTGTGTCATAAATGTGTCTATATTTATGTTCTGTGACAATTGATGGACACTACACTCTGTCTGAGATTTGGATTTGAAATTTTATATTTACAGCAGAACTAGAAGAAATAGTTGAGAAGATAGAATAAAATGGACAACAACAACAAAAAACAACTAGAAAATTTGGCATTAATTATTGTCTAAGTTATTCAAAAGTCAACAGATGAGAGTTCAGTACTGTGGTGTAAAGCACAATTTTCCACTACACCAGGAGCAGCAACCTCTAAACTACCTGCTTGATCTACTTTGTAAAGACATCTGAGAAATGCTTTTTTCTTCCATCTGCGTAAACTCTGCTGTTTCCCATTTTGTGTTATAAATCCACTGGCTGCAAATATATATACTTGTATTTTTTCACATAAACTGTTCTGTATAAGAGTTGGGAACTTCATGACTTTGTCTGTGACTTCAGAGAGTGCCCTCTGCCAATATCTTCATTCATTCGTTTCTGATGGTGAAAGTTGTAGCAGTGCTGATGACATACATAGATCACTTCAAAAGTAATATATCTACTATTAATTTTCATGGAAGCTGCAACAGGTATGAGAAGCAAAATAGCACTGTTTGATAGTGCAAATTCTCAGCTTCAAAACATTTTTTTTCCAACATAGTCAGTGCCATTAGCTGTGCATTTTCACCAATGGATATGATCCTGCATGTCCTGCTTGTAAAACTCTGCACCTGCAGAGTTGACTCACTGTCACTATCACTAATGCTGAAATGCATCACCCACTGCCCACTGTGCTCACATCCACTGTTGGGTTTTCATAAACAGACATTGGTGGGAAGGTTCAGCCTCTGCTACCATACCACCAACATCCACTTCTGACATCATGGACCAAGACAATAAAATAGAAGGCATTACTTTCAGAGCAGCCCATGTATAATATACTGTATGCATCTTTAGACACTCCATCAAAACATGAAAACTCCAGAATCACATCTGTATTTTCAAACTTGCCAAAGCTTTCACAGAAAGAGCTGGATATAATCTAAGTATCTGATGAATATTTGAAAGACTAATAAGCACGAAGTCAGGAAAGTTTAAATAGAAAACTTTCAAAAAAGGAAAAAAACACTGTAGCACTGAGCTATATTTATTTATTTATTTTTAATTAATTGGCTTTTACTTTATTACCTACTTAAGGGACTGAAGTTCTGAAAGTTAAGGATGTAACATTTAAATTTGGCTGGGAAAAAAAAAAAAGAGGTTTCATTTTGTCAACAGGTTATTATCTGCAATTTGAAAGCCAAGTAGAGCAATAATTCCACCAGTTGCTGACTGGGAAAAGGTCAGATTCCTGGAAACAGAGGGAGACTAAAAACCAGATGAGGAGAAGGGGAAGTCAGTAGTGTCTTTACTAAAACCTAATTAGGAAATAGCATCTTTTCCTCTGCTCTAAAAAGGCCAGAAACTATCAGTAAAATATCAGCAAACAGTTTGGCATCTTCAAAGATATTAATTAAGTAAAATTTGGAAAGTGCTTTGAAGATGAAAAATGGTAGGGAGTGCTAAGTATCACTATTAGCAGGACCAATGTGTCAACTGATGTTGTCTGTCTGCATAGCATTGGGTGAACACTTGGTTAATTAAGGTCAAACGAATAGCCTTGCCTGGTCAGTTTATGGGATAAAGTGTGTCTCATTGCTAGCTAAAGCAAGATGTGGTATCTGTGCAAAGAACAGACCTGGAAAGTGAATGTCTACACCAGACATATTTCACTGCTTTGGGAGACACCAGTCCAACAGCTGTTTCTGACTTTGTGGTTCTGACTTGTATTCTACATAGCAGAAAAGTGAGTGGTGTTTCATAGCATTTAGCAGTTTTTAAACTTGTCGTTATTATTTTGACATTATGCTTGCCTTCACAAAAGGCTTGCAAGCCTTCTGGAACTGGGACAATACTTCATTCTCCAGGTATAATTTTTCCAGATTATTAATATTTCAATACTAAAACATCACTAATTTGGCAAAGGTTGGGGCAATGAAGAATTGCTGTAAGTGTTTCACCTTTTAAAGGTGGGCATCAGAATTCCTTTCTGCAACAACACACAAGCAGGATGCATGCATCCAAGAAAGCATTCAAAAATCCAACAATGAGCATTGAAACTGTTGGCATTCAGTCAACAACTGCATTTTGGTGCCCAGTATTCCTACGTAAGGAATCTGCCTTCAGAGGAGCTGATGTTCCGGCCTGAATCTCTGATAGGGACAGTTCTGTTTTGCAAACTCCAAGAACCTTCAGCTCCCGGCAGCTCTCTCTCGCGAGACGCTGACGTGGCGTAGGCGTTGCCAGGGCAACGGCGGGAGATTTAAACGGTCAGAAACCGGAAGTAGCGCTCAGTCCTCGAGATCAACTGCTTTGAAATCGGCACAGCCGGAGCTGCAGTGACAGATTTTGAGGTACAGGGGGTTTTTCGGGAGGTTCCTCTCTCAGGGGAGCCGGAGAGCCGAGTGAGAGCAGCTAGTCCCTTCAGCTCCCGGCAGCTCTCTCTCGCGAGACGCTGACGTGGCGTAGGCGTTGCCAGGGCAACGGCGGGAGATTTAAACGGTCAGAAACCGGAAGTAGCGCTCAGTCCTCGAGATCAACTGCTTTGAAATCGGCACAGCCGGAGCTGCAGTGACAGATTTTGAGGTACAGGGGGTTTTTCGGGAGGTTCCTCTCTCAGGGGAGCCGGAGAGCCGAGTGAGAGCAGCTAGTCCCTTCAGCTCCCGGCAGCTCTCTCTCGCGAGACGCTGACGTGGCGTAGGCGTTGCCAGGGCAACGGCG
>VXAB01000664.1:925489-980542 GCA_013399175.1 Odontophorus gujanensis | reverse complement strand
CGGGGCACCGGGGTGTTCTCTCGTTTGCTCCCCCCCCCCCCCCTTTTTTTTTTTCTCTCCTCTCTTTAAAAATAAATTTTTATTTTATTTCATTTTATTTCATTTCATTTCATTTCATTTTCCTTAATACTTTTTCTTTTCAATCAGCCCGAACATTTCTCAGGTGACCGGCAACTCATGTGCTGAAACACCAGAACGGGGAAGGATGTCCCACAGTATTATGGAATCGTTTGAGTTGGAGGGGGCCCTTAAAGGCCGGCTAGTCCAACTCGCCGGCATCAAACAGGGACACGTATAGCTGGATCAGGTGCTCAGAGCCCCGTCCAGCCTGACCTTGAGTGCTTCCAGGGATGGAGCAGCCACCGCCTTTCTGGACAACCTGTACCAGTGCCTCACCGCCCTTATCATTAGAAAACCTCTTTCTTTGTACTCAGTCTTCAGTCTCCCCTGTAGTAGCAGAGTCCTATTCGGGGAGAGCATCACGTTACAGTGTCCCCATTTCGCCTCCCGCCATACATGGAGACACAAACCCCACAACCCCCGCCGGCTCTGCCCGGGGTTCCTATGGGAGATGGCAACGGCACAAAACGGAGCTCCCCCCGCGGAGCGGCTGCAGGGGCGGTGGGAGCTGCGTCCTGGCTGCGCATGGGCTGTGCCACAAACGAATGCCAGCGTGCCCTACGCAGCTCTCTTCTTCTGCGGGAAAATCTCGTCTCGTCTGCTTTCGGCTCTGTTTCCTAAATGACGCTCATCCATTTCCGAGACGACGTATCGTGGCCGCACGGAGGTGACGGCCCCGTGGGGGTCACCGTCCGCTCCGCGCCGCGGGCGGTGCTCGTGGGCTCCGGCGGCGGAGGGACGCGTGCGCCCGTAACCCTCCGAGGGCAAAAGATAACCACGATTTTGTTGTTTTTTCTTTTTTTGATTTGAACCGAATTATCCAACCTGGGGAGCGTGCAGGTGTCTGCTGGCAGCGGGAATTTCCATCGCACCGACTTGACAAATCCCTCAGCAAATGAGCTCGGAGGGCTTTAACAGCGGGCGGCGGTGCCCTTCTCCGCTCACAGTCCTTATATGGGGAAAAGCCGTGTCCCTGGGGCTGGGAGCCCCGAGCACCGACATTCCTATAGACGTTTACAACCCAAGTGCAGAGCCTTCAGAGCGCTGCGGGCCGTGTGCGGCGCGGTGCGGCTGTGGCGTTGCTCGGGGCCGCGGGGGGATGCGATTCACGACCCCTCCCGCTGCTCCGGTCCCTCCCCGAGCCCTCCCTGCGGGACCCCGCTGAGACCCCAGAGGAGCTGTCCGCTCCTCTGCTCCGTCCCTGTTTTATGTCGGGTTTCCCACTGCTACACCGCTATACTCTGTCATCTTCCGATGTATTTGTTTCCCTGCAGGACAGAAGCGCAGCCCGAGCAGGATTCAGTTGATTTGCAAAGCAGCGCATCCAAACGTCCAGGTGCGTCTCGCAGCCAGTAACTGAAGCTTTTGAGTTTCTCTGTGCAATAAATCTCGCAGTGTGTACCTCCTGCATTCGGCTTCTCATCTGTTTCCAGACGTTTTTAGGAGTGGGATTGATTTGCAGTCTCTGATAGAAGAATGGGAGCGGAAACGGATTGAACGAGGCGCCAAAGCCACACGTGTCACAAAAACCAGCTCTGCTCTATCCATGCATTCCAAATATTTGCTTGCTATCTGTTAGAGCATTGTACCGAATGGTCGTTGTGTTACACTAAACGTATTTGCTGGGTGGTAGCAGCTAGTACATTTTAAGGCTTCAGGCTCCTAAAGTACTTTTTAGTCAGGTACAAGGTCTCAGGTTTCCTCTACCAATCTCCAACAAAATAATTATCCTTCCTACTTCTTTTTGTCTTTTCTCCTTTTCGCCCCTTTTTCTCCCTTTCTCTCTTTCTTCCTTTCTTCCTCTCTTTCTTTCTCTCTTTCTCCCTTTCTTTCTCCCTTTCTGCCTTTCTCCCTCTTTCTTTCTCCCTTTCTCTCTCTCTCTCTTTCTTTCTTTCCTTCCTTTCTTTCTTTCTTTCTTTCTNCTTTCTCTCTTTCTCTCTTTCTCTCTTTCTCTCTCTCTCTCTCTTTCTCTCTCTTCACAGATGTTCTCACTGTACACAGAATTTGGAATAGCTCAGTGATTAAATCAATGGGGTGGCATTTAAAAGTACTTTGTTGCTTCTGGTCCTTACCTACACCAAGGAAACCCTTTGCCTCCCGGGGCACAGAGCTGCTCACATTTATATGGTGATTACAGACCTTTGTCCAAGAGTCATATCTTTACGGACAGCAAATTTGTGGGTGTACTTTGTGGAGCTGACGTTGGGACTCAATGGTCCTTGTGGGTCCCTTCCAGCTTGGGATGTCAGCACTCATTTCGTATTCATTTCTCCCTCTTTTTATTCTACATCACTCATTGACATTCATATTTGAGAGCGTTTGGGGCTCAAACATCATACATTTTTACAGAAAGCCAATCACTCAAAACCTTTGGAACTTAAGATTGGGGGTTCCCTCATTTCACATCCTTTTTGCCCAATAGAACCCACGGATGAGTGGAGGCAGTGCCTGGGTCACGCAGTCCCAGCAACGGCCGCTCAGCTGTGCGTGCTGTTTCCACTGGCAGTGATGCTGTATGCACAGGGACTGCACATTTCATTCAAACGCAGCTTTTGCATTAAACCGTAGAATCTCTTGGCTTGCCCCGTGACAATACAAATACTGCCATTGCACGTAGTGTCTGTGCTCATCCTGGGAACAGACGCTCTGAATGTGTCAGTGAGAGATGTCTGCAGCCCCATCTTTGCCTTACTCTCTTTCTCCTCTCAGAATTCCCTGCGCTGTTTCACCTGAGTGCAGGGGTTCCCGGTCACAAGTCGCCTCCTGCTGAGCATCGTTATGGTGTTGAGTGGAATGTAGTCTGGGTGGATTATGGGGGCATTGCTGCCATGGGAGTAACAGCTTATATGGTTTATTAGCCAGGTACCTTTTGGGATTTACCAAAGAGATAAGGGTGGGGGAAAATGTGCACTGAGAAGAAGAGCTCAGATGAGCAGTGAGCACAGAAAATGAGAGAAATGGGAAGGTCTGGGCAGGAAACTGTGACTTAAGTTGACAGCTGATGTTACACCTCCGGATCAACTCCACGGAACCGCAGTCATGAGGACAGAAAAAAACCACTAAGAGCACCTGGTCCAATCGCCAACCCACCCCCACCATGCCCACTGACCACATCCCTCAGTGCCACATCTACACATCTCCTGAACGCCTCCAGGGACAGTGACCCCCCCACCCCCTTGGGCAGCGTGTGCCGGTGCATCACCACTCCTCCCGAGAAGGAATCGTTCCTAAAACGCAACCCGAACCTCCCCTGGTGCGACCTGAGGCCATTCCTTCTTGTACTATCAACTGGAAACAGCCGCTCCTGCAGCGCGGCCGCCGCCACCTGGCGGTGCGTGCGAGGCGGCTCCGGGGGGGTGAAATCGCTGAAACGAGAAAAACAAAGCTGGTGCTGGGTTAACAGCAGAGCCGTGCCACGGGCCGTGCGGCACAGCCGCCTTTTTTGCTTTCTTAGAATCACAAAGGACTGGAAAGACCTCTGAGACAACTTGATGTTTCTTTCTAAAATCAGGATTCCCCGCTGTTTCTCCATTTGTTTTCCTTCGTTGGAGCAAGGAATCACACGAGACATCGACAGAGAATGACTTCTGAAAATGAAGAGCTGCCGATGAGAAGGAATGTTGAGAGTCTCATCAACCCCAACTGAGGAGAAGGGGATGGGGAACAGCCCCTGCAGGAAGGCTGAGGTAAGGGCCAGGCAGCCATCTGAGTTCAAGATTAGTTGAAAGATGCTTTCCCAGCAGCTTATTATTATTATTATTGTTGTAAAGCAGTTCATATTGCCTGTTTACTTAGCCTGAATAGAGTTAGGCTGAATAAAGTTAAGTAAGCAGTGTACTACTGCACAGTCCTCAGCCCTTGTTTATACAGAAAGCAGAATCTCTGCTTGCTTTGGGCACTGAAGCAGGAATGACTATTTGATTTTAACATCTTTAAGTTCATATCCTGGAATTGGTGCTGGGATATCAAGGATCACTGAGCATGTTTCTCCTGTATTCCTTGTCACACACTCCTTACAGTCATCTTAAGAAACGTTAATGGATAGAAATAGTGGCATTGTGTGTATGACGTGCCATAATAAAATATAGTCAGGTAGGAATATCTATCTGTCTATCAGTCTGTTTTTAATAACTCACTCTGTCCACAGCACAGAAGAAGCTTTCCTACTTTGCATCAGTGGAAGAAAAACCAACAAAGGCACACCTGTAGTGAAAAATCCTAAGCAGCTGCAGAGTACCATGGCACAGGCTGTCCTGGGAGCTGGCAGAGCCCCCTGCCCTGGAGATGTTCAAGAAATGTGGAGATGTGGCACTGAGGGACATGGTTTAGTGGTATGGTGATGGCAGGTTGATGTTTGGACTTCAGAATCTTAGTGATCACTTTCAACCTTAGTGATTCTGTGATTATCTCCCAGCACTACATGCCTGCCCCTGAGGAGCTAATCCCAGAGCTGGGGAATGCACCTGAAGCAGCTGTGCTTCCTAATACAGAAAGCTGTGATGCTTTGCTGCATTCCTTACTTAGGGAGCCATTTGGTTTAAATTCAGATGTTTGGACACTAGATCTGATTTCAGTCTCGAGCACAACCCTAACTTCTACACTGGTTTTAGGAACAGCACAGAGAAGGCAGCACAGAGAAGCTGTGGATGCCCCATCCCTGGAGATGGTCAAGACCAGGTTGGATGGGCCCTGGGCAGCCTGAGCTGGCAGGAACCATCAGCCAATGGCAGGAGTTAGAGCCAGGAGATCTTCAAGGTCTCCTCCAACCTAAGATACTCTGTGATTCTCTGAACCTATAATTATCTGACAAAGAGCTGTGCACCTTGGAAGACCAATCAGAGCACATCCCAACCTGTCCTACAATAGAAGGCCGATTCCACATCTTGCCCACGTGACACAGCCTTGTCAACAGCTGCTGTGGTGATCTGACGACATTAAAACATTTCAGGCTTCCCAACCAAGCAGGCTGTGAGTGTACAGTCCAGCACTGGCACAGGCCACAAAAGGAGAGAAGGTGAAAGGTGCCTTGCAGTGTATGCTCACCATTAAGTCACACCCTAGGCTAATTAGTTGCACACTCCATTCCAAAAACCTATTCCTGCCCTTCTATGTCGTGGCCATTTCAAACCACATTTTTCTTCCCAAGTTATTTGGCAAGTGTTTTGTTCCTGGCTTCAAATAAAGTTATCTAGTAACTCCCTCAAATATGTTTGCTTTTATTATGCTTTACTCCTCAAGGTGTTTTTTTTTTTTTCTTTTTCCTACAAAGCCAGGGAGAGCTAAAGAGCTGACATTTGAAGAAGAGGTTTAAGTCAGAAAGAGCCTTTAGAGGAAATTTGGTGGGACATCAGAATCTAGAAATAAAGACTAGAATGCAGACTGAATTTCCTTGGTGTTTAAACTTTCATGCTTTAGAAGAAAAAACAGCCTGCTTGGGACAGGCCCAGAATTTTTGAGAAGCTGATGGAAGTAATGGAGCGTGACACCCACAGCCGGGACAAGGAGGCTATTGGAAGAAGCAAGCACAGCATCTTTAAGGGGCTGCCAAAACCTGCAGAAGGCTGACATGGACAGCTTCCTCCAAAATGCAGCTACAGGCAAAGTGAAACGGCTGCAGGGCTGGTGAAGTCACAAAGATAAGAGCCTTCTGAACTGGGGTAAGAAACGGCTGAGTACTAATACTGATAATCGTGGCAGCAATATCAAGAGTCTCCAAGATCAAAGGCTTGGAGTAAGCATACTGTGGAACGTGCAGTCAGCTTACTTCATTAGAATGTCTACGTTACACCTTAGAACTAAAAGCATTTCACGTGGAATGGCTTTAGTGGGAAGAGAGCTAAAATCGACCAGCTAAATTTACTCTTTACAATATAAACAGGGACAGCTCCAAGGAAATCAAAGGCTGCTTTGGAAGGAAATAGAGAGGTCGCTCAGCACATCCCAGATTAGGGGCAGTGACCGAACCACAGAGGTCCCACCACCTCTTCCAAAAGCAAGGAGTGGCAGAAATCCGGGATAGAAAATTCTTTTCCCATTACAGAATTTGATACAGGGATCAGGATTTGACTATTTTTAATACTGCCACTCAAGCCTGCATTGGACTCACATCAAGTGGACACAGACAAGAAACAGTGGATGTGTGTACTTGGGATCTGTGTCACAGCTTTAAAAAACACCTAAGAAGGAGATGTGCTATTAGAGATGCTGCTGGAATAGAAAACCAAGGCATTCAGAGAGCTGCCAGCATCAGCAAAAGCCTTGCCCCAGCAACTGAGTGCACCTACTGACTTTGGATCAGGCACTGGATGGAAATTTCATCAGCTGCAAGAGCTACAAGCTTGCCAGACCTCATCAAAAAGTGACAACTGCAAATGAGCTTTCACTGATGATCCTTTAGTTAGTTAAAAAAACAATCCCCCCTCAATCCACTTAGGTGATTTAAAACCTATATAGTGGGTAAACCCATGGAGTTTTCGGCTGAAGACAGCAAAGCACTTTTAACTATAACATGCCAGAAAATACGAAGAGATCCTGACAGCTTGCCAAGTCCTCTGGCTAACACACAGCTGAGAGCTGCTGAGCAGGACCCCAGTTCTCCTTCTGTAAAACTCAGCAGGGGGCTGAACTCCACCTTCCACCAGGATGTCTCTGGTTCATTCAGTGTTACAGTATGTAATGAAACAGTTCCACAAGAATGAACTGGAATTAAAAGAAAAAAAAAGTCACTGTAACATTAAAAGAAGCCAAGCACTGTAGAAATTTACTGGGGTTGCAGGGCGGCCATGTTCTCACATGGAAGTAGGCAAAGGAGGTTGGAGCCATACTGGAAAGTGCTTTAGGGACAGTGATCCCTCACAGCACAAAGCAGTTCCTCCCCCTCCCTCCAAACCCTGAAGTTACATGGGGTAGGAACATATTTGCCATCTCTGCTTTCCACTCAGCACCTTCCACAACTGAGTAATCATATTAACAACTAACATCTTAGCCATGCTCCTTTCCAAATGTAGCTCAGCTCTTCAGCACGATGGATATTACCTTCCCTGTGCCCAAGGATGCAACAACAAAAGAAAATATCTTCTCCATTGGGCCCCCTGTGATTTGACAGTGATTTGAGTGTTTTTCCTACCCAAACTTTCTGTGCTGCAAAAGTTGCTTTTATACATCCATCAAGGCTCAAGTCAGACTACAAGCCCAACTTCTGAACCACACAGATGTGCTTTCTGCTGTGCCCAAATGCAAACTGACCACTCTCCTCCTGCTTTCCTAGTGCTTGATAACAGTGTGCTGAAGGCATGGAATCTATGTATAACATAGAATCTCCAAGTTATGCTTAAATCCACTGGATTCCTACTGCAACTGCAGTGGTTAACACTACTCTAGAAGATACGCACTTCAAAGCACTTAGCAAAGAAAACCAACAAAACAAAAGAGTTGCAGCAACGTAATCTGGCAGAAATGTCTACTGTGCTGAGAAGGAAGCAGCAGCTGCTATCCCTGTACTATTTATCACACAGCAAGTGAAGTTTACTCAAGTCAATAAAATATCAGCTGGAATTGGCATTTTTTCCCCTACTCGAGATTAAGTAAAAGCAGCTCTCTCAGAGACAGAACTCCTTTAATGCCCTCAGACTGTGAAATAATTTAGTGAATGAACAAAGATTCCACAGGCAAGAAGATTTACCTAAATGTTGTCCACTAGTGAGGGAATGGACAGTGAGAGACCTCCTAGGTTAGCTCCAAAAGGTTGTTACTAATCTTCAAAGTTGTGTTTCTCTGCTCACGAGGCAGAAGACAGTCAGGAGATTCAGACAAGTAGGAGCCTAACCACCACCAAAAGCCATAAGATCTGCCTGTGAAAAAAGCACACATGGTCCACACTGTGGCAGCAGAAGTGCTACCAGCAGAGAGAAGGAGAAATGTTGGTAACACACAGTGCACTGGGCAGGTCGTTAGGAACTGCCTGAGCAATCCCATGACTGAATTCAGGTGTAAGGAGACTGGAAGAGATGTAGAGGACTCCAAATAGCAGTAGGGGAGGACAGAGAGAGAAAAACCACAAAAAGCTGAGCTTGTAATTCTGCTTGCATCTGTCCCATAGTACACTCTGCTCTGTAGACTGTTAGGTGCTTTCCCCTCCTGTTAACAGACCTGCTGACATATAAACATCTGCAGAGTAATTAAAGACACCAATCAGGATCAGCATCCGTTACAGATATTCTTGGTTGGAGCCATTTCTGTAGAAACAAGTTTCACAGCAATACAGATAAAGGGTAATAAAATATGGCAACTCAGATTTTTGGCAAACATTTTATAATTTTATATAAAAGTCTCAGTAAGAAACCAAGCAGAATATTGGATGGAAACATCTGCCTTACAACAAGTTCAAACAAAAACAAACAAAAAAACCCCAAACCATCCCACAAAAAAGAGGGAAAAAAACCAAAAAAAGAATTCCAAGCCCCCAGAACTCTTTGTAATTATAAACCAGAATATGAACAAAACACTTAAAATAATCTCAGATTGTTTGGCAACTCATCACATCATTACAAGAGACACATTTGATCATAAGAAAAGTTTAACTTTATATACAACCTCACTTGAACATTTGCTCTTACCAGAGTTAATATACATTAAAAAAAGATTCTGGCAATAATGCCAGGTTCAATTTTTAATACCTGTGTATAAAACGTAACATAAAATGCTGAAGCTCTATAGTTAGAAGTGACATCTCATGTCAGTGGGTCCCTCTTTGTTGAAAAAGACAAATACTGAAAGGACAGGTGTTTAGTTGCAAAATAAAGTCGCTCCATTTCAGGGCAGAGTTGTGTGACTGCAAATAAACCCAAAGTAATGTTATTTACTTCTCAAGGTCGGCAGCAAAACCACAAACGAAAAATATAATCTATTAAGGTCATACTTCCAATTTTATACTTTGTCACAAGTGTGAAGAGAAAGGAGCCAAGTTGCTTTCACTACGCTAACCTACTGCGATGCATGCGAGAAAAACGCCTTCTCAACTGGCTGAGTGTATTTTAGAGAACTTCAGATTTTAGACAGCTCTGGGGGAGTGAAGTTTCCTCTCGACGCCTGCATAGAATGTAAAATATATAATTAAAAAAACCCTAAGGTATATACTAAAGTTTACAGACCAATGATTTCCATATAATAAATAAGATGTCCATTGTTGATTAGATTCATACACAGATTAAAATACAACCTATTTTTACAAGTTTATGTACAAAGTGTATTAGTAGGCCAGGGGTGTCTCAGGAGTTGGAAGCATCTGCATTAGCATGTCACATTGGGTATCCCCAACTTTCCAAGTCAGTGATAAAATATATAACTGCTTTGTTTTTCATTCAGATACAAATAAAATAATTATTTTTCCATCTGAAATAAATGTACATAATATTCTGTATAAACAATAGTTTATAAAGCTGTTTTAAAATGTAACTTAAAAGTACTGCATCGATCAACTTAGAGCTCTGAAACAAGCACGTGCAAATCCCTTTGCTTTAAAAAAAAATAGAAGCACAGGTATTTTTTTTCTCCTTTAGACTCCTCCACAAACAGTACCAGCTAGTAGAGATTATCGCTTTGCTTTCTTTACTGGTGCCTCTTCTGTTTTGTGCTGGCCTTTTCTCCGTACTGCTGTTGGGCTGCTTTCTCTTTTACGCTTGGTAGACTGCACCTTTTGTCTAAAAAAAAAAACCAACAACAACAACAAAAAAAACACTTTGCAGTTATTAATTATTTTAACAATGGTAGCAGCTGGAAAACAAGAAGGGTTGTCAGGCACAATCCTGTTTAGATGATGGACAGTGCTCATCTCTGATGGATTACAAGGATGTATTATTTAAAAGCTTACTGTTAAATCTTCATAGAGCTGCACAGACCCTAGGGATACCTTGCACACTCCCATCACGTCTTAGTGAGGCACTGCATACTAGTTCTGCATGTTGGAGAGTGTTCCAAATGTAGAGCATGAGGCTAGAGCACTCCTCCTTCCTCTCTTCTGGAATGACTTGTGGATCAGAACAGCATTGTTTACTATATTCTATCTGTTGCCCCCCTCCCCCACAAAGACAAAAAGTGACAGCAGCTTAAGACTTGCATACACAAGAGGGAATAAAGGGCAGACATTGTGTGCTTTTACCTCCAATTAAGCACCTACATATAAGCCCACTCTCTTTCAGGTGCACAGCTTAAACTCTGCCCATTTATAGCCACACTAAATAATTAACATCAGGTGAACTGTGGCAGCTGATCAATGCATGATGCACATCTGCCACTGTTCCCAACATTCAGTTTGAAAACACTGCTGTTGCCTCCACTACGAAACACGGTGTATTTGATGTATAGTCTGTTTCACTATAAACTACATGCCAAATAGCAACTGAGCATTAGATTTGTTGATCCCCTGGGATTTTACACAGTGATCTCACCTTTAAAAATTAATAAGTGTATCAAGGAAGGAGAAAAAGGGAAGTACAGTGATGGAAGGATTCAGAAGTTTCTCCTTTCTTATCAGCTGATCTTAGAAATATCTTCAAGCATTAGAATCATGACACACTATGTTGCTTTAACCTGAACTACAGATGCTCTTCCCACCCCCTTCTTTCAGGAATGAGCCACAGCTTCAGTTAAAATACTGCTTAACAGCACTTTCAGAAAAGAAACTGAGAACTTCCCAAGGACACACACACACTTGCAAATGTTAAAGAAAGGAAGAAAAAACGTAAACAGGAGAAAATCCTTTGAAAGCTTTTATATAATACAAAAGAACAGAACAAAGCAAGATTGATGTTCAGATTTTGAACTAGTATTTTACATATAAATGTGCATGCTTCCAAAACAAATAATAAAAGTGGCTTTAACTTTCATACTTACTGTGTTGACGGAGGAGATTTGTTAATTTTTGTGTCACTTGGAGATCTCTTTTTTGCAGATAGTTTCTGTTGTTTTCTGGGGGAAACAGAACTCGGACTGCTGCCTTTAGAAGTTGCACGAGTGGTTGGCTTGCTGGATTGCATTCTGTAATAAAAAAGAATGATGAATGTGTATATAACAAAATACTTTTCCAAGTCACTTTCTTTTAGCATTCCAAGGGCAGAAAACTAAGACTGAACACTATTTGCAACATACAAATCAAAGCTGCCAAAAGAAATGGAGGAAAAATACCATTTGCATGCTTTAAGACACAAAATGACAGGCTGAGTTGTGTACCTCCATAGCAAATGTAAAGTCACAACTGGCTCCTTTACTGACAATATGTAACATTAAGCAACAACAACAAAATCCTAGTTCAAATTCTGCTACGTAAATGCCCACATTTAAAAAACAAAACAAAGCCAAAATATAACAGAAGAGGAAAGGAGAACAAGT
Source organism: Odontophorus gujanensis (assembly GCA_013399175.1). Taxonomy (NCBI): domain Eukaryota; kingdom Metazoa; phylum Chordata; class Aves; order Galliformes; family Odontophoridae; genus Odontophorus; species Odontophorus gujanensis. Next base: position 969,037 of record VXAB01000664.1, on the reverse strand, counting down.
TGTGGAATAATTTGGTCATCCAGTATAAAGAACTCACACCTATGGCTTCAGTATTCATCAGTTCAAAAATAAGAAAAAGTGATTACTAGCAAACAGTCATAGTTCACAAGCCAGAGTGCTGGATTATCAGGTTTTCTGACCTAAAGGCGAAAACAAAGAGGCAGCTCCTTCCATTAAACTATTCCTAAATGTTACTTATAAAATGCAGAATATCTGTGGCACTTTAAGAGAGAGAGGCTTTATTTTGTTGCACCCAAAAAATCAGCACTGGATATCTGAGAAGCAAGATACACAAGAAAATCTGTAAATACAAAGTAGATGTTTCCATGACCAACAGGAATGAAAACACAAATGTCTTACCTTTTACTAGAATTTTAAAGTTAACAGACAAAAGGATGTTCACTTACTACAACAGAACTGCTCACAAAGTGGTAAATTTTCAAGGGAGTGAACTCTGCTGCACTTCCTTAGCATGCCTTTTTGCAGGCAAGCTACAAATAAAGAATGGCTTCCTGGAAGCAGGTTTCACACTCATCTTTTGCAGTAAGATTTTTATTTTTTTTTTTGGTTCTAGAGCCCACAATTCACTAATGTATGAATGAAATCCTACAGTACTGCATACTTGTGTATTTAGCTGGGCTAATATTTGGAAAAATAAATTGACATTGAAAATTATGTTTTTGACTTGTTCCAACTCCAAATGCCATATGGTGAATTGCAGTCAAGCCCCTTTTACCTGTTAGTTAACTATGCTCAAACCTACTTTCTGAGACATCACCAAGATGCAAGATTGCCAACAGGACCAGTTCTAACCTTCTGACATTTCAAGCCTGTCTGTTGTTACCCTAACAGTTCTTCATCTCCTAGCAATGTTGAATCAAGGCAAAACATTGCCTCTTCTGCCTTGTTATTCACAATTAGAGCAACAGCTATCTCCTGTCATACAAAGACTAAAACTCCAGTTCCAACAAGACTTTCCATTCTTCAGTACTGAAAGAAAAAAAAAGCTTCTGATGCTAGAATTAGATCCAACATTATATGGGAAGTTTCAATCAAAACAAACTGCAAAGAAAACCCGAATTCACAACTGACAGTAACAGAGCAGAAAATATCAGTGCCTCTACGAAGAGTTACCTTTGAGCCTCTAGTCTTGTGGCTGGCCTAGCTGTGGACTCATCATCTTCCTCAACGTCGTCTTCCTCACCTTCCTCCTGCTCTCTTATCTCCTCTTCAGAAGATGTTAATTTCCGACGTTTTCTTTCTGGCTCCAGCATTTCTGCCCATGTAAAATTTTACACATGTGCTATAATTTTCCAAAAGCCCTCCAAAAGGATATGGACACTTAGTTTAGAAAAGGTATTCTATTCACAAATCCCATTTTAAGCAAGTAATTTTCCATTTCCTTTATGCTTCCAATGTTTTTAATTCACACTTGTTTGACTTAATCTTGTTAACAGATTTGCAACAGTTTACTTATGCAGCTCATAGCCAGAATTCATAGAAAATTCGTGAGGCTTTATGGAAGCATCTGGGATGTAGCAATTTTGACATGAGATTACAGCAATTTACACATATTTACATAATATTTACACTAGCTGTAACTCAATGATTTTTCCTCAAGAAAGGAAAAATTGAATCAAGCTTATCTTCTTGCTATCAGTATACAGAAAGGCACAGTAATATCTCTTCATTCTGTTAGGAATAGCACAGTTTCTTCTTTTTACCAGTTTCCTCTGATTGAGCCAGAGAACGACGGGGTTTTCTTCCCCTTTTACGCACAGTCATCTCTGCTTTCCCAGTTTCATCTTCCTGAAGAAATAAAATGGAAGCAAACAAGGCAAGAACAGTTTTAATAGAAGACAGACATTTTTCATTACATACTGCATACAGATTTACAAGTTAAGTTGCCTGCACTTACATTTGCTGTTTCTTTCTTATTAGATACGTCTGTACCTAGAAAAGAAAGAAGAAAACTGAATCCTGAACTTCAAATGTTTTACTAATCAGATTTAAAAGGAATTCTTTCAATCCCTGTCAACTTTGCATAAACACCACAGAATGTCAGAAAACATTCATAGCTCCTAAACTACAATTTGGCCTTGTTACATTTTGTTATATACAGACTGACAACAATGATTTTTTTTTAAAGCAGAGAAGTTTTTATATGCCTGATGCTGTATTTATTGCTTTGCTGCACATATCTTTTTAAACTTTTTTTTCCTTTTTTTAAATGGAAAAGCAAAAGGTACATATCTGTTTTATTTACTGTCAACCAATAGCAGAATCAAGAAGAATTTACCTTTGAAGGAATCTTGGGAGGATCATCTAGACCAGTCTGGTCAATGCACAGCTAAACTCAAAACGTGATCTTACTGCTTAAAATCCTGTTCAGTGCAATTCAGAAAGTCTCTAAAACCAGAAATTATAAGGCTTCTCTGGGCAACCTGTCCTAAGGCTTAATTGTATCTACAGTCAAGCACCAAGATGGCCATAGCTCAACGAGGGAGCATTTAAAACCTGATGAATACCTGGCATGCAAATTAGTTCAACTTGGTCTGTTGAAGAAGCCTGGATTTTCAATACATTGCTACTTACAGACTGGCTTATGCACACTGAAATAAATTATGAACTCTATAAACCATGTTGTCTCAGCCTGGGACAATGCAATAGATGTTTAACATTTCTACCCCAACTCTATGGTAAGAAAGATGATTTTATAAAATTTGAGTTTGTCAAATGGAATTTTCTGCAATACCATAATGATAAAAATTCCCAGTCATCAGAGGAGAGAAGCATCCTAAACAGGCAGTCTTTACACCATTTTTTTAAACACCTTTTTTCCTGCTATAAAATTGCTGACTAGTTTTGTTTCTGAAAGCTAAAAATAAGATCAAAAACTCTTAATTAATCGCTGCTTAGACCAACAGGGCAAATAAAGAAGAACATCAATCCAGTGTATCAAAAAACAGATCTCAAAGGAGAGACGTTCTAACACTCATACACAGGTTCCTTGAAGTTAAGTTGCTAAAATTACAGGAAAGCTTTTACATAGAAGCAAATGAAGTAAAGCAGAAGTGTGCAACGGTTTGGTGAAGAATTAAGTGTTTTATTCAAAATAAGTCTAATTAACACAGTAAGAAGATTTATTAATTATTTTATGTTCTGAAGGTAGACATTCAAAACTCTGGTAAATTTTGTCAGTTGTGTAGCAAAATATCTTGTGATAGAAGGCAATTTAACTACAAGCCACATCTTTCCTAACAGATTTACTCTTCTCAATGTGTGAAAATATTCTACTTCTGCCTCAGGTTCTCTATAAAAATGATAAGCAATAAAAATAATAAAATTCCTACCAACTTTTCAGTAGCAATTAGTGCAAGAATAATTTTAGTTTCAGTAATAAGTATTTCAATAATAAGTATTTATAAAAAGTATTATAAGCAATAAAAGTATTTCCAATAGAAGTTAAGCAATCAAAGATTTTACAGTAGTTGTGATAAGGGAAAGAAACATCCCCTCAAGCTGCCACTGACCTCTTTTGATTCATATCCACAGATAATTTAATTAACTGAACATTATTAGATTTCTTTGTTATATGTGTTTTAAAACATTATGTTTAAGAAGGACTCATCTGATACCCTTCAGCACCCCCCTGAATTTCCCTCATACCTTGCTTACCTCCTTGAGGACTTTTCCCTCTACTTGCAGAGGTAGGAAATTGCAGCTAGAATCAAAAAGGAAAGAAGACAAATCAGAAAAATCCAGATTTGTATTACATAAACACAGAAACTTGTCTGCAAACTCAAAAAAAAAAGAGCATTCTAATCAACAGGCAGAAAGTTTGCACCTAGGTATCTCCCACACAAATGAAATGATAGTACTTTCAGTAACCTGATAAGAGTACTTGACAATAGAAGCCATTACAACAGTAGGTGCTAAATTAAAAGTAGTTTCAGTAAAATACATTTCTGAAAACTTAATTTGCAGTGATACAAAAAGCTTAGTGCAATCACTTTATCTAAGCACACATAGATTTACAAATTATAGTACAAATTAAAATACAATAACCACATGCACCAGTACAGGCTGGGGGATGACCTGCTGGAGAGGAGCTTTATGGATAGGGACCTGGGTGCTCTGGTGGATGACTGGTTGGTCATGAGCCAGCAGTGTGCCCTGGTGGCCAAGAAGACCAATGGAATCCTGGGGTGCATTAAAAAACTGTGGCCAGTAGATCAAGGGAAGTGATCCCCTGCCTCTACTCTGCACAGGTGAGGCCTCACCTGGAATATTGTGTCCAGTTCTGGGCTCCCCTGGACAAAAAAGTCAGATCTCCTGGAAAGAGTCCAGTGGAGGGCCACAAAGATGATAAAGGGCCTGGAGCAGCTCTCTTATGAGGAAAGGCTGAGAGACCTGGATCTGTTCAGCCTTGAAAAAAGAAGACTCAGAGGGGATCTGATCCACATCTATAAATACCTGAGGAGTGGGAGGCAAAGGGATGAGGCTGGACTCTTCTCTGCAGTGTGTGGCAATAGGATGAGGGGAAATAGCCACAAACTGAAGCTTAAGAAGTTCTGCACAAATGTGTGTGAGAACTTCTTCACAGTGAGGGTGACATAGCACTGGCACAGGCTGCACAGAGAGGTGGTGGAGTCTCCTTCTCTGAAGACATTCAAGACCTTCCTGGACACCTATCAGTGCAACCTGAGCTAGGGAGCTGCTTTGGCAGGGGGTTGGACTAAGTGATCCCTAGAGGCCCCTTTCAACCCCTACGATTCTGTGATTCTGTGATAACCAGTTTTGTATTCATCCAGAACACAGAAAAAGCCAGATACAACTACATAATCTATGATGAATGCTAATAAAATCCCATTGCTTTAATCACTGAATAACTACACTAAGATGCCTATGTCATCTCTGAAGTAGTAACACATTCTCTAAGCAGCCTGAGAAGACTGCCTTGCAAAGACAGCTTACAGCCTTGCAGAACCATTTTCTCAGATGGAAGCCAAATACTGCTCCTGCTGAAGTCGGCCTGTAACTGACTGGTACAACTACCCATCATCACCAGGAGGTACACGACTTTTAAAATGGTTAACTAAAACAAGACAATTCAATTTCAGCACTGCATAAAGGTATACATATTCTAGATGGGGTTTTAAATTAGTTTTAATTCTTATTTGGAACAACAAAGCAAATAAAGTCAAAACAATTATATTTCACTTAATTAATAATGAAAGATACTGATTATGAAACTGGAATTCAGACACAAAACTCTACCAGACCTGTAAAAGTGACAGGACCTTGAATAGGCTGCCTGAAATACTGCATGGACAGAACAAACAGGGACAAGAGAATATCTGCTGCTTATAGCCTAGGTAAATTCCCAGGTCTTTTGACAACCATGCCAGCTGATTCCTCACCAGGCAAGCAGGTAGAACACAAAAGTTTCAGTACAACTTTATTGTTCTGTGTTTAATCATTACCTCTTTTCTATACAATAATTTTTTTGCTCGATCCATGCTTAATCACAGCGCTGTAACCCAACTGGACAGCAGCAGCACTTTCAACAGAATACTTACTCAGCACTGACTACACTTCACATGGGTTAAGAAATCAAGATACTGCTGATCCGAGCTTTAGAAAACTGAGATGTTTTAGGAATGCTTAAATTACTACCAGCGTGTCTCTGTCTTCTGAGTTAACTGTACACAGCGTAATACAGATAGCACAAGTTTCTTTTGAAGATGTTAAGAGCTAACATAAGCTGTTATTACAACAGGCTCAGTAAAGAAAAGAACCTTATGTTTTCTACATTAAATCATCTTTTATTGTTAGAACAAAATTATTCACAGCACAAAGTAGAAGACACGTGCATTTGATCAGACTTTTCTTCTGCTTGCAGTATACTGCTAGACAGTGTAACTATGCTGTACTAAGACTGATGCTGTTATTTGCCATATTCAGACTCAGTAGTATATTTTGCTTGTAAACTGTTTTATCGGGATTTAGATTTTATAGTTTTTGTATTCTTAGTGTGAACTCAGTTATCAAGCTTACTACAGAACGTTTCTGAAATACTGTTACCTGTCAGAACAGAAAAATGGTTCTCATGCTTAAATTCACCCAAACAAAATAAAGGCACTTACATTGCCAGTGCTCATATCAGCTTTTGACTCCCCACCTGAGGGAAGAAATATGAATTCAGAACTTGCATGTTACTATTTTTATTCTTTCTCCACACAAGTATTATGAATTACTTACCACCACCAGGCTGCACAGCTTCAACAGGATGTTTACGAGGCCTTCCTCTTTTCCGTTTTACTACCACAGGTTGATTATCCTGTAAAAAACAAAAGTAAAGTATTTCAGTTACTACAACTAACGTTCAGTATTTGGGCAATATAATATCAAGACTGCTGTCAGCATAATGTGATACTAGCAGAAATAGTGTTTGCTTAAAAATATAACATAGATGAGGCAGGTTTTGTAAGAACAGACATTACTTTTCGTAATAAATCATTGACAAAGCTGAAATGAAACAAGAGAACTCCTGATAATGCAAAATTCTTTGAGGTTGTCCTCAGGCACTATGCTTCTTGCACCCCCATCAACTGTATCACTTTGTCTAACAAATGCTTCTACCTTCTTCTGTACATTCTACCATATTTTTTCAGTCTTAAGAGAACTCCCAATCTGATATTTGTTTCTAAATAGTAAAGGTTACATCTTCCAACAGCTGAGGAAGTACTGTTTAATAGCGGGAACCCTAATTATCCCAACACACAGATTGGTGAAGCTCACTACATACATATATCAGGCCTTTAGTTTGAAGGAAGAAAAAAGTTCCCAACTTGGAAGTTATTGAAGTTTAAGGTATTAACCTACAAGTAAAGAAGATGGTCTGAGTATCTCCAGTAATAGAATAATTTCTTCTCTTTACATGAAGAGAAGTTAAGTGCCTCAACTCAGTGAGTACTGAAATCTAGAGGTGTCCTGTTCTCCCCCAGAGGTAACTCAAGCCTGAAGTCTACAAATGCAGCAATTTATTCTTCAAATTTTAGAAGTCCTTCTTCCATTTTCAATGCAGAGGCAAAAAAACAAACAAAAGCAAATCACAAAACATAAGTCTTTATAACTGTGTCCACTTCTGGATTTAGACAACAATTTTATTCTCAAATAAAGTATGTTCAGACATACTTTTACAACAACCATTGCGGAACACCACAAGTATATGATGAAAAGAAAATAAGAAGAGCATAAAAGTTTTGTGAATGATAATATTTTTGCACAGCCAGCTTAGATTTGATAAAGTGATTCAACTGTCCACATGTCAATTATGAAGTTCCCAGGAAACATGATTTGTATACAGTTCTATGCAGTTATTTTATATACAATTTGTAAGCACAATTAAATGCAGGAAGGAAGTTACTTCTATGTTAATAACAACCACTGATGTCTTATGGTGCATGTTTATGCTTTGTGACAAATATTGCAAGAGCCTTCAGCACTTTAGAGTATTACAAAAAAAAACACCAAAATTTCTACAGCTATTTATACACTAGTTGAATCAGAACTTTAAATCACAGTCAGCAAAACACAAAGTATTTCAAATACAAAACACAAAAGTTAACACAAAAAAGACCACTCACCTCTACAGAATTTTCATTTGATTCTAGACTCTGCTTCGTCTTCTCAAACATTTCCTGCTCAATGGTAAATTCATCTTCGCATGCAGAAAAAAGAGAAACTGTGCATCATTATTTTATTAGACAAAGGTAAATGCCACAACCCCTTCACTAAAAACATCATTTTATGGCCTCAAATTCAGCTTCCCTATAAACATCCATCTTGCATTAACAGTATGTAGGACTGCTAGAATGCCTCCTTAACACTAGGTGATGTAGAAGTGACTTCTAATTTGAGTTAAATCAAAGTTCAGCAAGCTACTATTTAATTTCCTCCCACATCCCATGAAACAGGATAGTTTCAGATTTATCAGCATAGAGAGCACACAACTATTAATAGCTCTCACTGTCTTCACACAAAGACATACTGAAATTGCATCCAAGTCAATATTAACACTAAAAAAAAAGTCATGGTCACAGTGCTATTATGAAATCAACTACAACAGTTTAACACGCATACTTTTTCCTGGTTGTTTTCTCTACATACACAAACATAACTGTTCTTGATGGTGCATTTGTCATGATCTTTGTTTTTCTTAGGAACAACTCCTCTTATTGTTAGTTTGAATTCAGAGTTCTTGTCTCACGTCCTGAATTTGTTATAACCCCCCCTTCCAATTGCCTACTTGCAACTGGCTTCTCAGGCTGCATGCTGCAGCAGATGCATGATATCCCTGTAACTCCTTATCTGGGTTAGGCTATCAACAGCAGGAACATCACATTTACTCTCACCATTAAAGGAACTAAGAACTATGTATTATTTGGTAACAGAAACAGAATGCAACTAGAGAATTTATCCAATTATTTGTCTGGAATTGGATTTCTCATTGCTCTGAGAATCATTCAAAGAATAATAGCACGAGGTCAGTAAGTTGCAGAGATCGTTTGTTTTTATCACCTTTCTCTTCCACAGCACTTGCGGAAGGTGTGTGTGTTCCATCAACTTCTTTGGACACTTCTGCTGTATCACATGAAGTAATTTCCTGCATTATTTTGAAAAAAAGAGCAACTTATTACAAATTAAGGATCATTGTCAGTTACTTGCACTTAGAAAAAAAAAGCAGTTATTTCATTCACGAAGTGAATATTATACATAATATATAATATATAGCATCTCTTGAAAATTTTGATGCTGAGAATCTTAATCAAAAATCAATAGGAGAGATAAAGGAAAACATTCTGCACATACTCTTCAAAAGGGAGATTATTTTTCCTTAATTAGCTGTTCTGACCCAAAGGGGATCAGTGCAAATACAGAACTTAGGTCGAGTCTGATACCAGTTTGCAGATCTCAGATCAGTCCAACCATGACGATGGTGAAGTCACTGGACATTTGGGGCCCCATGGTACTTCACATGGACCCAAGCTCTTAACTACTGTGCAAACTGGTGCCCAACACTTCAAAGATACAGGCATTTCAAAGAACAACAGATCTCTGCCATTTTGAGTACTTCCTGAAAACTGACTATCATTGTATTGTCATTTTTTTATTAAACACAATGTAAAAGTAATTAACAGTTATTAATGAATATACCTCCCCAAATAAACTGCTATAGAAATAAACTCTTAAGTGTTATTCACATTACAATTACACAACATTAAAAAAGAAAGATGTTCTTGAAAATACCTTAATATTACTAGGTTTTGTTTTGGAACGCTGACTTGGATCATCATCTTTTCTTCTGTCCTGAGCATCCAGTTGGCTGCCTGCAAAAAAAACCAGTTCAAACAGTTCTGCATTTGTCAGATTTTGACGTGGCTTTTATATCAGTACACTATTGAAAAGATTTTTTTATTGAAAAGCAACATCTTAATTACAAAGCTATGAACAGAAAGTTAGGCTAGCCTCTCTTGGTAAAGGGATATTAAAAAATTACATAAAAGAATTCTATCTTTCTTGCATGGTTATTTTTTTTCTTTTTTCAATTTTTTGATACGGTGTATGTCAAATTTCGACACCAATCTTATCTCCAATCCAACTGCTCCAGAAGCAGGTAGTGCTATGAGGTACACTAGAATGAATACTGCATGGTTTCCGCTCGCTCTGTGAAATCAATGTTCTTAGGAATGGAAGAAAAAGTTATCAAAGAAATTACATTATCAGTTAGCCTAATGCGATTTTTTTTTGTTACTCTGATGATGGAAAAAAAAGCTTCTAGTAAGGTTTTTTGCAGTAAGTTTTCGCTGTTGTTAAGAGCATAACTTGAACAGCTATTACATAGTCCCACAATGATTATGTTCACAAAATGTCTAAATTAATCGATTAATTAAATGTTTAGGCCATTCAGAGGAGTATCTTCCTTCTCGTCTGATTCTAGACAAAGATGTTCAGTCTTCCCAGTCTAACAGTAGGAAAAAACCAGCCACACAAAGCTGAGTGACAGGCCATATATTTCCTTGATGATCCACTTTCTTCAGCTTTATATTCCTCCCCTGTGTTTTTTTTTTTCTTTCATGACAAGACTAGTGATTGTTTTATACATTAAAAATAAATTGTTCCCTCTAGGATCAAAAAAGCTACTATAAAACTCTGTGTACTACCAAAGTTGTCACTACATATTGTTAAAACATCAAGTTATATCAAATAGGTTGAGCTGTTTTCAAAAAAAGATTAATTGCTTTGGATTTTGGAATTCCCCATTCCACTCTATCCTCTGAAAGAGAATCATACAGACTGATCACAGCAATACTTTTGTTTTCAGCAGCAAGGCTTTACACATACTTGTGCAGTTCCATATCACTTACATTTTTCTTTATCCACTGTTCCAGAAGTTTCACATTCTATTACTCTAGACTGATGTTCTTCAGTTATTTGTGTGTCCAAGCTTTCCACCTATGAATAAAGTACAAAGAAATATAACTCCTCACGCTCCCCTACTCTCCACTAATAAGTTCATAAACACAGAAAGGAAAAAGTTATTGCTACTTGTAAATAAAACACATACTAGAACGGAAGGTAGTGGTATTACAAAAGCAGTTTGTTCCCAGAACTCAAAGAATGTTACCATTATCATGAAAGAAGTTTTATCTTGTTGTATTTTCAGATTTTTTTAAACTGATCTTCTTAAAGAAAAAAAGGCTTAATTTTAATTAGGCATCCAACTATGTGCTCTAAAGGCAAGCAATTTTACATAAAATATTTTCAGATTTAAAACAATAACACTCTCCTACACGCAGGATCAAAACTGGTACCTTACTAGAACCAAAAGAGAATAAACCAGCAGTATAATTTGGGAAAGCTAATATTTAATTAATAAATTACTATTTGAGTTAAAGAAATTGCAAACANCTTATATTGTATTAATAAAATTGTTTTTTGGTTTAAAAAAATGTGAAAATTTTTTTTTTTTTTTTTTTTTTTTACCTGACATCTGTGTTTGATGTCTTGTTTTTGCTTCCTAAGAAAAACTTTGTAATTGCAACTTTCCTAATCATCCTTATTATAATTACAGGCTCCATGTTCTTGTAAGATTGCAACAGACTGTTTCAAAGGAACAGCTTTCTAGTTCTGACTGCAGTCCCCAGTATAATCCCTATTTTCACCTTTCATTCTCAAGGAGGACAATTAAGCTTTTTTATCAGCTAACAATCATGAAATAGTTTGCAGACTACTAAACAAGACAAGATTTATTTACTAAATTCAAAATACTAATTGGGCATCAATGCAGACTGCTGCACAGTCTCAATACAACAGGCTCTGCTTATACAAGAAACAGCATTTTCTTATAAAGAAAATATAAATAGAAGTAAATGCAAGCAACAGAATAAATAAATCTTACGTGAAGGTTTTCTCTTTCTACAACACTGTTCTTCTGCAGTGAATCTATTAAAAATAATAGCAAAAAATCAGAAAAGTTCAGCAATAGCCAATTATGATAGTATTTTGTATTTCACCTCTCTAAAAGGGTTTAAAAGTATCTGAAACTATACAATTTATTTTCACTATTGGAAATACGATTCACTCAAGCTCTTTGATCTTCTCTTTAACGTTATTTGACAAACTTAAACACTGAAGAATATGGCTTTCCAAAGCACAGGATAGCTGAGAATCGCACTGAGGCTAAAACAATTGAGACACTGTGACCTCTGAAATATCTTGCAACTTTGAAATTTCACATATAGTTCAGGCATTTGAGTAAGTCAAGAGTTTCATCCATCGCAATTCTAGATGCTACAATGAAGGATGAAAAAGTAAAATACACTGAAAACTAAGCTGTAACACTAGGCTTGGCAGAAAACTGACATTTGCTTAACCGTAGCAGTGACTCCAGTGATACAGTACACACAGAAGCTGATGGATTGCTAGGCTCTAACTGGATCTAATAATAACAGACATACCCTTACATACCACAAGAATCTGGAAAATAATTATGAATTATGTACACTAATGAGTCCTCTGCACCTTTCAAAGTTATTTCATGTAAGCACAAAAAAAAAAATCATAAACAAGTTGCTCTATGAGAAGGCTCTACAACTCCTTTAAATCTGATTCACATAGGCAACCGAATTAATAATTTTAGTTAAAACAGCTGCTAAAACAGTCCAACCATTTTTTATTTTCAGTTGCAACAAGAACACAAACCTACAATACAATGGCAACACTTTTATATACAATTTTATGTAACGTGTAGCTCATTTCTTAAATCTCCATGTTTTAGAAACAATTTATCCACAGCTATACAGTAGAGTTACACAATATCTCCCAATTTTTAAAGCAGCATCAAATGAAGAGCTAGATCCTACCCACTCAAACAGCAATGATTTGTTTACATTCCAAGGAATCTTGGACTACTAAACTACTGTGTCTGCTGTTCATACTCATGACAGGACACACATTTGTCTTTTAAACAACTTCCTTTTAGGTACGTTGGGCCATATGTATATGTATATACACACATATATGTGTGTGTGTATATATATATACACATATATATGTAAAATAAAAGATTATTGTGCAATGGAAGAGAAAAAAATCTATGAAGAGCTACGAAGCATTAATCTTCTGTGTGTGTCATAACCAAGATGATTTACATAACAAATGGATTTTTGTTAAACATTTTACATGGAACAAGATTATCACAGCCAGTTTAATCTGCACATTTTAAGATGTAAGTATTGTCTGCTGTGTCACTGCACGACATAAAAGTGGCACAATTTTTCAGGCCCTTGGAATAAATCTCAGAGTTGAGGAAAACTGGTTATAGTTTTGGATCTGGTGTCCCGAAGACCACATTCTTGTAATCCATCCTCAGGATTTACATTTTCTTTCTTATGAGCAAAGCATGTCTCTTATCACCTAAAAGAACATGCTACACCATCAGTCCAGGTATTTGATTAACCTCAAGAATACAAAAGAATCTAAAGCTTGACACCAACACATGCATATCACCTCACCCAATTTGTTCCCTATTTGGTAAACAGGGATTTTGGCCTACATGTAAAAATTTACAAGTGACATTTACAGTGTGTCCTCTCAATTTATGCTTTCAGCAACACTTTGTAGGAGGAAATTAGTTTTCCAACTCTTTGGACTCTATACACCAGTATCGTTGGTACCTCTTGGAATTCATTTTAGTTTTGCTTGCTATTCCACCAACTGAAGATTAACTCTCCTCTGGTAGTGTTGTAAACATCTCTGTAAAGCATCTGGAGCACAAAATCCATCAACATGGGAACAAAGTAGGGGTTTGTTTCTGCTTTAATAGGAAAGGTAAACAACTGCAACACATTTTAAAATAATGTGTTTCTGGGAAAGAGAGCTTTTTTTTTTTTCTTCCTCCATTTAAGAATAATGTTATGCACCAAAAAGGAATTACTGAGCAGAGACCTAGAGTTGACTGAGACTTCTAGCTAGGTGACTACCTACTTAGAAGTACTCTTCAAACTTCAGTGGATGACCAGAAACACTGTAATCTTCTGGAGAGCACGACAGAATAACAGCAACAAGTAAATATGTAAATAAAAATCTTTCTGTTAATTCTGACTTGATCATACAGCACTTCTGTCACATCCCCAAAATGCCTCTCACAACACCAGAAACAAGGACATTCGAAGTTTAGAAAGAAGCAAGCCACTCTTTGGCAAGTTTCTGTACCTCCCTCAAATATTTATTAATTTCAAATAACATCAGCAGTCTACTTTTTCACTTTTATTTTTTTAAATACGATTCCACCTTTCTTTTTGTATTTCATAGTATAAGACTGATTCATCTCCCTCATTCTTGCAGACCAAATGCAAAGGTACAAGTGCTCCAAAGCAAAATGAAATAGAAGCCTTTCTTCAATCTCCTTAGAGAAATTATGTATCAAATCTAGAAATAACACCTTATGAGTAAAAAGTCAAAGCAGTATGAAGAGTAAAGCACTGTCAGTCACAAAACAATCACCTTTCTGAAGCTCTTTAGCATGGAGATCCACATGCACTTCTTCACTTCTTGCACTTTCAGGCTGTGGTGACTAAACACAAGATGAAAGGAAACAAAAATATGACAGGCATCTAGTACAAATACATTTAATTCCCCTCCCTTATATAATGATGATTACTGTTTCATGATGCATAAGTCTTCAAAAGCATTCCTAAGATAGTAGTACAAATATTAATAATAGACTGCCAAAGATTAGTCATAGTACTGTTGAACAATGTAATACTATGAGCTCGTCTTCAGAGTTAAACCTGGTACAGTAAGAACAGAATAGTTTAACAACCAGATCACAAGAAAAAAATCTCAGGAATTCAAGGTGCGAATTCTTGCTGAGAGGAGTTCCAACCATGATAAGCACTCTAGAAATGTTCACATACACAGAAAGATAAGCAACTGCAAAGCATAATGAAGTATAGTGAAGCCTTGCCAACTCAGGCCTTTTCCACTTTTTAATTCAAGCTGTAGATGAGCTATATGTTAAAAATGCATAGATAAGTACACTTAGCTCCATGTAGCATTAAGTGAAAACTATACTTTGTAAACTCAGACAATGCCATGTGAGTATGATCATACTGACTGTAGGACCATCTTATGCTGGCAAACAGTACAGCCATTTGCAGGGGATACTCAAATCAATAAACTCCACCAGACTGAACATGACTCAGGTTTTCCTGAAATGCATTTCAGACATTGAAACTATGATACAGAAAAAACTCAACTGGTCTGCCCTGGAGCTGAAGACAGCATCCCTATGCAAGACTCAGGTGGCCCTATGAGAGGTGCTTGTGAGTTTCTGAACCACATTGAATCAAGGGAAAAATGCACCACTATTCATTTTGTTGTATACTACTTCAAAACACTAAACTAGTGACTGTCAAACCTAAGTGTTAAGGCATACATGACAATTTTACAAGTAATATCACAAGCAAGTGTACAGTATGACTAATTCTAATGAAAAGCAACGTTGGATATCACTGTCATGGAAGGAAACACAGCTAAGGAAGGGAACTGGTTCTACCACAGAATGACATGTCCAACTGTTTTAAATACCATCACACAACTTAAAAGAATATAACTGAATATTCTGAAAAAATGACTCTTCTAAAGTCTTGAGGTATAAATGCAGTACTTATTGAACAGAAATAAAAGGTTTAGTAAGAAATCCTAGAAAATAAAACCATACAAGAAATTGTAAAGAAATTAAAAATATCATAAATACCTCTTCAGTTCTCAAATTGGTTTCAAATTCTAGTCCTTCTGCCAACTTTGGTAAAGCTCCATTATTGCCTAATAAAATACAAACGTTAAAATCATTATATTAGGCTGTATTTAGCTCATGCTACAGTAGGACAGTATCCTTTAGCATCATCTCATGAACACAGCATGTGAAGACAATCTCATCTTGTAGGCAGTGTTTGTCTGCAACAAACCAGTTTGAAAAAGCAACTCAGCATCTGCAAGAACACAAGCATTCCTGTGTTTTCCTTAAATACAAGAAGAGTGGTGAATATAGGCTGTCAGCATTCACCAGCTTACTTATGACTTCTCACTTTGCTTCTCCTTTTCCTTTGGAAAAAAAAACCAAAGAACCAACAACACATTTTCTGACCCAATTTCAAATAGCAAATTACCTCTGTATTAATGAGTACATAGGTAGGAGTTAAAGAAAAATATTCTTAGTGTAAAATGACAGTTAGGTCTAAACCCCATCAGCTCTAAAAGCACAACCATTGAAATTATCCAATTTCCATAGACTCAGTACCTCCTGTCAGTGATGGCTGTTGCACAAAACCTTAAAACCCCACCCATTTAATTCCATATGGGAACTACATGCTTTAAACATCTGAAAAACAAGCCATGAAAACACCAACTTCATATGACTTCACAGCTATTCTGGGCACCTGTTTTACAAATGAAGGCAACTAGAGAACAAAACCAACCCCTGAGAAACCAGACCCAAACTCACACCATAAAATTCTAGTGCATTTTTGAAACAATAGAAAAGTCAAACATGAGAAGGAAAAGGCTTTTAAAACAAACACTTGAACAGCATCAGTCCATTTCTATTGGTGTGCACAAAGATAGCGTGATTTCCCCACCGATCTTTCTACCATTTAATTTCTCCAAAATTTGCAATGAAATTTGATCTTTAAAGAATTTATTATTTCCTAAACCTGGTGCTGCAGCTAATCTGGAGAATAAGAAAGGTTGAAAACAGCAGAATGCTCATTATGTGGTATTTTAAGGAACTTGCAACCATGCAAACTCACTTGGAAGTTATTACTTTCTAAGAAAAAATGGAACTGGAAATAAAACATGATAATCTTAGTGATATATGCTATCAGAAGTTTTATATCTAAAATAAATACCTAAAATTACTGCTGACCTAAAATACTTGTTTATTTAGCATCATGGTCCAATTCCTACAGTAACATGAAGGATGACTATTCCAAGTGTATTAGTGTATTCACAAGAAAAAATAATTCAAAAAATTCAGTGCAAGTATTCAGTCTGTGTCCAAGACAAAGAATCCCAGTATAAGGATGAGGAGTTGCTGGAACAAGTCCAGAGGAGGGCCCTGAATATGAAGAAAGGGCTAAAGCACCACTCCTGTTAAGATAGGTTGAAGGACCTGGATTTGTTAAACTTAAAGAAGGGTGCATTGGAACTAGATGATCTTTAAGGTTCCCTCCAACCTGAACCATACTATGGCTCTATAAAGAGAATGAATCTAAATGTCATTTAAAAAAAAAAAAAAAACCTGAGAAAATCTGTAGTTATGATTAAGGATGGTCATTCTTGATCTCCAAAGACCACTACAGAGTCACAATTTTTAAAATGTTGAACATGTGTCTAAATAAAATACATCCTGCCTCCTATAAAAGTATTTTTGATTTTCAGAACGTTAGTAACAAAGCCTATTTATAACTCCATGACAATTACCTCTTGCAAACAATGTATTACTCATAATTTTAATTTAATACATTTTAATAACCTTTCCGCAATCTAATAAAATTTAATTTCTTTCAACATACCTCAGATACTAATTTCTTCAGTCACACTGATACTGACAGAATTACATGCTTAACTACTTTTCATCAATTCATAATTAAATTAGCAAGTATTTCTCAAACTACAAAGAAGTCTGATATATCTGAACAGTATAAGTCATTGCTAATTCTAGTAAGCAGCATTTATTAAGGACATCTATAAAATCAAGAGAGAACAAAACCCCACAGAAATCCTTACCTGAATTAAAGGATGTATTACTCTTCTGACAAGTAATTTCAACTCCTGTATCATCTATTTTGACCGAATTCATTTTATCATCACTGTCATACAACTCTTCTACATGCAACACAGGACAGTCAATTTTTTCCCTCAGTTCTGCTTCTATTGTCTCTTCATCGTGGTTATTTACAGTTAATTCACTTGTACAAACTAAGGAAGGAGTCCGTTCCCTAGGCAATGAAGTCCTTACTTCAGAGAAGTCACTCTCTAAAAGTACATTTGAGTTACAGTTTATATCCCTTAATGTTTCACTCTCTACTGACGCTTCTGAAATGATATAAGAGAGTTCTGATGCAACATCCTCATGCAACACATCTTCAGCTTGCTCATCATCCTCATTCACCTCTGAGGAAGGACTTGCACTCACAGCAGTTTCTGTGCTAATCTCCACGCAAAGGGCTTCATCTACACTCATGAGATTGACTGAATTTTCATCTGTTTCTGTGATTTCACTGTCCACAGTCATCTGAGATGCTGCTGATGATTCCCTCACAACACTTTCATGGGTCTTGTTCTCTTGACCAATGACAAGCAAAGAATTACTGCTTTTTTCTGGGTCTGCAGTTGACAGGATGCATTCAATTTGGTTAGCGGTATTAAAAACTTTCTCACTTCTGTCTTTTACTTCTGAACTCTCAGCATCAAGCTGACTTTCTTCTATGACGGTAAAGGTGAAGAGACTATCACATTCTTCCATTGTGCTCAGAGCAATCACTGCCCCTTCTTTATCTCCTATACCTGAAGCAGCATCCTGATCTTCACTGTTGGTGGCAACCCTCAGCACAGGACCTCCACATTCTCCCACAAAAATCACAGAACCTTTGCTTCTTCCATCTGCATTGAAAGCAGCTAGTCCAAACTGTTCATCTACAGTAGCAGTGGTCTCCACAATCTTACATTCCTCTGATGCATTTGGAGAGATATCTTCTTCATCTTCTTCTGCTACAAGGAGTTGATCCTCAGCTTGTGGTTCTGCACTGATCAGGACTATTTCACATTCTTCTGTCATACTTGTGGTGATCACAGCAGCTTCATATCTCCCTTCCGTTTCTGAAGCAGTGAGTTTATTTTCATCTTGTACAGCTACACTAGACATAGGAGCTTCAAAACATTCTGCTGTACTTGTAGAAATCATTACAGTTTCATTTTTAGACTCTGTTTCTGATATATGAACTGTCTCCTCTGTGACTTCACCTGACATCAGGATTATCTGTTCTTCTACAACACTTGTGGAAATCATAGCACACTCGTCTTTTTCTTCTTTATTGCTGGCAGTTGGGTGACTTTCATCATCTTCTCCTGCACTGGATGCACTGGGCATGGGAACGTCATATATTTCTGTATCTGCAGAAACCACAGTACTTTCATTTGTTTCTTTTGCTTTCACAGAGGGGAACTGACCATTGTATTCTATAGTGGCACTAGACATAGGAGTCTCAAATTCTTCTACAATACTAGTGGAAATCATGGTGCACTCATCTTTGTCCTGTTTACTACTGAAAGCAAGCACACTCTCTTTAAATTCTGTAGCTGTGCTGGGCATGGGCACCTCTGTGCCTTCTGCGTCAACTGAGATCATGGAGCTTTCCCCACTTTCACTTGTTCTCGCAACAGTAAGTGGACCTTCCTCGGCATCTATGACTGAATGTAAGGGAGCATCACTTCCTTCCACTGTACTGGTAGAGATAATATCACCTTTAATTTTTTCCCCTCTGTCAGCTGGAATAAGAGAGTTCTCATCTTCCTTTGGAATTGCACTACTTATAGAGCCATCAAATTCTCTGCTGCCAAAGGTTACAGCACTCTCATGCTCTTCTTCAGTATCAGGCTGACCCCTATCTTGCAGGGCCATAGCACTAGTCATGGGGCCTTCACACTCTTCAGCATCTAAGGGAATCAAAGTACCTTCAGGTTTTTCTATGCATGCAGCCACCACATCCTCATCATCAGCACTTGCGCTGGTTACACTGCTTTCAACTACCCCTTTAGCACTTTTGCAGTTTGTGCCACAATTAGCTTCTTTCTCTGCATCTGTCATGCTGTCAACAGTAAGCTTATCTGTATTTGTGCCAGCCAGTCCTGACTCAGCTTCCATTTGTTCAGCAACTATGCAGATAATGGAACTTTCGCTTTCTTCTGCGCCTATACAAATTAGTGCATTTTCACCTTCCATTCCTGTACAAGTAGAAGCATGCTCAATTTCTTCATTTCCCCTTCCAGTACTGGTCACAATTCCCTCACCTTCTTCATCCTCTTCTTTTGAGCCTGTACTGGTCACAAAACCTTCATCATCACAGGGACCAATGCTGACTATAGTGATACTAGTTTCCTCCTTTGTCCCTGTGCTGTCCATTGCACTTTCAAATTTTTCAGTATCTAAACAAACTGCAAAACCTTCATTACTGTCTTCCAGTCCTGTACAGACAACTGAAATTTCAGCATCATCTTCTGGAGTTATGCCTGTGCTAGTCACTGCACTTTCACCATTTATAGTATCCTCACATTTATCACCATTAGTGCCAGTTGTGGTATTGTCATTTGTGACCACTGCAATACACGCCCCACTTACAGAGCCTTCTCCTTGGGCATCTGTACCAGTTACAGAACATATAATGAAGTTATGACCTCTTTCTTCTGCACCTGTGCAAGTCACAGTACTTTCATGTTCTTTTATTTGGCCAGCTCTCAGACTGCCTCTAAATTCACTTGAACTGTCACCACTTGTTGATCCTTCAGCTGATTCTATACCTGCACTAGTTACGGCACCATCACTTTCCACTTCACTTAAGCAGGACACAGAACTTTCTAATTTGCCTGCACCTCCACAAGTCAAGGTCTTTCGCTTCTCTTCAGTCCCTGCACTAGTTACAGCATCATCTTTTTCTTCTGCTCCAGCACTATTCACACTATCTTCATTTTCTACTCCACTTGCATTGACTGAATCCTTACCACTTTCTTCTGCATAAACCATGGTGCAGTCATCATTTTCTTCTTTTGTACTTGTAAGAAAGCTTTCACTTTCTGCTAATCCTTCAGTGACGACACTGCCACCACCTTCTTCTGCTGCTGTAACTGTGCACTCACCAGTATCTGTTCCTGTAATCAAATTACTCCCCTCACCACTTTTTACCCATATGCCTGTTGTGAAACCTTCATCAGCTTCTATGCTCGTGCAGATTAATGCCATCTCACTTCCTTCTTCTGAGCAAGTCGTCGTAGCATCACTTTCCTTTCCAGAATGTGATGTATCTTCAGCTCCTTCTTCTCCTGTACTAGAGGCCATGACAGTCCCCTCAACCTTTTCTGTGCTAGTTCCTATCACAGTAGCTGGAATTGTTTGCAGGCTGCCGTACAACAAACTAAGTTTACTGCTTCCTGCACTGGTACCTACAGCACTGCTTTTGTTTTTATCTTCCATGCCGCTATTCCCTTCTTGCCCAGTAGCTGGAACAGGGTCTTTGACAGTTTCTTTGGGAACTCTTCTAGATGCTAACACAGAGGAAGATTGTATCACATCAGAAGTATCACGCGTCTCATTATGTTTCACATTATCCATCATTGTGCTTCTTTCTCCCATCGCGGAATCATCTGTATTCAAGCACTCTTTTTCTTTCTTTTTCAGTTTTTTTAGAAGTGCTTTTGCTGGTACATCTCCACAGTCTTCAGTCACACCAGTCATCAAGCTTTCCTTTTTTATTGTCAACTCACTTCTTGGAGTACTTTCTAATTCTAATGGTTCATCACAACCTTGACTAGGTAAGCCAGCTGCACTGTTTTCCATTGTCTGCTTATCAGAATGAGGCATTGCATCATCTTTTTCGATATTGTTTGTCATAATGTTGTCATTAGCACCTTCCATAATAGGACACAACACTGCACTGTCTTCTTGTTCCATGCATACAATCTGTATTGAATCATTCTTCAAAGCTGCATCATCTTCAAACAAAGAAGTCCCATCTGAATTACAGCATTCCTCCTTAGACATACTAGATGTATTACCCAAAGAACGTGTAAAATCAGAGATATCTATTTCCATGGACTTTGGATCAGCAGCATCTTCACTGGGAGAATTAATTGCTAAAGGAACATTATCTGAATTAGAATTTATCACAGTTTTAAAAATCTTTGGTTTTCTGCTGTCTTCTGAATTCTGATCCTTACTGGGAGCATTCAGTAAGATTCTATGACTTTTTTCAGATACAACACCCATTTTATGGGCTCCTTCTTTATGGGGTCCTTGATCCATTGATGGTCGTTTGGATAAAGCATCTAAGGCACCAACTTGCTTATTAAGAATATCTTCTTGTTTATTAGCTTTTTCAACTGCAGCCAGAAACTTCAATTCAGAAGCTTCAAGATCTGCCAAGTTGTGTTTTAACTCCTTACTTGCATAAGAGATTTTTTCTTTTGCTGTGTATTTGGCATCTGTGGCTTGGACTGAATTTAAAAGGCTTTTTCCTTCCATTGTAGATTCTTCTTGTACTTTTGTTTCATCCAAATCAAGTTCCATCATCTCTCCCTCATGACCAGTACACATATCATCACTATTCATACTTGACTTTTGAGGGACTGGAAGAGAGCTGCTTACAGTTATGCCAGCTGATTGCTTTTCCTCTCCAAGCAAATTGTGGTTTGATATAGTACCTTTTTTGTTCTCACAGGATACCTTTTTACTTTGTTTTTTATCTACTGTCGCTGTGATGCCTGTTACTTTATCACATCCAACATCCATTTCTTTCGCATCTTTATCCTCCAATTTGGCACATTCTTCCTTTTTCTTTATTTCCTTGTTGCTGTGCTTTATGTTTCTGTTTTTGTGACCTTCCACAGAGAACTTTCTTTCTAGCTTGGAGTTACTTAAACCTTTATCACCTCTACTTTTCTCTTTTACAGATCCTCGTTCTCCAGAGTGTAACTTAACTCTGTGACTCGAGTCTTTCTGTGATCCCTGAGTTGACTGCATTCCACTTTCATGCTCAAAATCAGCACCACTCTCTTCAGAGATTTTATCTTCATTTTTGGAATTGTGTTGTTTCCCTGAATCACTCTCTTCCATATTCTTATCTTTATCCAGTTTCTGACTAGTCTCTTGCTTTGCTAAATTTTCCTGTAACTCTGTTTCAGATGTTTTTAGTTGTTTACTATGACTCTTTGACTTTGACTTCAATGGATTTTTGTCTTCTGCAAAGCTCTTAGATCTTCGCCTGTCTTTATGAACACCATCTTCCTGTTTCAAATTACAATCAGAGTTAGTTGATTTTATTTCATGTTTTTCTTCTGAGTAACTTTCACTTCTTTTGTGCGATGCAGAAGCAAGTTGCTTTGAGGCACTTATAGAATCCTTCTGCGGCCTAGAATCACTCAGAGACCTTTTGGACTTGTATTCAGCTCTTGATTTCTCTGTTGAGAGATGCCTGTCTTTTTTACTTTCCTTACGCAGTAATTCTTCAGCTTTTAAAGTGGATTCAGAAATACCTTTTCCATCTTTTCCAGTTACTGATATTTTCCGTTCACTTCGGTGTTTACTTTTTCTTTCAGATTTGTCATCTGAGGAAACCTTCATTTGCTGATTATGTTTCTGAGCACCATCCTCTCCTTTCAAACTTTTCTCAGAAGAATGGAGTTCAGCATCTTCAACTGATTTATGAATACTGTCTCCTTTACATTTGTGCTTTAAAGAAAGCTTATCTTCTAATGCCATTACTTCCTTTTCATTTTTATCTCTGTAAGACTTGGCTTCTTTTCTGGTAGTATTTCTCATATGTTGAATTTCTGCGTCACTATCTTTTTTGGGGTGTTTTTCATTTTTAAATATGATTTTTTGCTTCTGTAGTTCATCAGTACTGACTTCTGCTCTGTCCAGTTGTCTTTTTGGATCCTTTGTATCAGTGTCCTGTTGGGTTCCTTCAGTATGAAGAGAGGTGGAGATTTTTCTTTTATGTTCTTTTTCTACTTTAGGATCAGTCTTGTTTTCCTCAGCTGAATGTACTGATTCTGAAAGTCTTCTAAGCGGTTTAGAGGTTTCAGTTTTCCCATGGTTATGCTTTAATTCTTTTGAAGAATTTTTTTCACAAGTCTGCGAAAGAAAGTTAAATATATGTAGGCAGATGTTACAGAGTTCCTTCACTACATGACCGACAATTGTTGAAGGCAAATTAACTTTAAAATCAATACAAAATGTCCACTTATTGTAATAAGAAATGATTAGAAAAATTAATTTTATTTCAACTGATTGCTACTGTAGGAAAGCCAAGAGAAACAGGATTTAACAGTCTGCTTGACCTTGAATATTATTTCTATATTAAGCAACCTTCCCTTTCAAAAACAATTTAAATAGATCTTTAAATAGAGAATAACCATTTCAAATATTCCACGAGTTTCTTCAAAACTCCACTGCAATAGTCAAACAAAATACAGAAACTCCTAAGAGGTAGTTTTAGACTTGTAGCTAAAACTTAACTACCACTTTTTTCGTAACAACGTTGCTAAAAACTAAACATAAAATTCCTCTTTCCTGAACAGTCAGACTACATTGTTATAACTTCCCATAGAAAAGTTCAAGTAGATCAAACTTAAGGCTTTGCATGTAAGACAGACTTTGCTTTTTCTGAAGTCCAACATGCTTTACTGAATACGGTTCAAACTCCTTCCAGTACAAAATGAATCAGCACCAAATAGATAAACAACACAATCTAACATTTACTAGAATTCAGAAAACAAAACCGTAGTGTAAGAGCACTAGCTCAACTGAAAGAGCAAGTAGGAAAAAACAATTCACAAGAACAAACGATGCAATGGTATGCAGTTTGGTATGGATCTATGAACAAGCATTACTGCAATTAAAAAGACCATAGCAGTAGTTTGTTTTTTCTTAAATTAACTTTATTAAGAGACACATACCTCATTTGTCTTCTGTACTTCCTTAGAATCATCTTCAGATGGCTCACATTTCTTTTTCCAACTATCTTCAACATGCCTGAAACAGGTATTTGGACAAGCAATCAGAAAAAAGAGCAACTGAAAACTAGCACAACTTTGTAAACTTTCTGCTCTTAAAGCTGAAGACAAGACAAATGCACACTGAAATACTGAAGTAGAACATGGTTACAAAACTTCTGACTACATAATCTGTCCAAACAGACTTCATAGATGCCCTTTGGACAACACTGTTTTAAAGTAGAGAACGTCAGTGTGACAATATTAGTACTACAGTTGTGCCTGTAAAATAGTTACAGATTTTTTTTTTTTAATTTTTTACAGAAAAGGAAAAAAAAACCCAAACAACTCTCCACTTATGATAAGGAAGAAAACTTGAAAAAATTACATTTACCTTTCAGAAACGTGGTTCATTTACTATACCTACACATATGTAGATATGTATGGGTGTCCAACCACAAAACACGTGCAAATTATAAATACATACACAAGCAGTCAATTAGCTTCACTACTATCAATCTGATGTTTGCCTTTCAAATCTTACTTCCTTAATGAAGTCAAGAAGCAAGGTAGTAAGTGAATGAAAATGTAGTAATAGAAAACTTGAAATAGAAACACAAAACAACAAGTCAAACATGACAGAATACGAAACATTAAATACGTACTAGGAAAGTTAATGGAGATACAACACAATTTTTTTTCTACTAGATGCACAAACACCTAACAGCTGTCCATTCTTGTATCTTTTTATTACTATTCTGTGCATGAAAAGTCACGCAAGGGCTGCTGACTTGCAGTGTATTAAGCAGCCATAGTTTCATACTTATTAGTAACAAAGTTAACCGAGTATCTTAAATTGTTTAAATAACTACAGCCAACTGCAAAGTTGAAGAGAATCTATTTAATCTACCAAAATGAATTTTTGAAGACTTCACTTCTTTTGACTGAATACACAAATACCTTGAATCTCTTTTTCTTTTTCTGCTCAAGGCTACTTTTTTTTCTAAGAATTTCTGTTCTTTAAGCACATCCTTAATGCTGGTACCAGTAGCTTTCGACTCAAGACTTCTCGCTGACGGTTCTTCCAAGTTCAAGCCACTTTTTCCTGAAATATAACACACAAGTGGTGAAATAATTAAGTATGACTTCATGTTACTGCTTTAGCTATAAATGTTACTGAAAGCAGTATGGAGAGTACTGAAGTGTAGCAAAGAATACTAATGTATATTAGTATGCAAGCAATGTAATCATAGATACTCAAGCAACATAATTACGCATATAGGGAAACCTGAAAACAGATTTTTACATTAGTAACTTGAATTGTTCATTTTTTTGTTACTTTGGTATTAAAACATAGTACTTTCAAGAGAAATGAAGACAGACCTAATGCCATCATTTCATCCTGAGTGTTATTTTCCCTTAAAATAAGACCTTGACTTAATTTCAGTCGGGATATAATTGTTTTCTTTAGAGTGTCTGGTATAATGCTATGTTTTGGTTCTATGAGAAAATAATGTTGATAACACACTGATGTTTACAATTGCTGCTAAGCAATGTCGTACAGAGTCAAGGCTGTTTTCAGCAAAGTGCCTAGGGAGCTGAGAGTGAACAGAATCAGGACAGCAGACTTAAACTGGTCAAAGGGATATTCCACACAATATGACATCAAGAGAAAGGAGTTTTTAAAGGGGGTGGGAGTTCATCTCTCTCTCTGTTCTGCTGCTTGGAGGTTAGCTGGGTATTGACTGCGGGATGGTGAGCAACTCCTTGTGTATTGCTCGTTATATACATTTGTATTTTTACACACAGACACATATATATACACATGCATATACTTGTCATAATTATTTTCCTTTTCTCTAAGTAAATAGTTTTATTTCAACCCATGAGTAACATCTTTTTTCTTTTTTTTTCCCCCCTCAATTCTTTCCTCCATCCTACTGGGGCGAGGAGGTGGTAAACAAACAACTGAGTGGTTCTTAGCCACCTGCTGGGTTAAACCAAAACAGATCAAAAGAAAAAAAAAGAAAAAGTTAATGCTAATATATTCATACCTTTAGCATTTTGACTTCCACTTTTCAGGGACTTAGTTTTTTCTGCAGTTTTCTGTTTACGTTTCTCTTCAAGTCTTTCTCTGTTCATTCGTCTTCTTAGGAGTCTCTCTTCTTTTTCTTTGGCCTGGAGATACACAAGGAGGAAAAAACAATTTATCATTAGGTCAATGAACATTCTTAAGATATATAGAAATACTACAGAAAACGGAACGCTTTGGCTTGAGGTGAAGAAAAAATTAGTAGTACTTTGAAAGCTTTATGTCAAAGTGAACAGAATCCTCAAGTACTCCTGTAAGATGAAACTAGCTGAGTCCCAAAGAGTTTCACTGCTGCTCAACACTGCAGATAGAGACCGAGACTTTTTCAACAAAGATACCTAATTTACATAAATATCTACATAAAATAAAAAAAAGCAGAAAAAACCCTACACCACATAGGCTTATAGGCATTTCCTTGCAGACAACTTTTTTCTTCCCCCAGATATAAAATAGAGAGCTAGGTATAACTGCTTCACTACTATTTTTTTTTCCAGCTATATGAACCTCACTTGCATAAGCAAAATACAGACCTTATCTTACTCACCACCCATGAGTCCCCAGCATTAGTTGCTTCAAAGAACGCTATCCTAGAACGCGCATTTAGACATAGCAGAAAACTCTAGAACTGCTGGTTCCTGCTTTGCACGTTTCATTACAGGGGAAACATACTTAAACCTCTCTTCTCACTGACTGCAGACGTACTACAGCTACTGACTTCAGGGACAGTGAGAAATGCATTTGTAAAGAAATGATATAAGGAAGTAGATTGAAGTAGTTAGCCCTGGCCCATGCTACACAAAACCACAATGATGGCAAACCATAGGTAGATAAAAGCTACTTCTTCCACATAAATTCTCATTACATATATTAAAACCACTGTGGACAATTTTTGTTTTGCTCAGGTTTTTTTTCAGTGTGTCTGCAGCAATCTTCCTAATTTCACACTTCCTAATCTTCACACTTAATGACACAAGCAAGAATCACAGAATCGTAGGGGGTGGAAGGGAAAGAATAAGTGCACCAGTGAAAAGCTTGCACATGCTTAATAAACTCTGTATCAACACCAGAACACCGTTCATTTGAGAGTCAGGGAAAAGACGTCAAAGCCATTACTTATTTTTTTTTTAAAAACCTCTATCAAAAGCCTTTTAACTATACTCAATTGAGTGTTTCCCTGGAGTGCATTGCTTTAAATCACGCAATATTGGTTGAAGTCTGACGAAGGGACAGAGGTTAACAGGAAACAAAACTAAACGCCCTGTTACCAACCAGGGCCAAGTTAGATGTGAAATTTCTGTGCTGGAAAGTCTAAGGATTTAAGACAGTGAGCAGTAAGACTCAAACTTACAATGGACTGACGGCGTTGCTCTACAGTTCGTTCATCATCAGAATCACTGAAATACTTGGAGTACAAAAAAGGCTTACGAACATAAGCATGACGAACAGGCTTGGCTTTCCCATCACTCAGTTCATTAGTATGAGGCTTTGTCTTATTTTTATTGTTTTTCTCCTCCTCATCTGAAAAGTTAGTTAAGTGCATGGAGAGATTAATAAATTAAGGCAGCACTTTCAAGATAACTTTTGAAGAAACAAGCCACCCCAAACTTATTTTTTTTAAGAACACAGTTAAAGTTCAAAATACCATTAAATGACTAAAACCTGAAGCACGTATTCACTACTGTATGTACACTGTTCAGCCAAAAATAATTTCAACATGATTAAGCCCTTTGTCGTAATTAATTTTCCTTTATCGTTGTACCCAAAATCATGTTGCTTTATACCTACAGTATTTAGCCACTTTCAGTGCTGCATAAGAATTCAGAATATTACTTTTGCTGTGTATTAAACTAAACTTCATTCCTACACCAAAAATTTGTATACCATTTAAAAACTTAAACTATACAGGTGTGCTGAAAATACATAAACAGAACATATTTGTTTGCAGTAATACAATATTCTTTGAGTAAAACTGAAACAGATTTTATTGATAAGCATTATCAGAGATGGTGCAAAGGTGCTTGTGCTTCATATCATACAAAGTATTTGTACCCGTGAAATATACTTCAAGCTTGTTTTCACTGCATGCAATCTGTCATGTTTACAGGAAACACCAGAGAACATACAAGTAAATGAGTGCTTCTACATAGTATTTTTAGAGCAGGAAAGATAAGCTTGGAGTAACATCCACAGAAATCATTAAGAATCTGTGGTCTGCTCAAGACAAGGAAAACTACAAAACACAACCCAGCCAGATAACAGGTTTAGTGTTTCCCAATTGCCAACGCTAGATAGTTCATGTTTCTTCTGCTGTGGCCAGGTAGAATTTGAATTTGGGAATGTGAGTAAATCTAAAGCTCTGAAAATAAAGTCAGCAAAGTCAAGTACAACCAGTACTAACAAATCACTTCAGTGATTTCAGTTATGCTACATTTCTGGTAGAAAGGAAGGTAAAAACTCTCATTGCAAAGCCTCATATCCATCACTTAAGTGGTTCTGTTCTCTATGAAATACTGTAGTACAAGTAAGATTCACAACATTTAGCACAAATAATACTATTACCAAAACAAGACTCAAAACATGTCTGCTATTCCTCTTTCATGATCACATAAATACTATTAGTCCACATTTAAAATCTTTCAGGTACAACAGAAAAAACTGCAAAACATCAAATTTGTTAGAGAATGTACTCAAATTACAAAAAAGTTGCATACTGTTTCTTGCAATTTTACCGCCACAATTAACAATCTAATTGTTTTACCATCTGATGTGATCTCCCCCTCTTCAGTACTGTCAGAAATCACAGGTTCTTCTTCACTTTCCTCTTCAAAGGAAGAAAGGTCACTAGTATGGACGGAGCTGACAGTGATGTCACTGAGTACATCCATATCTGAATCTATTGACGTATGTTCTTGCAAAGAAGAAAAATACATTAGTTTTAATACAACACATTGTATTCGAGAGCTCTTCTTGCAAAAACAAAAGTAATTTTAACTCTGAAAACAAAGTGTTAAGAATAAGAAACAGCAAAAGGGGAAAAAAAAAACCATTTCAAAACCTTAAACTGCTGAGTGGGAACTCTGAGATCTTGTTGGAATAACACATGACCAAGGAAGCATACACTTGAAGAATCAAAGATCTATGCTTCCTGATTCATGTACCTCACTGAAAGGAGATGAGCCATGAGCTAACTGTGGCTAGTTTGTCAGAACTAGCAGAAAAGATATGTTCCACATACATTTCTAATTCAGTCCCTAGATATACTTTAACACATCCATATTTTAAGAAAGAGCACTGCCCATATCATACCTTCTTTAGTACTTTCAGATGCTTTATGCTTATTGCTATTTTTTTCTGGAACTAACTGTTTCACTGGTTCTGACTCTTTCACTTGTTTTTCTTCTTTTGACTTAGTAGTATCATCGCTTTTCTTCTTGTCCAGTTTTTCTTTCTTTTCTTTTCTTCTTTCACCTTCTGGTTTCTTTTCACATTTATCTATTAATTTACTTTTCTGATCTTCACCATCCTGTAGTACTTCTTTACTTGTTTCCTTAATGGTAATAGATGAACTATTGGCGTCTTTTGCTGAACTTTTTATTTCTTCACTTTGGCAAGGAAGCTCATTTGAATCTTCACACTTCACAAACAGTTCAGCTCCTTCTCCAGAAAGATCAGAAATTGCTTTCTCTTTGTCAGGTAAGTCTTCCATGTTTCTCTCAGTGATACCATCTACACTCTGCTGAGATAATAGTCTTTTTGCAGCTTTGTCATTGTTCTTGGAACTTGAATTTTCTGTTGAAGCCCTGGCAGCACTTGCTTCTTGGTTCAGAGAAGTTATTGTTTCCAAAATGGACATTGCATCACTAGCTACATTGCCACTCGGAGCTGTAGTAGAGACACCTTGAACAGAAAGAAAGAAAATAGTTTAAGATAGTTTCTATCATTTTCCATGATGGTAACGTTTGAAAAGAAGTAGCCATTTAGACAGAATGACAGTGACATTAAGAAAGTCAAAAGAAAAAAGAAATACTACTCCATTTAAGGCAAATAATTTAACCAAAAGGATTGACTAACTTTGCATCTAGTGATTTCAGTTATATAAAAGAGATTTCAGTTATAAAAAGAAGAACAAGATGTTACATCCTCAAGAAAAAGAAAGGATTGTATATGAGAAGAACGCTCAACTTTACCATCAGTAGGCTAGGGAGAAGCACAAAACAGAATACTGCCAAAAGCACAAATTCTACATCTCCTCCCTCTAGTATCTCCATAAATGATATCAGAAATGGACTCAGTGTATTGCTTATACAAAAATAGAGCTATCAAAATACCATATCACTTTCCCATTCTCTTAAATTGAATTTTAAGATGGATGAGAAAGGGTTAACTGGACTAGCACTGCAAGCTGCACAGCTGGCTTGTTAACCCACTTACTTTAAAGGAAGCGGGCCCCACAGGAAAAGAGCCAGGATTTAAATAAAGGGTCTGGTTACAAGTAGATGAACTGCTGTGGAGTCTCTTAGGAAAGGAAAGAATGGACAAATACCTGCCAAAGTGTTCAGAAGCTGATACAGGGCAACAGAAATGAAAAACAAAGTAAGTGATGTGTTTATAAACAAACTAAGGATTGGCTGATTTACAGCAGAACTTAAGCTCCTGAGAACCTTAGCACACAGTGACAGAATTAAGACAAATGCCTTCCAGATAACCTCTTTTGATCTACAAAAACATTTAAAAAAAAAATAAAATCAAATCATTCTTTTCGTACTGCTACATTTCATTCGATCACACAACACCTACAGGGTCAAAGTCTAAGACAAACTTTCTTCCCCACAATAAATTGGTCCCTCAGGCAGAAGTGACAAAGTGATAACATGATGACACCTCTCTTTCCTTCTAACTTCATAACTGTAACAAGAGAAGTATTATTGCATGTTGCCTGGAGCTCAGCTTCCGGATATGGACATCAATGATTCCGCGCTAGCAGCAAACCTAGTCAATGTCTCCTTTCTTAAGGAAAACAAACTTTTGATAATAGACTGCTAACAGAAGTGGTAGAATACCTTGCACTGCAACAGATGCGTCTGTTTTCTCCTCACTTGGAGCTGTACTGGGGCCTGCTTCCTCTTTGTGATTCAGTGTTGCTAAAAATTCATGGACAGCTTTTTCCACCTGAGGTCTGAATGTGTGATTGATCTTTGGGTCCACAACCTGAGAAATAATTCTGTCAATTCCAGATTCCAGCATTCCAGACCTGGAACAAAGTGAGATTTATACTTAAGAAAGTGACTTTTGGAGAACATGTTAATGACTTATGTTCATTTAGAGATCACATAAACACCCTTAAATTCTTCATATGAAGCACTAATGTTTTCTGAACACCACTTGGGTATGTATTTAGTCTGTTGTCTGTATTTCCACAGCTCTAACACCTTATGAATTAAGAATTAGTCTAAGAAATGAACTGATCCAACTGTAGGCAACTGACACAGTATGCAACAGAACAGTCTGTGGCTGTGTCATTACTGGTTACATCTACAAACATTAGCTAACTGTAAAAGTATATTTTGGGAAAAAAAAATTAAGAAGAAACCTGATCTTATCAACTCCCATGGCATAAAACAAATACTTTGTGGATAGCATGAGGAACAGATTAATACTACATCATTCACCGCTGTCCTAACTCACTTTTTGAACAGTGCGACAACTCAAGAATCTGTACAGCTTTATAGAACGCCTTTAATCTTAAGTAAAGAAAATTAAAGACAATAGAGAACTTTTTATCTTAGGGTTTTCTCTAGATAACTGAACACATTTGTTCACAAATCCCTCATATGACCCAATTCAGCAACAAAACTCATGCTACTTAAAGAAACTTCCCAATGCTTCATGACCATTTTTTAAGAAGTAAAACTGAAGGAATATTAACAGAATAATCAAGTGTTAGATAAGTGCACGACATCATACTGCTGTAAGAACAGTTCCACGAAAGCTCTTTTCCCCCTAGTCAGATTTATTACCCCTGGTATTAGCAACTGGGTTTATTACTCACTAAGAAATAGTTACGGTTACCCTGAGCTGGGATGTCAGAAACAAGCCTTCCATCACTGGATCAACTAGAAAAAAGACAAAGTAGCATTTGCAGCCTAACTCTGACTAATGCTGATGACCACTTGCTAACTGAAATAATACCACCTTTTGCTTAAACAAACAAACCAACCAACCAACCTACCCATAAGTCTCTTTCTCTAGAAGTTTTCTTTCAACAGGCAGCTTACAACTGACCCATAGCCTCAGTCAGCCATCACAGGATACCAAAAATCATAAAACCATGACACAAGAGCATGAGCGTATTCCAACAGAAACCGCACAAGTACCACTTACTTGAGAACCTGCTGCCTAATGTTATTTCTCAGCTGGTTCTTGTTGAGATGAGGGCTCCAGGTATGAGTGGCCAAATGGTTGCAAACGAAGTTATCGACACGCTGTCTCAAATTCTGATAGGCAGGCTGAGAAGAAAAACAAAGCACAAGACGACAGAGCAGTTGGATGACGAGCGGCCATCCCCGCGGCGGTTGGAATAGCCGCAGGCCTCCCAGAGGCCCGCCGCAGGCAGCAGCCGTTCCCGGCTCTCTACGAGGAGCGTTTAACGCGCGCTACCGCCGGAAAGCTCAGCAGCAACAGCCGCGCTCGCACCGCCGACCTCAGAGAGCGCGGCCTCAGCTTCGCACCAACGGACAGCCCAGGAGAGCCCCGCGCGGCCGCCCCTCAACCGGCCCGGGGAGCGGAGCCGGCGGCTCCCGGGCACCGCCGCCCGCCTGCCCGCNGGCCGCGGGGATCCCGCCGTCGCTGCCATCCTCCGCCGCGCTGCTGCGTGCTCCGCTTGCCCCGCCTCTTGCCCCGCCCCTTCCTGCGCTGGCCGCCATCATGGTGGGGGCAGCGCCGCGCGCTTCCTCCCTCGGGCGCGGGGCGGGGCCACGGCGGCGGTTGGGGGCGGGGGTTGTGGCCGGTCCGTCCGCTGNCAGAGGCCCGCCGCAGGCAGCAGCCGTTCCCGGCTCTCTACGAGGAGCGTTTAACGCGCGCTACCGCCGGAAAGCTCAGCAGCAACAGCCGCGCTCGCACCGCCGACCTCAGAGAGCGCGGCCTCAGCTTCGCACCAACGGACAGCCCAGGAGAGCCCCGCGCGGCCGCCCCTCAACCGGCCCGGGGAGCGGAGCCGGCGGCTCCCGGGCACCGCCGCCCGCCTGCCCGCACCTTGGTGTCCACGTCGGCCAGGCAGTCGCGGCGGAACTGGTCGAAGAGTCCCTGGCTCTTGAGGTGACTGACGATCATGGAGACCAGCTCCGGCTCCGCCGCGCCGGCCCCGGCCCCCGGCAGCGGCGGCTGTTGTTGCGGGGGNGGCCGCTGCTTCCGCTGCCGCGTATTTCTTGTAGCAGTACGCAATAAGGTGCAGAAGTCAAGGGTGTCATTTCTGTAAATGCTTTTCTGATGTTAGAAATTGTGTGTGACCATAATAGTGGTTGAAAAATATAGACGTTGCTAGTAAGTTAGCAACATCGTAAAAGTATTTTTTTGGTTAAGAAAAGGCAGCAAGACTTACATTCATATATATACATACATATATTTCTATTTTCAAGAAAAATAAATAATAATGCAGAAAATGAAAAAAAAAAACCCACCCTTTGTCAATGGTTTACGGGCAGGTTCGGCCTGGTTCCGTGACGATTGGTGCGGGGGACCCACGGACCCACGCCCCAGGAAAGGGGAAGGGGGAACGGGAAAAGGGAAAAGGGAGATGGGCCTAGGAACAAAACAGCGGCAACGATCTGAGGAGGAAAGCTAATTTACTAAATAAGATATCAGAAAGGAAAATAACACAATATAATATAATTGGAATTGAGGCTAATGAATCAAATAAAATGAGGAAGAGAGAGTGTCCAATAAACCGAAGGCTTTATGCTAACGCTGAATTCGGACAGCTGCAACAAACACCCACTGCTGAGCTCGATCCCGAAGGGAAGAGAGAGTCCCGTGACCGCAGACAGTTTTTATCTTTCCCTCTGAGCATAAATACGTAAAATGCAAATCCTCGCAAAGTCCTCTGGGGAATGTAGTTCTTCTCTTCTGAGACAGGTACACCCAGAACTATTGATGATCCATGGAGCTGGAGTATTAACTCTGTAACTCCCAATATACCACATGATGTTATGATGTGGAATATCAATAATACAACAAAAATCATAAAACCATAACACCCTTTTAACAGCACAAGCAATATACTTGCTTCATGAAATAGCATACCACTCACACACAAGACGTCACAGCCTGCAATACCTGTGGTCTTTGAGTATGCCATGAAAGACAGTGGAGAGCCGGAAGCCATGAATGAGATTTAGAAATTTAAGGGTTATCAGGGTTCGGTTATGCCCAGTGGTCTGAAACTATTGTAACAAGCAGTCCATCATCTAATTGATTCAACAGCTTGTTCTGTGCTATGAGTATCCTTCTGTCCCAGGTTACACACAACTTACTGTTGCAGGCTTTCTAGTTGTTTTATTTACCAAGCTAAGTAATCCAGCACTGCAGAACATTAATCCTAAACGGTAGCTGAAGATGGCTTTTTTTGTTGTTGTCTGGGTCTGGATGTATACTGTCCTGTGGGAAGATGCTGTAAGAGAAACTAAAAGCCTTTTGTTAATAAAACAACAATTTAAATTAAACTGAATTAAGCCCTCTGTAATCTCTGTAGTGTTTTTACAAATAAGGATACACAGAAGAGTGAGCTGGGAAGAACTCAGATTTCATCAGGAATGTCTGAAATACCTGAGCAGATTCTTGGGTAGTAAAATCTCTAAAACTGCCTAACACCAGCTAGAAATTCACCCCAGCTGAATGACTCAGTTCATCTTCTAACGTCTGTGCTTTGCACCTTCTGTGTTATTGTTGCTCCATTTTGTGAGCCTTATTTTCTTTCACTGTGTGGCTTATGTGTTATTGTGGCACAGTAAAACACTGAGCCTTCGGTGATGAATTGCTTTGTTGTAAAAACATGCATCCCTGATGCATAAACAACATATTTCATGATTATCTCTGGTTAAAAAAGTGTCAGATTTTCTTATGCTTGCTGATACAAGCAAACTTAATACAAAAAGTCAAAATTACATCAAGAAAATTATGTCAGAAAGTCAAAATTGCTCACGTCTGTGAGCAATCACTGTCTAGTCCAACCTGTTTTGAAACAGCAGAAAAATGGTGCCAGAATTGCTGAGATTTTATGTTTCATCTGTACAGCAAATCTGGCTTCAGCTGAGCTGCAGCATGGAGTGCTCAGGTTGAAAGACAAAAATGTGGCCAGGACATGTGCTGTATCTTTAGCTGTGATGTTATCAGATAGATATCCTAGTGCAGCAATAGTTTTGGTGTATGAAGTTCTTCAGCTGGCAGATATGATTTTGTCATCCTTTCTGCATAAGTAAAAACACTTTTGTAAACTCTTTGTTGTTTACTAAAGCGTGCTTGAAATGCTCTTTCTGCCTTCACA
This sequence comes from Odontophorus gujanensis, assembly GCA_013399175.1. Taxonomy (NCBI): domain Eukaryota; kingdom Metazoa; phylum Chordata; class Aves; order Galliformes; family Odontophoridae; genus Odontophorus; species Odontophorus gujanensis. The sequence goes on along the minus strand of VXAB01000664.1, from coordinate 933,071 downwards.
ACTGTGTTTGTCACAAGTGTTTGTGTTTTTATTTGTTCTAGCATGCATGAGCACGTTTAATTTTTTTTTTTTTTTTCATGTGGCACCGACTAGTAGGGCCTATGCAAAAGATGAAGCTTGCTAGCTTAAGTGTATTATTGAATGGAATGGCAAATGTATTTTGATGCAGTAGGTGGCTGCCTGTCCAAAGGCAAGCTTTTGGCAGGCTAAATGCTGGAAGAAATGCAAACACTGGCTAGACAACAATTTCTGAAATGTTGAAATAAATGTTTTTATTTAAACTAGCCTGACACGACCTTGGTGCTTAAACCTCTCTTACTTTTTAGTCACTTCTGAAAGATTCCTAGAGAAAAAAACTGAAACTGCACGAGATCCTAGTCCTCATGCACAAACTGAACAGTGATTGAAGTCGGTGACAGTTTAGTTCAAGGGAGGGCGCACATTGTAGCTCCTCAAAGTGGCTAGTCAAATAGATAAACTGCAGTGTGCTGCAATAATACTAAGGCTTTCATGTTCAGTAACTAACATTTTTTGGTTGTATTTGCTGGCTTAAAGTTGACTGGATAAATTTTGAAAAAAAATTGTGTCACATTTCAACGATCGACATTTTCAAATAGTTTTTATTTGATGCGAAGAGAAATGAACTCATTTTCATAGCTTTAAGATGTAAAAGTGCTTTAAGCTTCTGACTGTAACTTTATCAGAAAGGTTAGTATTTTTGTTTCAATTTCAGACCTTCAATGTGACATCCAGTTTGCACATCGTGCTTATAAAGTTATATTATAACTTTATAACTTTTTTATATAACTTTAAATATAAACTTATATTATTTTTCAGGTACAGCTAAACCCCTTTTCCATTTGTTCTCATTTTATGTCTCTGTTAAGGCCCAAAAAAAGGATTTCTTCATCCCAAAGTTTTGTGAGAAAGATGAGTAGAGCATGTTTGGTGGATGATATGTGAGAGCAAGAAAGATTACTGCCATAAATAGCTTCACTCCACACAGTTAATTGATTTTTTTTCTGTTACATGAAAGAAGTCTTCAATGGCAGATGGAGTCTTGACCTGACCACGAGGGAAGGATGCATCTACATGGCCATGGTGGTGACTTAAGATATATTTCTTTGTGATGCACTCTTCCATGGTAATGAGGAGACAAGCACTAAAGCTTTCTTACTTCTTCACAAGTAATCAACGACTAATTGATGCAACATGGCTGGGATTGATATTGGCATCTGAGGAACTGGATGTCTAGCTCCTGCTAACTTGATTGATGGTCTCAGTATATCTTTTTTGTTTTGTTTTGTTTAGATCTAGGTTCCTGCCTGCTGAAGAATTAGTGCTTTATTTCACCATTCACATGAAAAACATTAGATTGAGTGACTTCGCTCCCTGTAATAGATGTTTTACTTCGCTGTTTGTTTTTGACTAGAAAATACATGCTTCTATTTGTGTATAAAGAGACAAAGAAAAAGTTAATAGAGACTTTTTCTACAGAGAGAGCACAAGAGATTATACACTCTTTCACTCTTGCCTAAATGTAATTTTAATGGTAAGGTAAAATAGTACAGCTTAAACATGAAAGCATAGCGAGTGGATACACGAAAGCACGACACCTTTTATATCAACATTCTTTGCTGACTGCAGCAAGGTGAAATGAAGGTGGAGGCACTGCTTAAATGCGATGCATGAAGCCTAAAGTAGAGTTGATGGACTGAATTCTGCTTTAATTTATACCTAGTGCAGTTCCATTGAAGTCAGCAGGGAGATGGATCAAAGCAGGACTTTGCTGCTAAATAATAGGGTGCTCAAAATTGCTCATGCCATCTTTTTGCAGCCTTGGTTGTAATCCTCAAGGGAAAATTAGAGTTATCATATTTAGTACAGAAAAGTATTTTCTGTTGAAAATTGAAAATGTTTAGAAACAGAATTAAAAAAAATAAAAATTGAAAACAGAAGTTTGGTCTTCTCGCTTGCTGTTTTGTGTTGAGGTGATGTAAGTTCAGAGGAAAATTGCCTGTGAGATGTCTTTCAACAACATTCTTTTAGGAGAGGTGGGGCTGGATGGAGGGAAGAAGACGAGTTATTTTGTCACTGCTGACCTGCTTGGATCACTATACAGCTGGGCACCTTTGAGATCTTCAACTGAGATTATTGGGAGCCTGCAAAGAAAGGGCTGGTAGGAAATGGGACCTGGTGGAACACAATGTCCTGCTGGCTATGGCTGTGAGATGGCACTGTGGGTTGGATGTGGTCGGTGGTGTGTCCCTATTCCCAGCCTGCTTGTCAGTGTGGATGTAGACCTGCTGGGTAACTTAGCCTGAGATCCTGTCCTTGCTCTCCATTGAGCAGGGAGAGGGGAGGGGAGTGCTGTCCATCAGTCTGGCTGCTGTGGTGGCCCTGAAGAGCAGACTGGAACCCATAAGCATTACACTTCAAGGCGAACTGCAGCCCTCAGAACTCATTCTGAATAAGGTGAGATGCGGGGAAATAAATCTTCAACGAAACAGCAGAAATAGTAATGCTCATTTCACATGAGATTAAGTCCTAAATGCTCCCTCCTCGTGTCTTTCTTGTACTCCCAGCTTCACTGCTCTAAAGCACTCCTTTATCTCCATCACACAGCTTATTTTTAATTTGTGCAAGGGAATGTGTGTTGGCATGCACCCTGACTGGGTGACTGCTGTTGCTGATGTTGATACCTTTCCTTCAGCAGAGGCACTTGTTCTAAATCTTTCCTCCTCACCTATTGATTTTCGCAAAGATGGTAGGAATTTAATGTCTTTAAGATTGACACTTTTCTGCCAGACTTCATTAAAATTGGGCAACAGTTTCAAAAGTTATGGGGCAGGGGCTGGAGAAAGACAGATAAATAGTCAAAGAATTGTTATCCAGGGGAAAAAAGAAAGAAAATAAATGAAGAGAAGCCTGGGTCTGCTAGGATATATGGATGTATCTCCATATAGAATATGGAGATAACTGGCTCTGAATGTATTCCGAGACCAGCTGCTTTCTGAATAGGAACTGAAGGCAGACAACAATCCCAGCTAGTGCACCACTCCTCAGTGCTGGGGCACAGGAAAAGGGAAGGTTTTCTATTCCATTCATTTAACTGGAGGAAAACAGAAACTCAGGGAAGATTCAGCATTGCGAAGTCCAGTTCCAAACATTCAGGTGTTCCATGTTTGATCATAGAGCAGGAACTGAGTATTTTTTGAAGTTTATTCTTGTGAATATGTACATGAGTAAGACACCTGAAGGTGTTTTTTGCATTCATTTGCTCCAAGGAGGTCTGAAACCTTTTTGGAGTGGAGAGGTGCAGAGTTGCTCCAGAAGTGAGATTTTTAAGAACAGAAACAACATGTTTTTGTACTCAGTAAAAAGGAGCTACTGAGGCTGTAAATGAGGAAAACAATTTTGCAAAAGCCTTTTTCTCCTGTTAGTATGCTTGGCCAGAAGAAAGAAAGACTGCTGGAGCACAGCCCTCCACTGTCCTCAGGCTGCTGCACCCAGCTGGCTTGTCCACAGCCCCTGCCAAGCACACGGCAAGATGGCTTCATCTGCAACTTCCTCTGCAGGAATTGCCTCAGGTAGCACTAACCTTGTCTTTTTTTGTTTTATTTTACCCCGTGGTCTTTGTTGCTGCGTGTTAATTGACCATCACCTATCTGTCTTTGTTAACACCAAACATAGGCTTGTTTTGTAAGAGCAGTTCTTCAGAGCAGTGCTGCACTGCAGCTGATTTATTTTTCTAGTTAGAAATGTCATTTACTGTAGGATCTTTTAGCTGTTTGTATTGTATACTTTACTTAAAGACAGTTTAAATTCCTTCTCCATTAGACATTGACTTAAAAGTGTATTCTTCAAGATTTTATCAGGAAGGTGCTGGGAAAATTTTGGGCTGTGCCCCTTTATCCTGTAGTGTTATGTGACAGTGGTAACTTGTCACAGAGCAGAAGTACTTGCTTACTCAGACACCACCCAAGATATCTTAGAATTTTAACTGCAAGAAGGGCAGCTTTAGAAAAACAACTAAAGTTTAGAAAATTTAAATAGAAATCATTTGCTGGTAATTGTCTGCTCTCCTCCTCAGCTTGATCTCTCCTTACTCCTCTGTTACAAGGACTCTTGAACAAGAATCTGCTCTCAATCTTCTTCTATCTTTGATGTTAACATTGAAGAAAATCATCCAAAATGGTTATGATTTTCTCAGTCACAACATTGACTCTATAAGTAGTAAGTTGTTTACCAGGACTGTTTGTTTTCTCACATGAGAAATAGTAGTTTCAAAATTTCCGGAGTTTTGACTGTATCTACTTCTCTCCGTTAATGTAAAAAAGCACTAGCTTCCCACTCTGCTGAGACAGAATGAATAATTGCCCTTTTTGGATGAGAATACTCTAGTCTCCTTTTTCTTGCTTTCTAAAGTAAAAAGAAAGGATATCACGAAACTTCTCAGGACTGGTACCACAAGGCTTCTGCCTCTGAACAGATGTGTGCAGCATGTGATATGAACTTGGGCTATTTTCAGCTTTGAATACTGAGTGATTGTTAATATCAATTTTATTTAAGAACTATTACAACCTGGAAAGACCTGTACATGCATGTATGCACATTATGTATATAAATATATATTGTTGTTTAATAAAGATATCCTTCTGTTCTTGCTTGTCTCCGTCAAAATTCTAAATAGTCTTGAGACACAGTTTCATGCTTCTCTGCTTGTTGAAAAGGCTCTGAAGAGATAAAATGATCACAAATAAGATGTACATACTCCCCATAAACTAAAACTGTCTACAACATAATAGAAATCTCTTCATAAGAATGCCTGCAATAAACATCTCAGGAGAGGAAGGAAGTGAGAAGAAAGATACAAAATCTTTCAGAAGTCTGTCAAAGCTGATAATATTGAAGCTTTGTGAAATCTGAAAAACTTGTGTAGCACTAGGTTGTGTTTTGACTTTTCCTGCTGCAGATCCATTAATTGCAGTGGTACAGTACAGCATGTAAATCAGAGTGGGACTTTACCTTATGTATAGCAGAAGAGAAAAGGACAGAATTGCCATATGCCAGATTTCTCACTTTGCCTGGGGGATAGATTAAAATAACTTATTACACAAGCAATCCAAACCTCAGGGGTAGGTTAAAGTATTTCTAGATTCTCCTGGGATGTATATTATAGATTACTCCTCTGATATTAAAACAGAGTAAATGGGGGGAGGGAGTGGGCTCCCACAGCTGTTTCCTCTACAGAGCTGTTCTCAAATTCTTTTCCTGCCACAAAATAGCAGAAAGAGAGTCTTCAAGTATTTCTAAGAACCTTTCTTCCTTCCTTCTTTCTCCCCAGGCTTCCTTCCATCCTTCTCTGCCTCCTTCCTGCCTTCCTGCTCTGCTTCCTTCCTGCCCTGCTTCCTTCCTGTCTGCCTTTCTCTTTTTCCCCCTTTCTCTTTTTAACTTCAGTTTAACTGCACTTGGAACATGCTTCTCACGTTTTATTGAAGTACTGCTCCGTGTAACTGCCATGCTATTTGAGATGGCTATTTGTACTAGTGTATGAGCAAATTAAGAGTAAGTAAATACTACATAAAATGATTAGGGATTTTAGATAATTTTAAATTTTGAATTTTATGCTTTTTTTTTTTTGTATCATTCTTTCTCTTAGGTAGACCAAGTAGACTGAAATTATGGATACTAAAATTATTCCATATATTTGTTTAAGCTTATTCTTCCATTCTTCAAACCAGCTCCCCATGGACACATTTGTATAAACAGAAGTATGCTAATTAAAATTGCTAGGGAGACACAATCTATTTAAAGTCTCAAAGCACAATTTTACTTTTAGGCTTCATATGGTGATAGTGCAAAAGAGCAAAATTTGTCTTCAAGGTTTAAATATAATGAAATGAATTTTTTCGTCAAGTATTAGCTATTTGGCTGCATGCTGCTCTTATCTCCTCTAGCACGCACCTGATTTCCTTTTCTATCTTGCCTTTGTTCATTTTTAAATCTCCAGTGGTCTTTCATGTTTTTTAAAGGACTGCAAAACTCATTAAAACTTTTCAATTGTTTACTTCCTTGTGCTTTCTCATCTAACTGTCCTTTCACAGGTCCTTCATTTTGACACAAAGGAACAAACTTCAAACAGTTTGGATATGCTACTGTCTTTACTGATAGCATTTACGTGCCTATTTATTATAACCCTATTTATTATGACATCATATGTGCTCAAATCTGGTGTATGATATTTTTCAGTCTTACATCTTAATTTTTCAAACATGGATGATTTAATTCCACTCTTTCAGGTCTGTAGCAATTGTCACCATATTTTTTTTCCAGGATGACAGTTCTTGTGCTTGTTTTCTGCAAGAGGCTGTTCTGAAGTTTTCCCTTAGGGATAGTGGTATAACTCAATAGCTAAGTGTATTTTAACCTTATTTTTTGGTCTTCAGAAGAAGCAGCTCTCTTGTATCTAAATGAAGGAATACATTCATGGCTGCAGCCTGAAATCTTAAATTGTTGTTGAGGAAAGTGTTACCATATTCCCTGCAACAGGGAGCAGGCGGTAATCCGCAGAGCTCATCCAACTTCCCTCAGCCCCAAATTCGTTGACATGACAAAGTGTTCTGTTTGTGCAGCGATGTGTGACTTGCACATTTTGGCTAGATTCTCTAAAGTGGGCAGAGTTTTTAGGCTCTCATCAAAAACAGTGTAATGGCCAATTTGGGATTTGTGTGCCACTTGCAGCAAAAAGGCAACTCAGAGACAGGCATCAACAGCTTGTTTAGCGGGTGGTAAGTCCCCTGGCTGAGAGGACAGGAGGAAGCAAGAGAGCAGATGAATGAATGACTAGTACATACTTCTCCAAAATAAACTTGCTTAAAAGTCAGGAACAGAACTTGTCAGTGGGAAGCCTACAGGTTCAGTACATATGCTTGTGCCTAGAGCACAGAGAAGTTCTTTTCATTTGTAGCATTATTGCAGTAGCATTTTCTTTCTGTGAGGATGAATTGTTTTCTGACAGTTTGGGTACTCCTTGTTTTGCCTAACAAGTGGGACGCTCATGGCATTGCAATGCCTCATTCACTTCCCTTCGGATTTGAGATTTATATTGTAATATAAGTGACATGAGCTTGATCCAATTTACCTTATGTGTTATTTTAAAGCATTTTTTACTAAATACTTTATTAATAGCCTCTGCTTCTCTGCACTCCCAGAGGAAGTGCAGATTAAATCTTACAATGTTGCTTCAGACTATTAGACAGCAGCCACAAATACTTGATCCCGTAGTTTCATGATACGCTGGCTTTGGCACTGAAGCTTACCTAAGGAGTTTCATGAGTTCTTGCCAATTCAGTTTGCTTGTTTCTCCATCTGCACCACTGCTTTATCTGAAATCACATATTTTGATGGTCATTGGTATAAGCCAAATCACAGGATGAGTCCACTCAAGAACTTATGGGGCTGCAAAAAAGTTAGAGTCATGGAATCATGGAATCATTAAGGCTGGAAAGAGCATTAAGATCATCTAGTAGTGATTGCCTGATGTCTCTATTTAGGAAGTTGTCTTCTTGGAAAGCTTATC
>VXAB01000664.1:850440-925458 GCA_013399175.1 Odontophorus gujanensis | reverse complement strand
CAGAGATCTCCTTGAAAGAGTCCAGTGGAGGGCTACAGAGATGATAAATGGCATGGAATGCCTCACTTATGAGGAAGGGCTGAGAGACCTGGGTCTGTTCAGCCTTGAAAAAAGAAGACTCAGAGGGGATCTGATCCACATCTATAAATACCTGAGGAGTGGGAGGCAAAGGGACGATGCTGGACTCTTCTCAGCAGTGTGTGGAGATAGGACGAGGGGAAATGGTCACAAACTGAAACATAGGAAGTTCCACACAATTGTGCATGGGAACTTCTTCACAGTGCAGTGACGGAGCACTGGCACAGGCTGCACAGAGAGGGGGTGGAATCTCCTTCTCTGGAGATGTTCAAAACCCGCCTGGACGCCTACCTGTGCAACCTGGGCTAGGGAGCTGCTTTGGCAGGGAGGCTGGACTGGGTTATCTTTGGAGGTCCCTTCCAACCACTGCAATTCTGTGATTATGTGATTTACTGTTGACTGACACAGAAGAGATGAGCTTCAATGTTTAGGAAAATGAGAGCTCTGTTTTGAAACTGCTTCAGTGAAAGAGGCATTTTCAAGGTCCCCCCATGTTGAAATGTGGATCCAGTGGTAGCTAGCGAGGAGAAACATGCTGCAACCTTCTGAGAACTGAACTGAGTCCTCCTCTCTCCATTTTTTTTACCCTCTGTTCTTTGTTGGGAAATAGCTGCGGTGTAGCTCAGGCCTTGAATTTGACAGCAGCCACAGCTGTGCTGGGTGCATTTGCAGCCTCTCTGAGCTGTGTGCCCCAAGCTGTGGCCTGGCAGTGCTTTGTGACCTCAAATGAGACCCTCACACTATAGAGCCCGATTTAGCAGACATTTCCCATCACTTGATCAATATGACCTGAAACTGACAGAACTTGAGGCCTGCTGGAAGAATATGTTGCTTTTTATGTCAGCTATTTTTTTCCACACTAATTAGTTTGACTGTCCAGGCTAATTAAGATCCAGACTTTGCTGCAGTGAATGGCAAAATTCCCGTTGATTTCGACAGAGCCTGGCTTTCACAGCGTTTCGAAGCCTGTGTTGCTACTCTCCGTTTTGTCAGCAGGTGGCAATATCTCCTTTTCTTCTGCACCTCGGAAAAGTTCTGTGAGCAAACGCAAACTCTGTTCGGACAGATATTCCTGCTTTGCTGCGGGTATTCTGACTGGGAGCTAGATAAGATCTCCTTCCAAATCTCTTTTAACATTTAAGTGCTTCCTTAGTCATCAAAGTATTTTTAAAAACAGAGCTCTGGAAGCCTATCGCTGTACAAGACATCGCTCCTTTCCATACCCCAGCTCTCAATTTCATGCAGAACTCCCACAACTCAAAATCAAAACACACGATTTATGTATATTACAGGTTTGGTTTTTTTTTTTTACTGTGAACCACAGACATTACTAAATATGCCAGCGCTCAGAGCTCGTAAACTTGTGTGCTCTAGCATCCAGACTTCATGTGACTTATTAATATTTCAAATGAGTCTTTTAAACAGATTATACGAGTAAGAAAAAATAAACATTTTTGCATGCCTGTTGTTAAGTCTTTGCCTCACTTATTTAGGCCCAAGCAATCCAATGTGCAGTGTCCCTTCCTGATGGAGTGATTGGCCAATATCAAGCCCAAGGTCATCAAGTCCTTGAGCTGTCTTATGTTTAAGTGCCAGTCCTGCACAGCAGCTCTGCATAAGGTTATCTCAGTATCGACATCCCCTTTTCCTGCCCCATTCTGAGACCTCTTTTGCATACCAAAACATACAGTATTGAATGGTTTCATATGAAAATGAATGAATACCGATGTGTGTGCCTAAGCTCTGTGGGAAATTTGAATTTCTCTTTGAAATCATGAGAGACATAAGCAAACCTTTTCCCAAAAGGTATTTTGATTTCAGCCATGCAGTCTGCAAGACACAAAGAAGCTAAAATACCTTGTATTTGCTTGTGTGTTGGCAGTGGCAAGGAAAAAAAAAAAGTTTTTCATTATTTAACCACCATTTGCGTGGGAAAATTAATACCCTGAATCTGCTGTTTAAATACAGTCTGTATTCTGACAACTTGGGGAAATTTGATGAGGATTATCAGGAAATTAAGTTAAGTTACAGCTAAGTTAAACAATTATGCTAAGGGCATGCAGTCCCCAGAAGAAATGAACCTTCACAGATTCATTATGTCTGTCGTTTGAGAGCAGAATATGGAACATTACTTTTGCTCAGGTAGAGAAGTCCAGTAGCAGCTCTGTGAAGATGCTGTGGTTATTGTGATGCAGAGACAGGTACTGCTCAGGATGTGCCACCTGCGTTATGGAAGCTTCATACCTGAGGGATATTGCCTGGGTCCACTGTGCATTAGCAGTGTGCTGTTAGCAAGGGACACTCTAGACCCCTGCAGATGCTCTGGGGATTGCATTGTCCTTAAGGCTTTGCAATTGCTGCTTTGTAATTTCCAATCTGGTTACTTAGTTGCTTGTTCCAGGTTCTTTGGATGTCATGGTGATGACTTCTAAGGAGACAGGTTAAGTAGAAATGCTTGCTGACTTAAAACAGTGTGATACCCAGGCCTAGAAAACCTGCTGTTCTGTGGCAGCACTCACTTGGACAGTAGATATATTAAAATACCCATTTGGACCAGAGATGTGCAGTCTCTGTCCTCGAAGGGTTTTGAAAACCAAGTGGGTAAGACTCTGAGTGGTCTAGCCTGATCTCATAAGTCCCTCACCAGGGCCTAGAGAGCTGTGATCTTGCAAACAGACCATGAAATGCCTCAAGGCTCAAACCTGGTCAAACCTCTACGGATCCTGGCCCTATTATTTCAAACAGCAGTAACATTCATCAGTTCTGTGGGCTATCTCATATTGTCACTGGGGAAACAATGAAAAAGGTGACCCTGGCTGAAGGCCCAGGCAGGCCTCCACACAGGCTGAGATTAGGATTTGGTAAGGCAGTTTGGAGAAGGGACTTTTTTCCATCCCGAATTCTTTTTGAACTGAAGGAACTGAGTGTCTGATGTAGGTGGAAATCACAGTTCACTTGAAATAGCAACTCCAGTTATCAGTAAATGAAATCCGGACACCACAGAGTCTAGCAGATTTTGCATTCAGTTGAATTAACATCCCTTAAATTCAAGTATCTTGCTTTGTCTCTAGTTCGCCTACAGCCATCTAATGCTGTAGTCACTTCCTTTAAGAGTAAAAAGACAAATCATCCCTTTTCTAGTTGGAACAATTTTCCTATCGTACAAAGCAGGACAACCCCCAAAACAGCTGCTGTTGTCTTTCACGTGCTTTTTTTCTTTCCTTTTAAATGTTCTCCTTGGTGGAAAAACATTCCCTTAATAAAATAAAATAAAAATAACAATAATTCTCTAACCATTCTTTTCTAGCAATTCATGCAGTTATTCTAAGTAGTAGATCAGATTTAAAATCTAACTGCAGTGTTTTACATTCAAGTCAGTGTCAGGTTCCACAAAGACATTTCAGGAAATTGTGAGATCCAACTAAATGTGCAATAAATGGCCACATATTTTTCTTTGATATTCAGACCTAAGAATGGCAAAGTGGGGTATAATAAAACAGGCTCACTAGGAGTAGATATTTCTGGACTCCTCTGTTGTCCTTCCTTGATAAGAGTAAACATTCAGCACAACTCCAAAGTGAAAGTTCTGGAGTAGAGCGTACCTAAAGGATCTGCAAGACAGAACATGGCAACAGTAATCAGTGCTGGTAAAGGAAGGATCAGGAGAGAGAATTAAACATTATTCACGGGGCCTTTTCCTATTTCACAACTCCAGTAATACTTTCACTGAAACAGAGAGGAACGTGCTGTCTACCAGAGCTAGGTGGCTCCATTCATAGAGGAAAAGTCTAGAATACAATATGGAAATGAGGACCGGAGTAAGAGGAATGGGATGAAATTCAACAGTTCAAACTGCAGTACTGTGTAATTCTTCTGTACTGTTGAAAAATGTTGAAGGAGAGAAAGATCTAGGCATACTACCCAAATGGATTGTGAATCTGATCTTAAGATGATGAATCTGTGATTAAAATAATATGTTGCACACCAGCAGAGGTGTTTCCAGCGAAGACAGGGAATTCTTTAGAAGAATTGGAGACAAGAAGGGAGTATAATTTTTCTGTACTGTGCTACATGGCTACAATGCTTCTGTGGCTGGTTCAAAACAGTGCTGTAGGTTTCCTTCAGAAACGCTACCATTGGGAACTGGAGATCAGTGTTTTTGCAGAAGGCTTAGTAGAGTCAATTACCTGGGAAAAGAGCAGATTTGCTCAGAGGCTTACTACCCACTCTCTTTTTGGAGCGTGTTCAGGAAACGTTGCAAGATGAGCCTTGCAGAGGTTTGTGAATATTCTTGTACCACAGGAGAGGAGCAGTTTGGCTAAGCATCAGGTACATTAACTTTTGGGTGACCTTTTCACAGTAGATACATGGCTGTTGCAGAAGCAGGTAATGAAATGCTAATAATTTTGCAAAACCCAGAAAACATTCTGTAGATGTGGCTAGAGGCAACAATGTGAAATCAAAAGAAATAGGTTTTCTGCTTCTAACTTGGAGTTCAAAAATAAACCTGAATTTGGAGAAAAATTGTCCAAGATTATGAATATGATTTAAAGAGAACCAGTGTTGTTGGGGGTTTTGTTCTGTTCTTAGCATGGTGACAGTACTTTCATTAAATGGGTGAATAATGAATGGATTAAACTGCCAGGGAGGAAAATGGCATATTCTGCTCAAACTCTACAGCTATTTTGTGGAAGGTGACAAATGTGTATATGGAGATTATGTTGGTTTCCTTTTAACCCCTTCCTCCCTCTCTAAAAGTGCCTTGTCAGTGCAAAGAGAAAAGGCAAGACAGGTGCCTGTCTTGGACATGTATGTCTTATTTTAGGGAGAGCACCTGGAGACCAGGGGGAGACAACAAATGGGGTAGCCTGGAATTTGGGAGTGAAAGAACAGCACGTGTAGTGCTACAGTGTGTCTGATTGTGTCATTCCTAGGAAAAGCCCCATAGATCTCATCTTTTTCACTGGGCTTGCTAATGGTTTATGACTAGCAATACAGCCCAATTGCTGGTTTTGTCCAAAACTTACAAATCCAAAGGAATGTCTATTAATTCATGTGACCAGCTATCTGCAACAGTACTGTCAGCAAATTTCTTTTTTTCCGTTTGAGTCCCAGGGAACAGAAATCATTAAAACACATCAAATTTGACACATAGTATGTTTTTAGTGACACTGTTTTAGTACAGTGGTTATTACAAATTCAAGAAGGGAGATAGCCAGCCTGTGTTTTGATTGCAGTGGGATTGGAAAAGTGCTGGAAAATTCCAGTCTGACTCACAAATATGTTTGTGTTCAGCTGCTTGGGAATTAGGGCAGGGAATAGATTTGTCATCTTCTGGTCTTATAAGAAGAGCTATCTTCCATGAACGAAATTCCATCAAAGACATTGTAAGTAAGTGTGAATGGGTTGTGAGTTTTGGATTGTCCTATAGAATTTCAGAACTCTGCTCTATAATTTGGTAGCTTTATACCCAGGTTATTGAGGATGGATATATCTCTGTAAAACACACAGAATTACTGTGCTAGAAGCTTAGTGTTTCTATTGCTATAAACCAAAACTCTGCCAGTCTGATTATAATCATTCAAGTGGTAATCATACCAAATACTGATATTTCTACTTTCAAACATATAGCCAGAGGTGGGGCTGAACCATTGTCCCTGACCTCTGGAGGGACGTGGGCTGATGAGGCTCGGTGGATCAGCCTCCTCACCAGATGCTCTCAAGCACGAAACAGCACATCTAACATGGGAGGGAGAGGAGAAGGGATTATGAAAATCCCGGATAGTCATCCTAGATTTCACATTAGCTTATTTGGTTTGCTTTTCCTGAGTGCTTTTGTGTGGAAAATGACTAGAACCATTACAGGTGCCATCTTTTGGGATCAGAGCATTTCTGATGTTTATTTGTAACCTGAAGTAGTTTGACAGTGGTACATATAGCAATAATTTGCCCTTTATAACACTTCACCTGTTGTGTTACTCTCCCAGGAACATTTTGGGTTGAGGGTGTTAGACATTGTTAGCAGCTTTTTAAAGGAGAACTTGCAGATTCCACTACCATCTCCTTCAAGAGTTTTTTTCTTCTTATACTGAAGACTCACAGATTTCATAACCTCCTAATTCAGACTTCAACACTGCCATTTCATAACACAGAAAACAAATTGAACCACGTGCCACTCCTATTGCAGTGCTCCAAGCTTTATCAAAGTGCTCTGTAGGTCAGACGCACTTCACACTCACACAGTTCAAGTAGAGACATAGAATCATTAAGTTTGGAAAAGATCTCTAAGATCTAGTCCAACTGTTGACCCATCACCACCATGGACATTAAACCAGGTCCCTCAGTACCTCATCTTCAGAGCTTTGCCAGTGAGTCTTCAGGTAAAACTGGGCTAAGCATTACTTTGTGCTCTGCAGCGTGCATTATGCCTCCATCTGGGGCCAGGGCTTTGGTAGAGCAACAGTGTTGGAGCACTGCTTTTCCACCTTCAGGTCATGCCTATGAAGGCATAGGCATGTAACACTTCATGCAGACATAATTTGATTGAAGCTAGTTCTTTACTGATTGTTGATGCTTGCTCATAGATCTGAAGTGTGTAGTTTGCTTGTGCTTCCTTTTAACATTCATTACTCAAAAAAAAAAACAACAAACAAACAACAACAACAACAAAAAAACCCAACCAACCGAAAAACAACAACAACAAAATCAAACACCCCAAATCTGCATTGGAGCTAAGGAGTCTATCTTATGAAGCTGAGCTCTGACAGCATTGGGTCTCTTGAAGTCACTAGCCAGATTAGACCCTAGGGCAAAGATATTTTCTCTAGTACAGTGACATGTAGGTTTTCAACGTTTTTTTTTTTTTTTAACCATTTTGACTATAATGCCCAGAACGATCTCCTTTAGAAATGCACATCATTAAACATCCCCTTTAAGAAAAGGATGTACATTAGATGTTGTAATTTGAGTGTGTTTTATTAATGCTCCATGATGACATATCAAATGTTTTTACAGAGTGATAGATACTGTCTCCTTTTTAGGGTACATCAGGATATGCTCACATCCCTCTTAAAGTGCCAGAACAGGGAAGTGGAATTGAACTGGGAGTAGATGGGGACTGTAAAATAGAAAGTCATTAAGCATTAGGAAGACCTGATGGACAGGTGTTGGAGAAGACAAGAAAGTAGTGGGTAATAGAAAAAAAAAAATCCTAGCTGGGAAAGGATTTTGAAGCTCTGCCTTGCATAAAAGACGGTGGTGGGGACTTTTACACATTTTGATTTATAGTAAAGAACGAGTGGAATTTTCTTTTTACCATCCTATTGCTCATGTTAGAAACAGAGAATGTAAAGTTCATTTTCCTCTTGGAAACATGGCTCTCTGCTTTGTTTCCCTGCCCTCCAATTCTCCTGCTCCAGATTGCAGCCTAGTTGCCTGGCTGAAACTAGAATTAGTCCTCTAACCACAAATAATGTCAGAGAGAATGAGGTTTTGCAGGGTAGTAAACGTGCGCAGGCAGTGCCAGATGGCTTTTACAGTCCGGTTTGGCCCACGAACGTTTGCTCATGTGAGTACATGTGTGTATTTAAAAAAACAAAAAATCTAGTAGCTGGTGCTAACTGGACCATCTGGTAGCTGTTCCATCCACTATAATGTCATTTACTTTTTTTGCTTTTCAAGCAGGTCTGTTTTTAAATGGCTTATTTTAATCACCAGAAACCACATATGTGCCAGTCAGTTGTCTAGTAGTTCCCAGCACTTGTCCCTCTATGCAGCCTCCTTCTGTCAGCTGGGGTTTTCCCCAAGATGCCACTCACACTGATATCAACTTTGTCTTTTCCCCTAGGCATCTTCCAATTTTGCATATGTGGCACATCTTTTCCCCTCAGAAAGCTGTGTCTGTCTCTATCATTCCCTCTTTGTAAGAAAAGTCTGTTCTGCTCCTATCTTTTATCAGCAATTGTTTGGTCTCACTCACTCTTAAGATGAGATCCAATCTCACCTACCCCAATGAATGCTTTAAAAAATGTAAACACTGCAACCCAAGTTTCTTACAGCTTTCCCCTGTGCAGCTGGACTGGCTGCAGAGCTGTGCAAGTCCCCAAAGCAGGTGCATGGAAAATCATGCCTAACTGCCTCTAGCAGCAGGGAAAAACATTTCAGTAAGTAGATGAGGAGGAAGGCATAAATGGCCGTTGGCGATAGTTTCTCCCATAACACCCTTGAGCAAGTTGAGCACCTGAGGCTTCAGAAAGTGCTGTAGTTTAACCCTTTGTGCTCTTACCTAGCAGATACAACAGGACTCAAGGTCATAGAGGGATAGATAACATTGTGCCTCCTTTTGGTGTGAAAAAGCTTCCAAAGTGGGACTTCTACTGTAAGTACTGATGTTTGGCCTTCCCAGATACGAGTGGGGGAAAGGGGAAATGGACCCCCAAACTAGCTACCTGCTGTACTCCTCAGATGCCTCAGCTGATTTGCCTTACCTTTAAAAAGCACTGCAGATTTCTGAGTCTGCTAACCCTTGGAAAAACCCACTGCTGTTGGAAATGTTGTTAATATGGTATCAGATAACGTATATTTTCTTTTTCCTTACAATCTCACCATATTTTGTACTGGGACAGTTTTGTGAAGGGCTTGTAAACAGGGCTGTACCTATGGTATGCTCTCACCCTGCAGTCTCCCTGCAGTCACGGCACTGTAATGCAGAGGTTGTAATGCGCAGTGTTGCTCCTAAGATCTGCTCTCTTGATTTAAAAACTCTGCATTGCTAGCTCACCCATAGGCATCTG
Source organism: Odontophorus gujanensis (assembly GCA_013399175.1). Lineage (NCBI taxonomy): Eukaryota > Metazoa > Chordata > Aves > Galliformes > Odontophoridae > Odontophorus > Odontophorus gujanensis. The sequence continues at coordinate 916,588 of VXAB01000664.1, read as the reverse complement.
TGAGCTATACCCACCACTCCAGTGCAGCTTTCTCAAACCTTATGATTTCTAAAAGTGAACAGAGTGAATGGTTGTTTGAAATAGAAAAACAAGAAAATGGAAGCCTTCATTTTTAGACAGTCTCTTTAGGACAGCAGGTAATAATCTGAATTTGATACTCTGCTAATATTTTCTCCATTGTAATATATGTAGTTTCATTTAAATGAGTTTAGTTTATTCAAGGGGTGAAACCGTGCCATTCTGACATCTATTCACATGAAATGCATTTCATAACACACATTTTTTAATTTGTGCTTCCTTTTGAGAGCTAGCGTGACTGTGTGCATTCTAGTATTGTGAGCAAGACTAAAATACATGGTTGCAGTTCCACCCTTTATTTTAAACCGTATAATATTTTATCTTTTCACGTGAAGGCAAAGTTCATGTTGAATGAATGCATGATTAGTTAATTATAATGTGAAAAATGTATCGTTGGATGGAATGGTATGAAGTCAGCTTTAAATGCAGGATTCTCAGCAACAATTCTTACTGTCATTAAAGTACCATGGCATTATTATGAAATAGAAAAGCTTTGTTTTCTTACTACTACTCACAGTATTATCTGAGACGGTCAGCTGTGATCAAGAAATTAGATTGGCAACGTCTTGTACCTATCACACTTTACCACTATTGAGGCTGAAAATTATAGCTGATTGATTTAAAAGCAGCATTCATGGGTATTCTCACTTTCAAAAAATACTACAGAAGTAACTCTAAGAATGATGAACATAGACTGGAGCATTTACTGGCATTTGAAAGAAACCTGTGGGGACAGGTCCTTTACTTTGAGCCCATGTGATCTACTGTCTAGCAGTTATTCATGTACATCCCTTTCAAGAGAACTCAGTCCTAGTTTTAGAAGAGAGAACCAGTGGTGTGAGAAACCACCAGTCTAAAAACATGCTACTATTGTTACTATGGTACTCATGAGCAAACTACCAGTGGTGTGTGGCCTTGATGCATTGTTACTAACAGTCTCAACAGACAAAACCACACATTCTGCATCCACTTTGTTTGTGAGAACTTGAAGGGAAAAGCCGAGGTTCTTCACTATCTCATTTTGCAAAACATGAATGCATACAGGAAAAGTGATACTATAGACAAATACAGATTTGACATAGAACCTCTCATATATGCTCATAGTTCTCAAATTAAAGGTCTCCAAGTAATGATTATCTCAGTATATGTTCACCAATTCAGGTTTTTCTAGAACTTGGAGAAGAAAATAGTATTTAACTGCTGCATCTGTTACTTCCTTGGTGCTGATGGTTTTGTTTAAATACAGCCACTCCATAGAATCATAGAATCACTCAGGTTGGAAAAGACATTAAAGATCATTGAGTCCAACCACAGCCTAACCATAATCCAGAATGAGTGCAGCACTGTGTAACAGCATGTTATCTCTGAGAAGTGAGCAGGGTCCATTGCAATGACACAAACAAAGAGGAATAGCAAACTGCATACCTTTCGGTCCTCCTTAAAAACCAACAAAGTGTGAACCTGTATTGTGAGAGGTATTCAACTGCATAAGCCCTGAGGAGTGTTTGTGGGACCTGACAGTTTTCCCCATGGCACTCTTGTGAATCCCTGAAGGATCATTTCTCTTTTCTGCCTTATTTAACTTACATTTACAGCCATCAAGGCTGGTTAGACAACAGATAATACACACATCCAACAGCAGACAGTAGACACTTTGAACGAGCTCTTCCTGAGCAGCAAAGCAGTATGTAATACTTTCTATCACCTCCCTTTATCCTGAGGACACTAGCTCAGCCTCAAACCATCAACTCATTCCTTGAAAATCCATTTTCATGTAGGTAGTGACCATCTGATAAACCTTCATGGGAAGGCTTGGCACTCTGGGTGCTCCACCAAGCACAAAAAACAAGCATACTGATACAGCAGCACAAACCCACATGGCCTATAGCTTCTCTCCTCTCCACGCTGACCTATTGAGTACCAAATAAAAAATAAAAATAAAAATCAGGATTTTGGACCTCCAGACCTCCAAGGGCTAGGATTCAACTTATACATATAGTGTAGTTAAGGGTTTGTGATAAAAGCCAAGCTCAAGGATTCTATGTCTCTGGCATAACAGAACTCCTTACAGATAAAGGTTACATTTGACTGTATTGGAAACAGATTTCTTGACAGCCTGTCTAAGATTAGACTTAACACCCACAGGAAACGAGGATAATCCCAAGCCAACTATCTTCTCCTCAAGTACAAGTCTTTGTACTTGTTTAAGTGGCATAATAACATTTAGAGATGATGTATAAACTCCTACACTGCACACATGCACACGTCTGTGTGTACAGCACTTCAGGGGAAGGAGCGAGAAAGCAAATGGTGTATGGCTGCCATCCATCATGTCACCCTGGGCACTTCTGTTCAGACCTCATCTGGAACAGCTGGAGCAAGCATGGCCCAGCCCAGCAGGAAGCATGGCTGGAAGGGGCATGTGAAGGCAATGTGAGCAATAGACAGCGTTGACAAATCTCTAAAGAAGAGAGATTGTGAAGAATTGGCTTTACTTAATTTAAAATCTAAGAAAAGACACGAGGAGAATAATGGCTGGTCTAGAAAAGAATACAGAGCAAGTGAGGTGGAAAACTCTCCTGCATTCCCCAGTGATTCTTGTTCCCTTCCCACAGCAGACAAAACACTCACCATTTCAAAAAATGCTTATTGAATGTAATAAGAACAGGGACAGCAGAATACTGAGAAATAGCGGTATGGGTGGGGTATGCAGGCAAATGTGTGGGCAGGTTAATAAGGACTTAACAATGTGAAACAGCAGCTGATGTGACACCTGGAATTGCCACTTTCTGTTGTGACACTCAATAGATAAATTTCATTTTATTTAGCAAGTAGTGTCCACTAGTGTCCCACACTACAGGTGACCATTAATGTGTACTGGTGACTGCAATCACCTCCTTTCCCTGCTGGCGATACCTCTTCCGATGCAGCCCAGGACACTATCCCCTGTCACTCCCCTCCCTTCATCTCCCCCCACAACATTTCCTCTGCAACCTCAACTGGAGCCCTCCTGCCTTCCCCGCACCCTGTGCACTCTTCTCAGCTGTGTGTCCCTGCAGAGCACGCAGGAACCTGGGGCACTGCTTATATCAACTGAATTATTTTCTATTTACAATAGGGTTTATATCATAATGCAGATTGCTAACCTGTTGTGAGCCTCTGCATAGAAGAGGTTTCATTTTCAGATGATAAAAATGCTAGAACAATTTATAATATTTCCATAATGAGATATCGTTCTGTTCCAGTTCCCGAGGCAGTTTGCAAGAGGCAGACTATCAGCTCTCTTCTGGGAAAATCCTACAGATATTGATTCAGGGGCTTGTGTAACTATTTTACATAGTCTTTTGAGATTTTCTGCTGCTGAATCTGTCCTTGCAGCTTCATGAGGATCAGGCTTTGGGCAGTTTGTGCCTTCCTGTAGTTTTTTTTTCCATCAACATAAATGAAAAAAAGTATCCCAAAAGAAATGTAAAAGAAAGCATCTTCTGTCCCTTTGCGTACAAAAGAAAATCATGCCTTAGAAATGTCTTAGTTTGAACCTTGTAAGAAAGGGTGGTTCTACCCCAGTAGTCACATCTCTATTTCATCCATTCAGTGGGTGGTTAGAACAAGAGGAGCTGAAACCAAGCATTTCTTCCAGTGAATTACGAAGAATGTCTGTTCTGAGCCAGCAAGCTATAAAAATGAGCGAAACGGTATAAAAAACTATTAGAGGTAGCAAGAGATAATGATGATAATATCCATAATGTACTGTTTCTGCCACTTCATTCTGCATTAGAGTCTATTGTTGACAACGATCTGCCTCACTGGGTTCCTGCCTGCCCTGTTTCCTGCGTGCCTGTGAGGGCTCACCTTGCTCAGTGCTCCCTTCACTGTCCAGACACAGTAAATCAGCCCCGCTCCAGTGAACCCTCGATGGAACACGCTGTAGGTAGATGGTACAACCCTATTTCTTCCCCACACAGCATCTGCCAGACAAAGGTTCAAAGAGATCAACTGACAGCAGGTCCAGTTCAGGGGCAGGCCTGCAGGACTCCATGCTGTTTACTTCACCAGATGAGGAAACATCCTCTTTGAGCTGTAAAGGCAGCATACATAGCTCATTTACTTATTTCCCGAGTGCTAGAACCAATTACCTTCCTACCAGAACCATTTCATAACCAATATTATTTAAAGGGCTAAGCTCCATAGAACTAGAGGTCATGGCCTCAAGTTGCACCAGGGGAGTTTCAGGTTTGAGTCTAAGAAAAATTTATTCCCAGAGAGTAGTGAAGTATTGCAGCAGGTTGTCTAAGGAGGAGGTAAAATAACCATCTCTGGAGGTCTCTAAGAAAAAGGTAGATATTGCACTGAGTGGTATGGCTTAATGGCAGAGTTGTGAGGGGCTCATGTTTAGACTTAGAAGGTCCTAGTGGTCTTCCCAACCTTAATGATTCTGTGACTCTAAGTAAGGCTCCTACTTTTCTCCTATGCAACAATCTATGAATATGTGCCAAATAACACACAGATATATCAAGAGAGAGATTTTACATCTGTCGATGTGCTGAGGACTGTTATACTGTAATCCAGGTATGTGTAGCACTTGCGCATTATGTTCAGAGTAGTGAAGATGAAGGCTATAATGAGCAAAGCCAAATATTGTTGAGCTATCTGTGTAGGCACTGTAGATTCAATGCATGTACAACAAGTTTGCACTTACTCTGGAAAAGCCACAACTACCATGCTGACTAAATTGGCCATGTTCTTCTTCTGCCAAGAGCAATAGCAGTCCTATTTGTTGGGGAGTAGACATCTCTGGAGAGGAGGAGACCACACATTCAGAAAAAGTGCTGCCAGACAGACACCTCTGGAATGGGTATGGCCTGGAGAAAAGGTTCACAAAGGTTTTATCCAGCCTCCACACAATGAAGGAGAGGGTAGGAATAAGGGGGAAGAGTCTCCTACTACTTCCCAGCTTTCCTCAAGAGGAAAACTTTGGTAGTAATAGAACAGAAGAAGCTCACCCATTCTCTTGGCTAATTCCTTTAGGAGTTTATATCAAGCAAAGAAAAAAAAAGTTAGGCAAAAGGCCATTGAGCTATTTTAGCAATACATACATGGAGGCTTCCAGAGACCAGGAGCTCAGTGACAGCCCTGTACCTTCTAAAGGAACTGGATGAAAGAGCTGAACAAGTACTTCTGTTCTCTAAGCAGCTAAAAAGGCCCCAGCTCTCTTTACTAAGGTGAATTGGTTAGCTAAACTGGCATCACAGAAGGCAACTCTGGGGCAACATTTTTTATTTGCTTAAAATAGTCGGTTCTCAGCCCATATTGCATTGTTTGTGGTATGTCAGACAATCCCATTATTTTTTTTAATATGTTTTTAGAACAAAACACATTAATTAAACTTCTGTTTAACAACTGAGTAGCTATTCCCATTGAAGAACTCTCTTTAGCATTTACAAATGAATAGATGCTTTTTGATTGTGTATGTCTCCTTTCCCACGTACCTTACATCTTGCAGATAGCACCATGCCTAACCACATAAATAACTTGAGATGACTGTGCAAACAGTAAAAGCTCTTCATAGTACACATTGAAGATATGCAAAACAACAATTGTTTTATGTAGAATCCCTTAAGTATTAGGATAGAATAGTGTTAAAGACTTAATACTGGCAAACAAAACACTAAGAAACGTACCCCAACACTGTAAGATTAAATGCTACCATATTCATGGAATGTACCTGAAGGCAGTATGTGCTTGATTCTAGTGCTAATATAGTTTAATGCAGCCTTTCTGAAAAGTAACACCATTTAATACCAAAGTCTTAAAAGAGAGTGAAACAGAATGGGAAAGAAACTCCTTTTTTTCCTCTGATTTTGCCTAATTTAGTTGGACAAAAATACACACAACCAGCTTCCTTCATTATGTTAAGTTTCCTATGTGATGAATAAGGATTAGAAATTTAAATTAAAATAGATAAATAAGTTGTAATGAGAAATACGTTGAAACCTGAGAATCTTGAAACCTGGAAAATCTTTACTGTATGTAACATGATGGAAAGTGCAGCAATAACAGCAGAGTAGCAATGTCCCAGGCTGCAGCAAGTGAGGACTTGCCCAAATTCAAGAGTTGTAGGCACAAAAACAAAGGAAAGAAGCTCCTTACCTTTAAAAGACTTCAGGTACACAGAGATATCCAACCAAATAGCATTGTTTCCCCTGCCAACACTTAAATAAGGTCTGGGAAGGGGTGTATCCTGGCTCCACCCCTTCCAGTCACTGAGGTTCACTGCGTGCACCTGAGCTCTCCTGGCTTGGTCATGCCTTCCCCACCATGTGTTCCTTCACTGGTTCAAGCCATGACTTGGCACTTCTGCTACACTGTAGTAGTGGTTCTTCTATGCTTTCCAATATATCACTACTTTTCTTTCCTTTGCAACAAAGTTATTTCAAGCTCTGTATTTTGTGAAGAAGTTGGTGAAATATCCTAAATTAAAAATAATGGCTCATGTAATCGTCTATTAATATATACATTCTATTAGCATGAGTTCAGACTGGAAGTTAGGGAGAGTGAGCTCAAAATTTATTCAGGTGATACTTGAAGGTGTTGTTTCATAATTGCCATTAAAAGTATCATCAAATTGGGTATCATTACATTCTGAGTTTGTCACCCCTTATGATCTGGTTTAAAGGGCTATCACCTAAGCTAATTATCCAGGCTGTATTTATATCGCAACATAGAGCCATAGGATCATTAAGGTTGGAAAAGACCACTGAGATCACCTAGTCCAAATGCCAGCCCGTCCCCATCATTGCCACTAACCACTTCCCTCAGTGCCACATCTCCTTGTTTCTTGACCACCTCCAGGGAAAGGGACTCCATCACCTCCCTAGACAGGCTGTTCCAATGCCTCACCACTCTTTCTAAGAAGAAATTTTTCCAAGTATCCNGGAAGTTAGGGAGAGTGAGCTCAAAATTTATTCAGGTGATACTTGAAGGTGTTGTTTCATAATTGCCATTAAAAGTATCATCAAATTGGGTATCATTACATTCTGAGTTTGTCACCCCTTATGATCTGGTTTAAAGGGCTATCACCTCAGCTAATTATCCAGGCTGTATTTATATCGCAACATAGAGCCATAGGATCATTAAGGTTGGAAAAGACCACTGAGATCACCTAGTCCAAATGCCAGCCCGTCCCCATCATTGCCACTAACCACTTCCCTCAGTGCCACATCTCCTTGTTTCTTGACCACCTCCAGGGAAAGGGACTCCATCACCTCCCTAGACAGGCTGTTCCAATGCCTCACCACTCTTTCTAAGAAGAAATTTTTCCAAGTATCCAACCTGAATTTCCCCTCAGGGAGAAATTGGACTTCTGCTGTCCCTCTGCATGTTTGGCCGCTCCTACAGGAAGATCTGGGGTGGAACAGAGCCCCAGGAGCCCCAATCTTTCTTGGGGACTGTCCTGCAGTACAGCATACCCCAGCTTAGCAGAAGAAAATGTCCTGCAGTAGAGAAGGAGACAGTGAATTGTCTGATCCTGCCTGCATGGGATAAATAGTCCCCTGTGGGCATCTCTCTCTTTGTGCTGAGGAGAGAGGATGCCTTGAGCAGGCACCTAACCTTCAGGCAGCTGAAATTAGGCAAGGTGAAACCTGCTCTGACTGACAAACCGATTTTTTAGTGGCCCACTATGAGAGTAAAAGAGACAAATGTGAAGCTTGTGACCCCCCTGAGATTTTGCTATTGGCTTTTATTGCCAGTGGCTTTCCTCTGAGGATCCCAGAACAGGATACTGGGAGTCCTTCCCTGAGCATGTTCCCTGTGACAGCCCATGTGAATGATCTCATTGGTGTGTGGGACACTACTCAGGGTACATGCTGTCAGGGTGTGTGACCTTGTCAAGCTTATGGTGGGGACAGAAATGAAAATTTGGTGGCGGCTTGGTGCTGAGCTCTTCATCTCAGAGCACAGTCTTTTTTGCCTAGAAGTGAAATATTGAATGCCTTGGGGACTTTGTTCTTAGCTGCTTAAATGCCTCAGGATGAGATAAAAGCTTTGAGAATCTGTGTTTTCAGTATGTACAGCTCTGGATGTTGTGCCCCTCAGCTGCATGCTGGGAAGCTCCTTGGTGGGCAGTAATTTTCCATCTCCTGTGTTTCTGCTTCTTTCTTCTGCAACACCTCACAGTGCTATCTTCTTCTCCATCAGGCATGTAGAAGCTTGTTGGAGTCCTTGTAATAACCTTTTTATGTGTTTTGTCACCTGAAAATAAGTTCTGACACTGCCTTTTACTGTGTACAGTCTGAGGCAATAAATCAAGTTCACTGTCACACACACAGACCCTCTTGGCTTTGTCACTGCCTGGGGTCTAATTCAGCTAAGATGGGATATTATTTCTGCTTTTAGACCAAGTACAACAATTAGATGCTTGCTACTTTGCTAATATTTTAAGACAAAAATATCAATAGCTATTACTGTGGATAAATATCCACTATGTTCAGTGCACAAATGACAACCTTTGAGGGTGGAGTGTAGCTAATAAATAGAAAATGTGATGGTTTATCACAGGAGAGGCCAGTTACTGAGGATGTGCAGCTTGAAATCAGCCTCTGAAACTGCTATTGATTAAAAGGGATGATCTAGTAAAAATGTGGATTTTATAAATGCCCTCAGCTGCCATCCTGCTGGCTAAATACACTTCCAAAAATCAAGTCCCTGCATGTGTGATGTGTTGGGAATTCCTGCTATGCTGTTTTCTCACTCTGTTCTGCAGGAAAACTTGGCAAGGCAATGCCATAGCATCTTCACCTTTTTTGACACAGTCTCCAGCAATGGGATCCCAAGGTACTGCCTTCAGTGTGGCACTGGGGAGCTGCAGCATTTACCAGCCTGAAACGTCCTCTAGAAGGGAGGCAATAGCTGGAGAAAAAAGCAGCCTGTGTGTATGCATTCTCTTTGTCTGGTTGAATCACAGGCTGGATGTGGCAGGGTGTCTGCTGCAGGCTGGCTGCTCCTTTCATGTGCTCTGTTTTATCAAACATTGGAGGAACAAGATTAATATTTTTAGCTGTTCTTTTATTTTACTTTTTGAAGAAATGAATCCTTTCAACACAGTTTCTCATAGAATCAGATCTCCTAATTTCCCATGTTTGAAGTGACCTTTTTCTCTGCTGCTCTCTAAATGAAATTACTGCAAATTCATTACACGTAGCATTCAGGCAAAGACCCATTTGTAGAAAGTCCTGGGGTTTCTTTCTTTGGAAGTCCTTTGAAGTCCTCGGACTTCGCTTAATACGCCAATATCTCATGATGGTGTCAGCAACACAGTTCTAGAAAAGTATGATGTGGAACAACTTGGGAAGATTAGAGTGCTATCCATTTCAGAAATCTATTTGTAACTCAGGTGATATCTTTTTCCCTGCCATGGTGAGTTGCTGATTAAAGAATCTGGAAGCTGCTCATGCTAAATAATCAACAAAATGCAAATCCTTGTCTATAAAACACTGCTAGCTCACAGGCATATGCATAGTTTTTGAAATGACCACCTTTTTGCTGAAGTAATTCTAGAGGTTAATGCTTCCTTACTTTGTAGCTGTGAAGATCCAAACAGTGATTACAGCTGATGAATTATCATACCTTTAATCTACATACACATGTATTAGTATTCTCTAGGCGTCACTTTCAAACAAATATATTCAAAGAACTTTGTTTCACACTGTGCACTGATGAAGAAAAGGAAATCTCACAAGTTTCCGGATTTAGCTCAGGAGTTTTGTTCAGAATAACAGCTGTTGTATTTGGATGAGTAGTGGGCAAGCTTGTTATCTTCTGATTTGTTTTAATCTCATAGGAAATACTGGTCTTGCAAACTTTTGACTCAGATTAGAGTGCTATTTCCATTATTGCGATGTTGCGAGAAATGGAGAGAAACCAAATCCCCCAAAACATTTAGAAATTATATTCTAATATACCTACAGCATTCTAATAGTTTTTATATACAAGTATACGTATTAGTGAGGAGAGGAAGAAAGGATTTCCTTGGAGCATTTTGGTATGAAGAGCAAAAGGAAGTCCTCCAGATCTTTGTTTAGCACGGAAAGATAATACATCCCCATTCATTTCAGGTTGGATATTAGGAAAAAATTATTCAAAAGAGTGATAAAGCATTGACACAGGCTGACCAAGGAGACAGTGGATTCACTGACCTTGGAGGTTTTTGAGAACTGTGGTGATGTGGCACTGTGTACATGGTTATTGGACATGGTGTTGGTGGGCTGATGGTTGGACTAGGTGATCTTAGTGGCCTTTTCCAACATTAATGATTCTATGATTCTAGGATTTTCCAATTATGGAATTAAAACTGTCTCATACATGATTGCTTGTTTAGGCTGCACATTTGGGCTGTCTGAATTACTGAGGATTTAATTTGCTTTCTAACACAGAAGAAAAAAAGTCTCTGTCTCAGGCTGGTTCAGTTTATCCAGGTCCTGGAGGAGGGATCTCATTCCCAGTTGACTGAAGAAGAGGCTAGGCTGCAGAAGGCACTGCAGGTGTCTAGGACCACTATTTTCCTGTCTGTAAGGTTTGAGTCAGTTTTGGAAATATATAGCAGTATTTTGTTTGTGAACTCAATGCAAGATTGAATTTTTGCTTCATTCTGCTACATACTGTGTGAAGGTGATGGGATCTTTGTAATTTGTAACAAAACACAACACTTTTTTTTCTTTGTTGCTTAACGTGGTGGCTCTATGATAACTGTCACTCTTCTTACTCGGAACATACACAAAGCCAGCAATATTATAATACAAAAAGTTGAAACTGTTGTGGTGTGCCAAAGAAATGACTGCTCATTTTTAATAAGCCATCTGTTTCATTTAGAAATTGGCTGTTTATAAATATCCTTTTGTCAGTAAAATATTGGCTTCAACTAGTAAGACTGAGAAAAACCCACAGCTAATAAACTGCATTCTCTTTTCACCACCAAAACAAACAAACAAACAAAAAAACTCATAGACAAACAAAAATTTCATAGTGAGCCATTTCATTAAGTATTTGGGGCCAGGTAAGGTGGAGGGCAGTGGGTGAGGAAGGGTGGCAGTACCTGCTCAGCCCATGGGGTAACATTTCTTCCATTTGCTGGTGAGTTGTCATCCCTTGGAGGGGTAACAAAGAGAGGAGAGGAATGGGAATCTCAGTAATTATGGTGATGGTCTGCATTTCCCATGATACCTCAAGGGGAGATTCAGCGAACGGCATATTCATCAGTGAGATTTAAAACAAGTTGATGCTGTTTAAAATCGGCCTCGGTACTGAAATTGCTGTAAAAGTTTATTACTGTAATGCCATTTCCGAGGGCAGAGAAGACGCGGCAGAAGGTCATATTTCAGCAGCTAACAGCTGAGTTTCTCTGAGACTTCTGCTTGAGAAATTATCCTGATAGTGCATTTGGGAGAACTTCAGCACAAAGGAAGAGCGTATGCTAGACTAAACAGAAATAATATTTACTGGGCTGGACTGGGAGGGGTGTGAAGCAAAGAGGGGCTGCAAACGAGATGCTGTGGCACAGACGTGGAGCATCATAATGTGAGGAGCTGCGAGCAGATTGAGTTCCTTATCAAAGGAAAGGTTGAGCTATGGCTTGGAGTAGGGGTGCTTAATGCATAACAAAATGCCACTCAGCTCTTTTGCAAGAGCCTGGCTGGGGATTTTTCAATCTTGCTGAGAAAGTCATAACAAGATGGCTGCAAATTGAAGTTAGATAAAATGAATCCTGAAAGAAGATGCAGTTTCTTAGCAGGGGGAAAAGGAATAATTTATCAAGGAATGTGGTAAATGCAGCATCTCTTGATGTGTTTATGGCAAAAGTAAAGCACATCTTTTAGGAGAATATTTAATCAAACACTCAGAAGAAGTTATACAACTAGCTTGTGCGAGGGGTTATGCTGGGTGGTTATGATTATGTTTTGTTGGCTTTGGAGTCAGTGAATATATGAAGATCCCCATTTATTTTCTTCCATAGAAAGAGAATAAAAAACTCTTCATTGTCCCAGCGTATTCATTGCTACTGCTGTTCTACATTAAGAAATGCCTATAACCAAATCTCATTACTTAGAGTTTCTGACAGTTGCCTGCGGTGGTCAGAGTTTATTCACATTCAGTAGCTTTTTGCCTGGAAATATTCTGGTTGGGGCTGGGTGGGGTTGGCAAGTACTTGCTCTCAGAAGTTAAAGTCCTTCCCAGTGGTTGCTTTGTGCATTGTTTCTGCACACTCAGGATCTACCTGACAGTCATGCTGGGGGGGCAGAAAGGAGTTCCTATCTCACCGGACGGCTGTTGTGCCCCATGTTCATCTCCTTGTGCACTGTGCATTGGTGCTTATGGCTGGTCCACTCCTGTGGGAGCTCATCCAGAAGAACTACCCCTTCTTCAGCATGGAACAGCAATGATGCCTGAGGCCACCTCAAAGGAGTCTTGTCCCATGCCAGGAGGGCCTCTCTGCTCCCTTCTTGGAGAGAAATCCTCAGAAGTGCAGGAGGGCCTAGGCAGTTGGCTCCTGATCCTGGCTCCTCCTGGGCACTAGTGTTCATCAGCAGCCCTGGGGACGCATGCAGGTCATGGGATGTGGCCTCAGGTGGGCACCCAAGGGATAATCTGAAGATCTGTGTTGTGGTTCAGCTGCTTTCTCCCACCACTGATAACACAGAGGGTGTTAGTGTCATCTGTCCACACTTCACTGCCATGCAGTGCTCTTGCAGGGCTGTAGGAGAGTGGGGCCACCCCAGTGCTGCATAACAACCGAGTGTCCCCCTTATTAATGGAAGTTGTAGTCTTCCACTAAACATACGTAGTCATACATAGCAAATTAGAAGATGTGTTTGTCTGCTTCCACCAAACATTTTGAAGTGACAAGAATATCGTAACATTATTAGAGGTGTAGCAACTGTGTAACAGATAATAGAATTCTGTCCTTCTAGAAAAGTATCTAAGATGCAGCAAAGCTTGAGACTAGTTGATCTGTTCTGCTTAGAGAAAATATTAATCTTAATATTAACCCTAGCGGTTTCATTCTTACAGTGGAATGTGACCTAGAGAAGCAGATATTTTATAACATTGTTAACACAAACATTGTTTGTTTTGGATGTTAAAGAATTGCAGTTTTGATGAAAGCAATTATTATTAATTTATTTATTTTGTTAAAAAGCTCAGGAAGCATCTTCATTGAGATGTTAGAAATTCTGACTTTACCATTCAAACAATTTCACATAGGTAGCAGAAAAATCTGGATCAGAATTTTACAGTGAACTTACAATTGGGTTAAAAATATGTAGCGATTTGGTTTGCAAGAAAATAGTACCTAAATCATTTACTCACGTCTCTGCACAGTTTGTACCTGAATATCTTCTTTTTTGAAGGCTTTACATGTATTCATTCTTCCTTCTAAGGAAGTGTCTGATAAAACTCCTATATTAGGTAATATCCGTACTGTTGCAGTGAAGGAACAGTGGGAAACGGAGTTCAAATTTCCTTACTGGAGCACTTCTTTGGAAAGCAAGAAATCAGGCAGCATCAAAAATAAGATTCTGAATGGTACCTTCATGGTCCTATAGTTACAGATTCATTTTAAAACTTTCCACAATTCAACTGATTTCTTTGTTGAATGCAGATCTTAATAAATCATGTATGTTTCTGTAGTCCATTAAGTGAGGCACAAGATGTGGCCAGTACAATGTTCTCTTAGGAACACTGGGTGGAATCTTGGCTGCAATGAAGTCAGTGGAGTTGTGCCACTGGCTTCAGCAGGTCCAGGTTTTTCACATCAGGTTTGAATGTGAGTGACTGGTGTGCTGGATTTTCAACCTTAATGTTTGGTTTTGCACTTATGTTGGAAAAGAACATTTTAAATCCTATCAGGAAGGAAGCCAATGCGTGTTCTTAAACCTATGGTATTATTTCCCTTGGAAGAGCTAGACAGAGAATAATATATATTTTTTTCTTTGTCTGATGGCAATATATGATACTGTAATGAAAAGCATTTCAGCTTGAATTCAATTTTATTTTTTCATATCTGTGTATTTGTCAGTGTGTGCATACTACTGATTTTATTTCCTATTGACTTAAAATCCAGTTAAATATACTCATATTTATGGCTATTATTATGGGTGACAGGCACAATAGGATGCTTCTTTGTAAACATTTGCCCATTAGAAATTGAAGTCTGGTAAGAGAATCTTTCACATCTTCAGCTTCTATTTTGTGTCTGAGAATTCACAGTGGATTGCCCCTGTTCTCCTCTCATTTACAGTGGTCTGGCTTCATTAATTTAGATCACAGTAAATCCTGATTTAAAGCAGGATCAGGACCAGCATTTTGGCAACTAGTCTTCACTATAAAAGCAAGTACAAACTGATAGTTTGTGTCTCTAATAAAACCTGTGGGATTTCACTTCTCTGGAATCAGGATGTCACCAAAATGTGCTGGGATTCTTCCAGAGAAAGCTCAGTATGCTTCGCTGTGATTGATGGAGAATTGCAGAGAAACAGAAAATGAAAAAAGGCACTGCTTGCCAGTTATAGAGCAATCTGATGTACTCAGTGTTTGCAACCTTTGCAAAAGTGGGTTTTGTTTGTGTGATTTTTCACTGCTACTGCAACTTCTGTGAGGGAAGAGTGGTGGAATCTGTGCCCAGCACATCATAGGCAACGACCTGATCTGACAAAATAGAAGAGCAGATTTAATTTCCATTTAGTGTGAGAGACATTTAGCATCTTTGCTAAGCTGTAATATGGCACTGTGTTGAAATCCATAAATGCATAACTTTCCTAAACTGCAAATTTATTTATACTGAATTTGCTAGGTTTCCATAAAATTGCTGTAGAAGCTTTGTAGCACCAGAATTCTACATAAATGCAATTTGCAGGTTTGTCACTTTTTCAGCTATATTTTCCATCCTTCTCATCTTTGTGTTACAGAGAGATACTGACTTTATGGAATCACTGCAGAAAGTTATAAATGATGTATGAAATGAGAAATCCCTGCTCAGAGCACAGAGCTTAATCTGTGGTATTTGCTGCGAAAGTCAGCTCAGCTGCAAGCAGAAAAACCCACCCAATCTAGGAGCTATAGCCTAAGAAAACCAAAGCCCACTCTGAGTATTTTTTCCCCACTTTGTACCTGGGATAAGTTGGGGCACGGTACTGTAAGTGAAGGCAGGCGTGCCCAGCAGAGGTGCACTGCACAGGTTAGGGGTTGAGTGAGAAACTTCTGTGCCTGTATTTAAATAGGAAGTGGGGATATTTGCTGCTGAAGTGGGCTGACTTCATCCCACGCACGCTTGTCCTGCTCAAGCCAGGCAGCTTTGCAGTTATCTGCAGCAGGAGTAGGGCTGTACTCTGTGCTGTAAATCCATTCCTGCAGCTTGCTGGAGTACAGCTGTACCAAAGTGAGGGAAAACCTATCCTGGAGAAAGGTCACTGCATGGCCTCTAGGGGAACACTATAAGTAAGAAATTGAGGCCTTAGAGCACGTCCAAAGAAGGGCAAAAAAGCTGATGAAGGGTCTGAGGCAGTCTTATGAGGAATGGCTATCAGAACTGGGATTCTTTAATCTGGAAAAGGCTCAGGAAAGACCATATTGCTGTCTACAACCGCCTGAAAAGAGATTGTGGTGAGGTGAGAGTTGGCCTTTTCTTAGAGGTTACAGTGATAGGATAAGAGATGATGGCTTTAAGTTATGCCAGGGAAGGTTCAAGCTGGATATTAGGAGAAATTTCTACTCTGAAAGAACACTGAAGCATTGGAAAAGGCTGCTCAGGGCAGTGATGGAGTTGCTGTCCCTGGAGGTCTTCAAGAAACGTGGAGATGTGGCAGTGAGGGACATGGTTTGGTAGGCATGGTGGTGTTGGGTTAATGATTGGACTACATGATCTTAATGATTCTATTATTCTATAAATTTATATATATTTATACTTCAGTGTAAAAAAAAAACCAGCATTTATCCCCTTGAAAAGTGATTTCCCCTCCTCACTGGGATGTTTTCAGGTTTTTGCAGAAAAACTCCATGTTTTCTCTTGGGCAAGGGAGGTTTCTGCTTCCCAGCAGTGCCGTTCTCTAGGAGGAGCTACTTGCAGGTTCTGCTGTCCTGCTGGGCTGCATTACCTGGCTCCAGGCGCCATGCATCACAGTGCAGCCCAGGCCTGCAGAATGAAGTGCTTAAATGTGTGCAGAGGGTCAGCTTGAAAAGACAAGAATTTATTTACAGGATGGTTGGTCCACAGTCTAGCGCACAGAGCTACTGCTTGTATCCTACGTAAAATAGATGACTTGGCACTTGGTGAGTACTACAGTTATTGCTAAAGAGGTGTTTCTTGGCTCATCCATCTCTTGAAAGGTGCAGAGGAGTTGTGGCAGTATATAAAGAGTTTGGGGAAAAACAGAGACACATGAGTAATGGAGCAGTAAAACCCAGTTCAGCTCCTTGGCACTTACAAACTCACAGTCAAGTCCTGCAGCCTTAACTTGGGGGAAAAACCATCTGGGGAATTCAAAGGGAGCTTTAACTCAGTAAGAATCTCAAGGGACCTTTTATGAGGGGTAGGTGCTCAGTGTTGATGTTCCCTGTTCTTGGTTACAGGCTGTGACTAGGGGCAAGTGACTCCTTTTAGCATCATAACTTGCACAAAATTAATTGGAAGCTTAAACAATTCTAACAGCCAGAGAAATCTGCCATATTATTAGGAACAGCTTTTAAAACACAGGAAAAAAACAACTATAATCAAGCACTAAAGCACATCTTGGGGAACTGAAGGGGTTTATAAATAATCATTAGAATAAACTGCTCCCTGCCGCAAGGCGCATCTCCTTTTTTGTCTGCTGTGTCCCTGCTGGCTTTCTCAGTGCATCATCAAGCATGGATTAAGGTCAAATAAATTTAGGATGAGCAAACACAACAATCTTGACTAAGTTTCCAGAAATGTGAAGGACAAGATCCTCTGAGGGAGCAAGTGCAATGTGTTTTATTACAGTACTTGGATTTCAAGACTGCTTCAGTAGACGATTTTTTAGAGTAAAGATATTGACAACATCACTTTGTCAATAAATACACATCTAAAATTTGGCATAATATGTGTAGCTATGAAAATATAATGAGGAATTATCACTGTAGAAGTAAATACATTTTCTTTCAATTTTCAAAGTACAGTTCATATGGCATTCACAACTAAAACTGCATTGGTTGCACCAATGGTGGCTCTCCTGACTTTAGCAAACATCATGTTGCAGAATTTTGTTCTTTACTTTTCTTATAAAACAAGTTAGACACCCGGACCAACTTTATCTGTTTGTTTCCATTATGATGTGGTTCATGCATCATTTACAGCAATTGTGTGAAAGCATACTCTAACTCCTAGTTTAAAAGACCTTTCCTCTTCCTTGTGCATATTCTCAGACATATTAGCAACACACATTTAGTGACAGAATGAGGGGAAATGGCTTTAATCTGGAAGGGTGTAGATTTAGACTAGATATTAGGAAGAAATTCTTTTCTGTGAGCGTAGTGAGAGACTGGAACAGGTTGCCCAGGATGGTTGTGAATGCCCTCTCCCTGGAGCATTCAAGGCCAGGCTGGATGGGCCTTCGAGCAACTTGGTCTAGAGGGAGGTGTCCCTACCTATAGCAGGAGTTTGGAACTAGATGATCTTAGAGGTCCCTTCCAACTGAAACCATTCTATGATATTCTACAAAAACAGCCAGCTCTCCACTCACTGCATTGCTAAGGCCAGGGTTTTGGTCTCCTGTTGTGGAAGAGATTCTTCCCTATATGGGGAGATGCAGACGGAGATAAGTCCTTAAGCGGAGGGTTGGAGTGATAGCTTTCACAGTCCTATCTCTTGCCCTGAGACAAGATGGAGGAACCTGATAGCCTCCTGGAAAGATGGATGGCCAAGCCTGAAGAATGAAAACAATCAGAAGACATAAATGAATCAGGTGCAAAGAGGGCTGGTGGGAGCTTCTGCCCACCTAGGCAGGGAGACTATGAATTGATGGGCGGACCAGATGGTCTTACTGGTCTTTCCAACCTCGGTTCTGCAATACCTTGAAAGTGAAGCTTTAGAGAGTGAAAGAGAATTGTATGGGAGTAGAGCAAGATGCCAGCTACAAGTAGAAAAATATATTAACTGCAATAAAGAAGAGTACCGTTTCCCCAGAGAGCAAACTCCAAAGGAGCTCTGTGCTCTTTCCTAGCACAGGCAGAGAGACACCTCCCAGCTGCAGGAGCTATTGTGCTGAGATAGAATTGCAGGCTCCCCCAAGGAGGCCAGCTATTGCTTGCAGCCTGTCTCTGCTCTTCGGCAATGTGCTGCATGCATTCTCCTCTCTGTGGTGTTTTTCAGCTTCACTTCTGAGTTTTAGCTACCAGAATTTTGTTGACCTCCTACATGTTTTGCCTTGTGCTCTTGTTTCTCAACTGATCTTATTTATTGATGTAGCAAGTTTTTTTTTGTTCTTTTTTTTTTTTCTTTTGAGAATAGAATCTGTATGATTTTGTAGTCCTGCACACCAATCTCACATTTTATAATGGGTTCTGCATTGAGCAGTTGTTAGCTGTAGATGGTGTTTTTTGTTTGTCAAGTTACAATATTTTTTTTCTTTAGTTTTCTTCTAGCATCCAGAGTGATTAACGTGAGTAGGTGTGGGTAAAGACCAATAATGTGTCCAGTGTTTGTTCAGGCTTTTTTTTTTTTTTTTTTTTTAACCTTAGAAATCTCTGCTTTATCCTTTCAAGTGCGGGAAGGGAACTGCTTGTAATAAAAGCAGAAAAAGATGTACAGTAAGTTCCTCTTATAAATAATGCCACAATGCTTTGCCAAATAATGTAAGACATAGCATGTTGCATTGTTCTGTTCCTTTCATAATCTATGATGCCATATGGCCTTGAAAAAAAATAAGGCTATTACATGGATTTCTGTAGGGTAATTGGCATTGACACACATATATTGATTGACTAAATGAAATAACATGCACAGTTCTGACAATCTTTGGAGATTTGTAAGATTATAGTGGAGATGATTCCATGTCAGCAAAAAACTCCATAGGAATTTCTAATGAAGCCCAAACCAGTTCATTAATATACATATGTTTGAAATCACAGCCCTAACAATTGAGTTCTCCACACTGAACTCTATAATATATACTGTAGTGAGCTATATGCCCTCAGATCATTTCTGTGAATTACAAGAAAATTATGGACTGGAGAACATTTTATTATTGTGCTTTTCATCCAGAAATACAGCCTTTCACTGATGAAAATTGAAAACACTGAAAATTAAAATGTAAATGCATTTATCACTCAAAAGATGAGGAAAAAATTGAATCCTGAACTTTAACTGCTTTCACATTTTAGTTCTTCAAAAAGCAATTTTCATATTTACATCTCAAAAGGGTGAGTAGTCAGACTCCACAATATCCATTGGGATTCTTACTAATGAGTGACTATGTTTATTGCTGGGGGTCTGAAGATTTGTTTCAGTAAAACATCACTGAAAACTCAGTGTTTTTGTGTGTGTGTTTGTGTTTGTTTTTTTTTCTTCTAAGAGACAAGCAAAATAATTGTATGTTTATTTTATGCTTCTCTCCCTTCTGTTAAATGTGCTCTTTGTTTATGTTTACAAGTCAGTACTATAGTAGATAGGATGGGAGTTACTCCTATCTTGGTAGAGAGAGAAAAGACAGAGAAACAGTGATACATCCTAGAAGTATCTTTAAAATGAAACTTAGCAGTTAATAAACTGAGTAAAATCCATAATTTAAGTTTCATTGCTGCTGGTCTAATTTTTTCCCTTTTCTTCAGAAAACAACAACAACAACAAAATATTACTCCTTTGTTGACATCCTGCCTTGTTTGATGAGATGCCAGCAGCCACTAAGAAGAATAAAATCCTTACGCCAAAGAAGGCTGTGGGCTCAGTTTCCTATAGAAGAAGAGTGTTGGATGAAGCATGAAAACAGGTAGACTGTGCAGCAAACTGGGACAGCATACGCATATGGTACTACTGAGCAATGTAAGGAAATAGAAGTTGATTGTATGATCTGAATGGAGACCATGCTTATTTGTGCAGTCCTTACAGTCAGAATAGTTGACTCCCTGTAGTTAAAATCCATCCAAATCCTCTACAGGGTAGACATGTAAAGAGTGGTATTTTCAGTGCTGTTGCAATCCTTTCTCTTCCTTAACACTGGAAATGTATTTTCTCTGGTGTGCATTTTCTGAACTCTTTCATTTTGGGTAGCAATGTCCTGGCAAACCACCTCCTCTCAGGCCAGCATGTCCATAGGGTGCTGAAGCTCCTGCCCATGTTTAAATACAGAAGAGCAGCCAGAAGAGCAAACAGGGACTGCTCAATCATCCCTTCCCTGCACACATCTGTGGAGGTTTTTGAATAGTGGGATGCCTGGATTCATAAGGATGGAAGCTTTTTTTTTCAGTCCCTTAGAACAGTTGTCCTGTATTAGAATGGGGAAATCACTCTCTGTTGCTGTGGTGAAGGATGAGTCCCACCTGTGGCTGATTCTTCCACCACACTGTGTTGACAGAGGGGGGGGGTTAGCCTCAGGTGGGGAATGATACTGCATCAAGTGAACCCCATCTACGTTTCTGCATTTTTCTCCTCAGAGTGCCCTTGACTGGGTTATTAATACAGGACCATTAATTTCAGATGCTTCTGTGTGCTTATCTCAGAAGAATTCAAACTAAGCATCTAAAATGGAGTAGATAGTTTTGAAGCTTTGGTGTGACCATATCTGTCTGCCTCACTTACTGTAGCTGGAAGACAATTTTTACCTATTCTTAGTAATGTTAAATACCTTTCACACTCTAAGGTGATAAGCATTGGAAACTCACACATTGAAATAGTAGAGAATCTTCTGGTTCACATTTCAAAGGAAATAGCTTGTCAAGTAAAGCAATCTTTAAATGATTATCTATTTTTGCTGAAAATATTCATAGCATTTTTTTCTAAATGAAAGGAAATCTCATCTCATTATCTTTCTCTAAGTTACTCAAAAGTGTTCTAACTTATTTTTCCTGTAAAAAGAAAAAAAAGCTGGTTATTGCTAGTTCTACTTCTGTATTTGATATTTCTTTTTAGTTTGAAAGGAAAATTACTTCAATGCTTTGAATGCATCAGACACTGGAATATTTTGGGCTATCAAAACAGAATACAACAGTCATGATCAGAAGCATTTTTCTTTAGCATGTAAGCAATTATTTCTATAAAATCATTGGTATTCTTATGATATAAAAGACATGTTTGGCAAATTTGTTTACATCTTCCCAATGTTTTATGCATTTCTTGTTCCAGTTTCATCTTTGTTATTTCTGTTTCCTTGTCTTTCTTGAATTTATGATTAATGTTTCTTTAGGCGGGAAAACAAGACATTCCAGCTCAAGAGTTATGCAAAGTCATAGCATTTTTTGAGAAAAAAAATGAGTCAATAAAATATCAGTATTCATAGTGAGCTTTCTTTCCATGCACGAGATCTTGTAGGCAAAAGATAAGCTTAATCTAAAATTACAGCTGTACAAACAGGAAAGAAACATTGTACAAGTAATAGATGTTCGTGGAAAATTCCAGACTCTAACTAGATCTGGATACAATTGATAAAGAGGACAAAGAACTAATGGCATGGATTTAATGGATCAAGTTTCTCTTCTGCAGTTCATCTCTTCGTTAATGGCCCATGAAAAGTGAAGACAAGAGATCTGGACCAAAAAGCTGCCAGAGACTAAACCAAGCATTACCTCTTGAAAGATTGTATCACTGATGCTTTAAATTAAAACTTTATTGCCATTGTAAGATGTCTGTGAGTTACCCAGAAAAAATAAAATATATGATTTTCAGGTAATGGTCATTATTTTTTCAACTAAAGAAGTGTCCTTACATCATAGGAGTGATGTGAAATGAAGGCCTCAACTTACCCTTCTAAGGGGAGGTTCCTGTCCTAACACCGTTCCCATCTACATCAGTTTCATGGAATCATACAATGGCCTGGGTTGAAAAGAACCTCAAAGATCATCTAGTTCCAACCCCTCTGCCTAGAGCAAAGTCACCAACCACTAGACCAGGCAGTCCAGAGCCACATCCAGCCTTGCCTTGAATGCCTCCAGGGATGGGGCATCCACAGCCTCTCTGGGCAACCTGTTCTAATGTATCACCACCCTGTGAGTGAAAAACTTCCTCTTAATATCTAGCCTAAATCTGCCCTGTCAGTTTAAAACTATTCCCCTTCGTCCTATCACTATCCACCCATGTAAACAGTCATTCTCCCTCCTGTTTTTACGTTCCCGCCAAGTACTGGCAGGCCACAAGGAGGTCTCCCCAGAGCCTTCTCTTCTCCAAGCTAAACAAACCCAGTTTCGTCAACCTTTCCTCATAGGAGAGGTGCTTCAGCTCTCTGATCATTTTAGTGGCCCTTCTATGGACCTGTTCCAAGAGCTCTGTGCCTTTCTTGTGCTGGGGGCCCGAGGCCTGGACGCACTACTCCAGATAGGGCCTCACAAGAACTGAATAGAGGGGGACAGTCACCTCCCTCACCCTGCTGGCCACCCTTTTTTAATGCAGCCCAGGATATAGTTGGCCCTCTAGGCTGCAAGCACACACTGCTGACTCATGTCCAGCCTCTCATCCAGCAGGACCCTTCTCTGCAGGGCTGCTCTCCAGGAGTTCTTCACCCAGTTTGTATAAATACCTGGGATTGCCCTGGCACAAGTGCAGCACCTTGCACTTGGCCTTGCTGAACCTCATTAGGTTCACATGGACTGACTTCTCCACCCTGTCCAGGTCCCTCTGGGTGGCTTCCCTTCTCTCCAGTGTATTGACCGCACTATTCAGCTTGGTGTTGTCCACAAACTTGCTGAGGGTGCACTCGATTCGATCATCTATGTCATTGGTGAAGATATTGAAGAGATTTTGTCAGTTTTTTTGCAAGAGATGGAACAAGTTTTGAGTCACATTCTCCCTTCTTATTCTAACAGTAAAAAAAATAAAATAAAAATAGAACTGTGTATCAGAGGACTAAATAATCATTTTCCAACTTTTATAGGACAAACACAGTGTTCCTCCTCCCAGGTATAGCATAGAGATGCCCTGTGAGAGAATCTGTCTGCCTCAGGCTGCTCTACACTTACCTATTCCACACTTGAAAGGCAAAGATTTTGAGGCTCAAATGTCAGCATGAGAATTTGGTCAGTGGTTTTTGAGGTGCAAAATTGAGTGGCTCAGCACATGGGGAGGACCCACATATGTATCTGTAGAGGGAATCAGCTGACTGTTCAATAGCCAAAATGAATCGTCAATGGCCCAGTTGTGATGAGGCGCCTGCACAGACTGCCCAGTGAAAGTTTTGAATGCCCCATCCCTGCAAGTGATCAAAGTCAGCCTGATCTAGTGCTGGTTTAGTGGTTGGCAACCCTGCCCATGTCAGGTGGGTAGAACTAGTTTATCTTTGAGATCCCTTCCAAACCAAACCAATCTATAAGTTTATGATTGAAATATTCTTTTTGCAATACAGAAGTCGATGTAGGAATTTGGAGCTTCATGCTATAACCCAGGAGCATTCATGTCCAGCTTCAAAGTGTTGCTGTATGAGGGAAATATCTGAATGCAACATTTCTAGTCTCAGTGGCACAGCTTAGCTCCAAAGAACAACTTTATGCTGGATAGAATTGCCCTCACAGGCACTAAACCACAAGACCTCTTGTTTCTGAATAACAGAAATACTCTCAGCAGAGAAATTTGGACACCTGTAATATCAAGTCAGCATGAGAAACAGGCACTTCTCCTTCAATAGAAGAGAATGTAGCATTTGTAACAGAACTAATAGGACTGCTTTCTAGGAAGGAGTTTGGGATATCATTAAAAACAAACAAAACCCACCACCACCACAACAAAACAAAAGAACAACAAACACCCTGACTAGGCAAAATTAAAGCACATATTCTAAAACTGGCAATTTTGAAGTTATTTTCTCCAAAACTGCATGATATTATAAGCTGTGAAAGCTGGTTCCCTTGTGAAGTGTTTTACGGTCTCGATCTCAGCTTTCTAACTGCTGGAGGGGATTCCAGCCCAGATCTCTCACCTCTCCTGAGATAAGGGGCCCAGCCACAGTGATGATGGCTGCAGGAGGCAGAATGGGGTGTGAGGGGCACAGAGCAGCTGTCTTTGGCTGAAGCTGTTGCACCATGAAGAAAAAGCTTCAACATTCAACAGATCAAACAAGGACTATCAGGAAATATGATTGCCTCATCTCACGATTTGTACAGTCACCTGGCAGAAGAAATCTACATGCCATCCCTTGTTCTACATGCATCTATGAACTTTAGTATGCAAAAAGTACTGAATAAAATTTGAAAACGATGTATCTGACCCTACGTTCTTTGTTTTCCCCTTTTATAGAAAAGAACCATTGAATCACTAATTTTGGAAAGACTACTAGAATCATCTAGTCCAGCCATCAACCCAAGCCTCTGAACCCTCTAGACCATGTCACTCATTGTGACATCTACCATTTTCTTGATCAGCTCCAGGGATGGTGACTCTGCCACCTCCAATCTATAGTTGGATTGTCTATAAGCACTCTGCACTGGAGGATCCCTTATCAGAAGTACGAAGCTTTTCTGTCTGAA
Source organism: Odontophorus gujanensis (assembly GCA_013399175.1). Classification (NCBI taxonomy): domain Eukaryota; kingdom Metazoa; phylum Chordata; class Aves; order Galliformes; family Odontophoridae; genus Odontophorus; species Odontophorus gujanensis. Next base: position 891,838 of record VXAB01000664.1, on the reverse strand, counting down.
AGCAAGAAGAAAACACACTCAGTAAGCAGCTGTACTTGCCTCATGAGCTACGCTCCAAGTTGACCCAATGAGCACACAAAATAAAGAGCTGCTTATAAAATACGTCTTAATTTTTAGAAAAGGTATGAAATCAAAACCAGTTGCTGATGGAGGTGAGAGCTTCTGTGTGTCTCTGCTACAATCTACAGAGAAGAAAACATAAGCAGCCTGAGAGATTACTCAGTTGTTTGTGCCCAGTACAGATTTCAGGAAAAATTCAAAAGGATGATGATTGTCCTTTCACCCCATCTCTCTCTTGACCCATTGAGCACAGACATTGTGGCTTATGAAGCTGAGAAATTCAGCTCTCATAGTGCTTCTAGATGTGTGAAGATTTTATTCAGACTTTGCTCTGTTTCCTAGACTTGAGCCTTCTGTACATTACTGATGTGCATTTATGGCAGGACAATTCCCAGTACCGAGGGCAGTATGCAGAGCTCTTCATAAGGTTACAAAATGAATCTTACTCTTAACAAGCCATTGTTTCACTCATTATATGCATCTTCAGAGAGCCAAGAGCAACCTACGCAGTGCCACTGTTCTGTGAATTAATTCATGGCTGATGAAAACAGATTGTTCTTAAAGCAAAAGCTCTATTGTTCCAATGTCCTGTCCTGAGTCTGGCTACCCCGTGTTGCCCATTGCCTATTGGACTCACAAGACCCTGGAGGGTGCAGTTGCCAATGAAGCCTCAGTGAGCACAGTATCCATTATGCCTTGCTAGCAAGTTTACTTAAAGGAGCATTCACTCATTGACTGGGACTTTTTTTTTCCCATTTTGTCAGATAGATGAATGCCATAGCAGCCAAGGGCAGACGAAGGTTTGAAATATTAAAAGTAGAAGCCTCTTGCTAAGATAATATAAAACCAATTTTTTTCCAAACATATCTCTGAGGAGAAAATAGGCTAGATGTTATCATGAGATTTTTTGTAGCTGTTAAATTTTGTTAAGATGCAAAAAACATAACAAAACAAAATGAAAGGAAAACCCAAAAACAAAACAACAAAACCAAGATCCAGTGAGAAAACAGCAAATCTATCAAGCAACTTGGTGCTCAAACTTCAGTCTTAGGACAATTCTGTTTGAAATTGCCACATCATTCAGTTTTAAGTGATTTGCATACCAAAGGCAAAAAAATGATTAACTGGAAAGTTCCCCCCTCTACTCCCTCAGAGACATATGGTGAGACAGCAACAGAAATGATGGATGCAGTGGATGATTGCTTGCTGAACCAGTGTGTGAGAGACTATGCTAGAAATAATTCATGTCAAGATATGGTCTTAACTAAAAGACATATTAAAAACAACATCTTGACAAGTTTAATATCTTACATGATACACATAATCCATGATTTTCAAGGCATATGATTATCGCAAAACATGGTATTTCTGTAGAATTTCAATTTTATGAAAAGATCTCAAGAGATGCTTGATCTAATGTTAAATCAACCTTTCACAAAATAAAGTTGAAGTAAATTCTGAAGTACAGTATGGCCTCATCATTATCCAATACTGCTTAGGATCAGCAGTGATTCCTCGGGAAAAATGGAATAACAATTGTATAGAAGTGGAAGTGACCAAATAAGCAGGATAATAAGATATTTTGGATGAACATACATTTTATATATATGAGGATTTACTGCTTTGTCATGTAGGGAACCCCCTGAGTTAAAAATAAAAAGCAACAACAACAACAACAACAACAAAAAACCATGCTACCTTTACAGTCATAAGTTTTGGATAAATTTGCATAAATTTCTTCTACCTGTGCTTTAAAGACGAAATTTTACAACACATATAGTGATGAAAATTAGGCCAGATATTTAATAAATACAAAAACTAAATGATACTAACTGGCAGAACTGGCATTGTTTTCTGTTTGTAATTGCTTTTTATGCAATGAGAATCAAGTACTTTATGAAACTGCAGTGTGGTCATTGCAAGAGATGTGAGATCAGTGGTTTGTAATCTGGCACCAGCATATACCTCACTGCGAGCAGATATCCTGGGCTGGGGTCAGAGCTGGGCTGAGTCTGCTGGTCCTGAACCTGGCTATGGCAGTTTGCTTTGCATGCATCCCCACTTGTTTGTCTCACTGGTTTAGAAAGCTGTCCTTGACCAAAGAGGGTGTCAGGACATTTAAACAGAGATTAACTCTTCCTCTCTCAAATATCTCTGGTGGGCGTAATATTTTAAATTCTTCTAAATTTTGGGATAATTCAGCAAAAAACAGAAGGAAAAAAAATCTTACTCATTCTGTAGTGACATGGGGCCTAGCAGATGCAGACCAGGTGGAAAATATGAAAAAGATGTTCCGTGGATTTATTGTGCTCTCCTCTGAAAAGCTTGCTCATTTTAGCCAGTGATATTTTTACCTTTCCATAAATTAGGCAGTCTGAGATTTACCTTGTGATGAGCATCTAAGATGCTTTCTTGCAAACTAAGAAAGCCATAATGCAAGCCCTAGAGCAACATTCAAAATGCCCAGCCTTTTGATATTGCTATTATTTATCAGGGTATAAGTCTTGAAGTAATAGAATCCAGATCAGAAAATGGCAAATTGAAATTATTTCCCATCTACATGTCTTTCTATCTAGCAAGTAAAATCCCAGCTTCCACTGTCCTATACAAAATGCTGATACTTTTTTTTTTCTGCCAATGACTACCTAGTCAGCAGCTTCTTATTAATACCTATAATCTTCTTCTGCTAACATCTCTTAACTGTGGAAGCATGTATTTCTGTGCACAAACAGACACCGTAATGGAGGGGAATGTGCTTTTGGGGCACAGTGGCCAACAGCCACTGCTTTTTGAGTCTGACTTGTCTCTCAATTGGCCCTTACAGTAAACTGATAGAAAGAATAGGCAGGACTCTCAAAGAGTAATAGGCAAGGGATAAAGGAAAGGCAACAGATAACTCAAAAAAATAAACAAATCAATACCAACCAGAAGTGAAATAGGAGTGGACTAACCACATATTGTTAAAGGAAACCAGAGCTTTATTGAGGAGCCTTTAGCATGCTCTCTGTCGTATGATGGAACAGTTAAAATACCTGCCATTATAAACTTTGCTAAAATCACATTGCTACACTCTTACAAGAGATGAAAATTATTACCATCCAATTCTCACAGGGAACTTAGACATTCAGAAATTAAATATTGGAATCTGCCTTTGTAAGGAAATATCAATGTATCATAACATTTGAGAACCTAATTCAGTCAAAGTACCTTTTTGATGTTTCCCTTGGAACTTATTACATGAGAATCCTTATATGCTGCAGGAGCCCGGTGGGTGAGTAAAATAGAAGCATGGAGCAGCCCAGGTTCTCAGCTGGTTGGCATGGAGCTTTGGCTTGGCTTTACAGCAGCCTGTGGAATGAATCACTTGATGCTACCTGTGTCTGGCCCTAATTAGCTGCAGAGCAACCTGGGGAGATCATTAAGCTCAGTGAGGGCAGAGGGAAGCACAGAAAGAAAGAAAACTGTGGAGGGTAAAGAAGAAAGTGGTAGTTTGTTAGCTGAAACTATGCTTTGGGAGGGGGAACCTGAAAGGCAATCACACTTTGGTTCATGGGCTGGGGCAACAAGTAAAGCTAGGTATAGTTAGAAGTTTTCCTCATCTTTGAATCTCACCTTTAAAATGACTCAGGTCATTACTCCTTCCATGTGAGATAAATTGAGCTGTATCTGGATCAGTAAGTTTTCCATTCCAATGTGCAAATTTTGGTAATATTTATTTATTTATTTATTATCCTCCTGCACTGTGCAAAATGACATGCAAGATGAGCTAATATGACCCCAGAAGTGAATTTTAATTCTTTTCAGGTTACCCGAGCACATGAGCCAACTGCAGCCCTTCATATAAACCAAGTACTAATAACCCAAAACAAAATGGGAGAATCAGTCCTTTCAGCTGGAACAAAAAGTTTGGTATCTTTTTGTTCAGAACCTTGATGAGCTGCGATGGCCCTTTCTTTCGCAGACAGCTCTCTGCATTTCAGATGGATTCAATATAGCAGTGGAGTTGGAGGTGAGCTGATCCCAAGCTTAAATAAAATGGGGAGCAGCAGCAGCAGCAGCCATCCTTACCGTTTTGTCTGTTTAACGTGAGCTTTGAATGCAGAAACAGCAGAAACAGAAGTAACAAAAAAAAACCATAAAAGTAATGAGTTCCCAATTAATGCACTCAGCAATAGGTTGTATCCAGAAGATTTCCTTGAGTGCAGGAAGCATGTTTCTCTGAAATTCAAAAGGTGTAGAAACAACACTTCGTTTTTCCAGGAATCCCACAGGATGGGACAGAGTTGAGATACATCAATAAAAATTGAATTAGATTTACAATGCTGCCCTATAACCTAATTATAGCATGGTTGGAGATGTATGGTAATTTATCAATAAAGAGAGTCCTATTGAACATGTTAGTCATAGGCTTCACACTGCAGACAATTTTCATTAATCAAGCAGCTAGATAGGTGCTCTCACTACTTCAGTTCTAGGGGAGGGTGAGCTAAGTTTCTCCTGTGGAGTTGGTCTGGCTCAGTCCCCAACCAGGTAATGCGTGACTCAAGGGAAAGAAAAGAATCTTTTTTAATATGCAGGCCATGTTTGCAATATGTATGAGTTTAGTGACTCCAGTGAGTTTACAGCAGGTGGGAAGTTAGTTCTGCATGTTATAGTCTGCTTCACCTATCTGTAATGTGAGCAAGGCAGATCCTACACATAAAAACCATTCCATAGATGGCAACTAAAACCACCAGATGTTTTGAGGAGGAGGAGGAAAGGTTGCCAAGCCATCTTTAGAATCATCAAATCATTAAGGCTGGAGAAAGACCTGTTAGATCATCTAGTCCAACCATCTACCCACTAGATGTCCCTCAGTGCCACATCTACATATTTCTTCAACATCAGGAATGGTGACTCCACCACCTCTCTGGGCAGCCTGTGCCAGTGCCTGACCAACCTGTCTTCCTGAGAAGACTTTTTTCGTTATATCCTCATGCAACAACTACATCTTTACTTCAGTCAATCTGTGTATGTTTTATTTATATTTACATGCAATCTGTAAAAAGAAATATTACAAAGAGAAAAGCGTATTATCACACAGCTCATAAATATAGTGTCAAGAGGAAGATTTTCTGCTCAAACTCAATTGTGGCTCTGAGAGCCTCATTTTTGTCTCCGTTTTCTGCTTAAATTCAGTTGTATTTGCTGACTTAATTTGTTAGCTGAGGCATGCAAAGCACAAGTTCAGCCAGATGCACTATGGTTGCATCACTCTGCCTTGTGATAGGCACTGAACCCTGCATCTGTCAGTGCTTGCAGAGTGGCCGGCTCCTTCTTCCACTTATTTCCCCAGAAAATCCACTACTGGGCTGTGTTTCCTGTCAGCATGCTGTGGGCTGCCCAGTGCACACCTGGACTTTCCCTCTCCCTATGATGTTTTTCTAGAACTACCATTTTACTCTGGGGATGACAATCTCTGAGCGCCTGCTCTATGCCAGGGACACAGAATGAGCAAACTATGCAAGTGCTGAAAGGTGGTGGTGCAGCTGCAGTGAGGAGTGAGGTTAGGGATCATACTGAGCAGATTAAATTGTTTGGGACACAAAATTTACAATTGTAATGAGGATTTGTCTGTTGACTGTTGTATCATCCATCAGCTATTTCTGGCCCTAGGCAATGGCCATGCTGTTAGCCTGTTAATAACTTCTGCCTGCTTTCTTCTACTTTAGCTCATTGCTTTATTTTGCTTCAGCAAGTTTCAGCACCTAAAATAATGAAGTTAAAAACGGATGTGAAGCTTTAATTTCTGAGTGCTTCATACATGTGTATTCACCCACAGAAGTGTAAAATGTCAACTGCTAATTTATTTTCTTCTTACTCTTCCTACTTGACGTGTACAGTTTGTCAGAATAAAATAACTGTATTTTTCCTCTTTAGAGTATCACCTTTTTTTAAGCCTGAAAGTGTGTTTCTTTCTCAGCTTCTGCTGCATGAGGCAGCACACATTCTGTGTTCCTCTGATCTAGACTTCTCAATTACCTCCACATCCCATAATCTTGGGTCCAATCCCATTTCTGAAATTTCCTTTGAACTTACCTGTCTTCTACGATTTCAAATTTAAGTACCAACACCTTTTCAATTGCTTGTGGCCATTGAATGGTGTTTCCCTAAAGCTGACACACCTATTTCATTAGTTCCAGTGTATGTGCCAGGGTAGTGCTCAGCATTATCTCAGTGCTGAGAAGATCCAGTGACCCTCGTCCTGTGCTGGAACAAAGAGAGTGGTTTGGGTAGCAGGAAGGGATGGGGAGCATTGTATCAGTGTTGGAGATGAAGAAATCCTTCTCCATCCTCATCCTTTGAAGCCACATACAGTAATTAACTAGATCAGAAGTAAAAAAAATTGTACCAGCCCCATCAGAGATGCTTATGAAGGGGAAAGTAATCTTGTGTATTTTTTCCTCTTTCACAAGATTTTAAAAATATGTTTATTGTGAAGCCATCACTAGAACAAGCAGATAATCATTCTGGTAGCTAGGGCTGAGATGGAAAACCTTTATTTTGCTTTGTTCTTTAATTTTGCAAAAGAAATTCTTCAAGGTACACACACGAGTAAAGTTTTGATAACAATTTGATACCTTTTTGTCCTTTCACCATCATCTGCTGGAGGAAATTATTTGGGCACCTGAATATAAATCTCTGTCTTGGAGATGGCATTTGCTGGTACCAAGCCAACACTATGAGGCATGACTCCCTAGTTGCACAGACAGTTTTACATTTATTATTTCCTGTTCTTTCCTTCAACATTTACAGCTGAAATCATTTTCCCAATGGCTCTAACAAATCATTCTGATTCTCCATTAGCTGTAATGGTATTATTCTTCCATGGGAAAACTCTACATGTTTTGCAAGTTCTTAAATTCTCAAATTCTGGAAATAGAAAATATCTAGCCATGTGACAGAGGTCTAACAATTTATTTCTGTCTTTAGAACTGTAAACACTCATTGAAGCAACTGTAAACACTAAAGGATAGTGCTAGAGACCCCTAAACACTGATATCTTCCACAGACTACACGAGACTAAAAGCAATGAGAATAAAAATTGTCTGAATTGTTCTTACATTTAAGATACTTAACACATTCTAACTGATACTCTGAGCCCTTAGACTTTAGACAGATCCTCTTTCCAGCTTTATTTCTTTTTGTTCCTCCCTTCCTCCCTTCTTTCCTTCCTCAGCAATTCTTCTTTCATTAACATATCCAAATGCATATGCATTTTGCACTTACATGAACTACTAGCATCTACAATGTCCTACAGTATGTCAGGCTCCAGATAAAGTGGTTTAATTTTAATTCCAGGAAAATTCCATGCCACTTGACTTTATTTTCAAATTTAGTTTCTCCTATCATTGTGGTTTTTATTCTATCTTGAATGAGTTTTCTTTAATTAAAGAGTTTTCTGCACTAGAGAAATCCAGTGCATGCTCAGTTCTACTTATGGGATTATATTTTGAGGGAAAAATAGATAGTCTTATGATTACAGATAATTTGCTGTAATGCTCTTATTTTACAGAAATCAATGGAAATAAAGATGGAATAAAATAACAGGCAGAAAAATCCCATGTTATAATCCACATAATAGAGCAAATAGAAGAGAATTAATGCCTAATTTTTCCATAAACTTGCTTTTTCCTGACTTTGAAGTAATATTGTTTGTAACCTTATTGTTAACATTGATGCAAGTTTTTGTATTACTCAGCCTTTCACAGGGTAGATTTTACAGCTGCTTTGTACCATCTTTGATGCCGCTACAGAAGAGATTGAAAATGGGCAAAGTTTCTAGTAAGTTGTAATGAGTAGCACACTGAGGTGCAGAGGAGTCCCATGCTGTTTCAAATTCTTCATTCTAAAAATGAAGCTGAATACTTCTCCCAGTGAAACTCCGTCTTTAAGCTGCTGAGATTTCCTGATTTTTGAAGCAGCAGCTTTTTGTGATTTCATCATATTCTCTCCAAAGTTAGAAGTGAAATGGAAAGACACAAAAATGTTAAGATAAGAAAATGTAAATTTAACTGAAAGTTTAGGCTTTCAGGGCAAATCTTTGGAAAATGTATTCTTGCCTCCACAGTAGAGCTGATATGTGAGTGCACTGGTTATATCTCCTACAATGAAAATTCTTAGCATGCCTTGAATGTCAGCTGATAATGACAAATAAACAGATCCAGTTCATAGTCTAGATAATTTTTTTTCGGCACAGGGCGTGGACTGCATTTGAATTTCAACGTATGCCAGGGAGAAAATATGCATCAGGATGATAGAACAACACAGTGCCTGCTGAGATTAAATGATTCATTGAAGACATGTAAACTGTGATTCAAAGAGACATGAGATTATCTGTGTAGTCATTCAAATTTAAAGAAATAGCAATACCATATTATTTGGAACTGTTCACTTCTTGTGCAAAACATATGTATTGTCCTGTCAGCACGACCTGTCTGTTTCTGTAGCAGGAATGTGTTTCTGTCACTGCAACAATACAGCAGAGAGTGAATACCAGCGTTTTTATACCAATGTCATATTCAACCACATGCTTTGTCCATAAAACCTGTAATCTTGAGATGACTGACAGCATAGAAAACCTTGGGAATTTTATCATTACCAAGGCAAGCATTCCATTTTTGTCCAATTCATTTGCTGCACTTATCTGATACATGGATGCCCAATGAACTGCAGAGGAGGGCTAGGTTCTCCCACAGTATGAAAAGGGAGAGTGCATTTGGCTGCAGGTGCTTCATCAACCCACTGGAACTCACCTGCACCCATGGATGGGGGAGTTCAGCACTCTGAATACCCATACTACAAACATCCACCAAACATCAGCTCCATACAAATGAGCTTCCTGTGCTCATTGTTCCCTGTTCCTGGGAACAATATAGACACAAAGTCAATGAAGTTGTTGCCAAGCATCATTCTGGGTATGTCAGGTGTGAGGGTCAAGCACAGGGCCTCAGTAAGCATGTTTGCACCAAAACTTTGGTACTTGCCTTAGCATTTTGGTATACACATGACTTTCAAGGACTTTCATAGAGTGATTTCAACATAAGAGAAGTACCGTGAGAATGTTTAGCAAAGTCATTGCACATTTTCGCCTTAGTTGTTTGTTTTCAACGTTCAAGAACTTGGCCAAACTCTGTTGCAATATCTTTCTTCCTTTCAAGAACTGATGGACCACTTTTAGTGTCTTCACTATAGCACATTCTGCAGCTCCACAGATTATGCTTTTGATGGACTGAGTTAGCTCTAGATAATCTAAGCCAATGAGGTTTGGTTTTCACATGATATTCATCACTGTGCTCTCTGAGAACCTCCAAGGAGACCAATGCTTTTCTGCAACATCCCTTCTAATTGTTCCCCCCGTTATATTCCAAGGTCTGTAGCTGTTTTGCCTCCAGTAACTGGAGCTTTAGTGTACACAACTCTGCTATAGTATTTGACCTGAAATAACTTAGGACAAAGTTATTTTTTTCTCCTTTTATTAGTATCAGGACTGCTTCCCTCTGGCTGTGTTTCACTGGCAATCACTTCTATCCAGATCATGTCTCCCAACAACATGGTACCCCTGGGCCTAATGTATTCAGCACCCTAAATATGGAAAAATCTGTATGCCTTTCCTCTGCTCTGTTGTCCAGCTGGGAGAAAAATAGGTTAAGTTTTGACTTCATGATGCATTAATTCTGTGAATATGTTGTAAAAAGAGAGGGGAAGGAATAAGGATTTTAATTTCCCTCCATATGGGAGATTCTAGGAATTTTGAGTGTCTGAGGATCCTCTATACCATTTTCAGCCCCTCTGTAAGAGAATCAGGAACTCAGTTCAATTCAGAAAATCCTACCGCACTTAAGTGTGGAATCCTCCAGTTCTAGAGATGGGACACAGCTGGCCCATGGATGCCTGCTGAGGCATCAAAGTTATTCACCATGATGCAAAATGCTTGTGTCATGCACCTTTAACATGATCTTAGCCGTCAGGGATGCAGTATGCATCCATATAGCACGTAGCCTACAGGTTACAGTTCTCGGCTCCCAAAATGACCTAGGGGAAGCCCTGAGCCACATTTCAGTTTTTGAAGCAGGCTGTTACCTCACATGCCAGTAGGATGACTCAGCATACAAGCTGATGAGCCGTTCTTTCTGGTGCTCCTCCTACTGGAGCTGTTCTGCTAGATTTGACTCAGCTCAGTTCTGAGTTATTACTTAACTGGTCTGACTGAATTTATACCCGCCTGGTCAGTGCTCTCTGCTGAGATCATGGAAGTCCCAATCTCTGCTAAATATTTAATGTTTTGTGCATGATGAACAGGTTTCACGAAAGGAATTCCCAGCACAGAAGAGAAAAAAATCGAATAATCCAGAAGAGTGCTTTGAGCCTGGCTTTTTGACACTGTAGAGATGTTCTAATTTGATTATCAGATCCTGAAAAGTAGAATCTCCCTTGCTTTTATTTTTTTGCACTCAGAATAAAAACATTTAGCTCTGAGTTTACAGATCATAATTGTAGGCAACAGGAGAAGACAACCTCTCACAAACTGGGTGGGTAAATTCTTATGCCCTTTTCTTTTATATTTTACATCTGACTCCCTCTTGGATAGGTTAGCAACACACTGCATTGCAAGTGAAGAGTACTTGAGAAACATTGCTTCTGCCTTTGTTCAGGAAATCTCTGAAATTTGTGAAAGTAAGTACTGAGTGAAGAGCAGGATCTGATGCTTTATCAGAGTCTGAAATTAAGCATGAATCAACAAGAAGATGGAATTACAAATGCTTCCTTATTTTGCCAGGGAGAATATGCAGGGAATATATTCTCCCAAACACTGCACTAAGCAACTCGACCATTTATTTGACTATTTAGATTCATTCTCATTTAGAATAATTTTAAACACATCTGTCCTGGAATCTACGTGTCCTTCCACATTGCATTTCCCTGTTGTTCCTACTTCGTATACATTAATTCGTATCACAGAGCAGCTTTGAGGCATAAAAAGAAGTTCCTTTGGAATGAAGTTGGAAGGTGCACTCCAGAAGCATGCTCAGAGTGATCTCATGCTAGCACTGAACCCAGAGGGTTAGCCTGGAGTCAATCATAAGATAGGCATTGTGCAGCACCAAGCACTTGGCTCTGGGGATGCAGTTGTGTTCTACTCATAAAGCTATTTCAGACCTCTTTCTTCCCACAGCTAGCTCACCAAGAATTACTTATGCTGTTCTGAGCAGCATTAATTGGCATTGCTTTGCTGAGGAAGTTGCTATGGCCATCACTGTTGGGGCTGTGTGTTGCCCTCCCCCACTTCCCTTCACAATGCACAACATGCATTAGTCATTTTAGCAATGAGATCTATTATGGTATGGAATTTGATCTTGCTCAGAATTGTGTTATGTCTTCAAACTTCAGCCCCACCAGCTGAATTTTGTAGTAACTGCCTGCAGTATTGGACTGCCAGCTGACTACTTCCCAGTCTTCCCTTTGTGTTCAGTTTATATGCTATTCAGTTGGACCTTTATTTCTTAACTACTCTTTTCTTTTCCACTAAGAAAGAGACAAGATAAGAAGGAAGAACTGATTGGTTTCCTTGATATGCTTCCTAATTGTATGGATCCAAATCAAATCTCTGCTTTTATCTACTACAGGTATTGAATGAATAAAATTTCATCTTGAAGTGCTGAAATAAATGATTAGAATGTTATTTAGCTGTCAGGCACTCGAAAGGGTCATGGGACAATTAATGCATAGTCTGACTGCAAATAGAAATCTGAATTATTCTGTTGATTTTATGTTTATTTTATTCACATTGCAAAAACTAAAATGGTCTCCTCCTTCTGTTTTCTGTTGTACGAATGGAAGTTATTTGTGAAACGTAGGAAATTTCAGATCAATCCTAACGTGATATGCCACTGATGTAACTGAAGGCTGTGAATGCAAGATGACATCTGAGTGATATTAGCAGAATTTATATTAAATTAGAACAATATGAATATTTAGAATAATATAATGTAGAATCCTTTACCAGACTTCTATGCAATAGAAGTGTGATTCTGTGATTCAACTAATTGAATTAGCAATATAAAATGGGTTAAAAATAAATAAGAATGAAGACTTTCTTCCCTTGCTTCTAACATATAAAAATTATAAAATAGTGAACATCATATTATCTTTCAAAAGACAATGTCAGTTTTGGAATGACTGCTGACTGTTACATTTGGTCTGAATTCAAGAGGGCACAGTATTTTAGAACCTGATTATCTCTCCTAACTTGCTCTTTATCTCAGTGGGTAGAATAGAGGTAATAATTAGAGAATTAAGCTTTGCTCACTCACTCATGAAGTGCACAAATTCACTTGCTGTTTCATATTTATTTTCCAGCTGGAGGAGTTTAATTTATTTTGCTTTCTGCTGTGCCCACACCTGACCAACCAAAGCAGCTTGAAGAGGGTCCCACCAATCTCCACTGTTTAACCCCTATATCCCTACCTATGGCTTTCCAAAGGAGACTGCTGTCCTTTGCCAGAGCTCTGTAGTTACAGCAGCCAGAGAATGCCCTTTCTGTTGCCCCTGAAGCTGATAGCACATCCATTGATGCATTCGTATTCTTTTCAAAGAGATGAGAAACATCAAGAGGAACCTGGCACTGATGGCAGGGAATGCTCTGCATTCAACAACATGCAAATCTTACTCACGTCCTTTTACAGCCACAGTTTCTCATTGTCAGATTCATAGATTGCAGTCATTTTGCTTTAAAAACCCAACAGCATTGTTTCCAACAGGCAGAAATAATAATATATCACTGAGCAACACTGATGAACAATAATAATGTGTTCCTTTTTATTAGTATTTTCTATCTGAATCCAGATGTTTTCTGTGGTCCCTGTAGGCAAAATGCTGTCTGTGAGAAACACCCTGCTGGCTGTCACAATGTAATGTTATCTTGTGAATGGTTCCTTAAATATCTGCAAGGTCAGAGAGATTAAATGTTCTCCTGGGAAATGCAGGAAAAGCAGAATGTCAGCATCACCTTTCGAGCGACTGAAAAGTTAAATGACATTTCCAGTGATATTGATTAGAGCATCTTTGAGTGTCAAAACAAAATGGTGATTTCAATATCTGCAATGAAATACAAAGGCTGAAGCAGGAGTCTTTGAGAGAAGATAGAATTCCATTTCAGAAGAAATTCAAGACAGGGAATCAGGAAATCTGTTTCCTCACTCAGATCGGGGCTCATCTTTGGGAGCTGAGATTTTCTCTGTTTCTGTAGGTGAAACTGTGGGCTGAGGGAGCCACTTGCTACCCTTTCCTTTCCTCATCTGAGGTACCTTAGAATCACAGAATCATAGAACTTTTGGAGTTGGAAGCAACCTTTAAAGGTCATCTAGCCCAAACCCTCTGCAATGAGCAGGGACAACTACAGATAAATGTAGATGTAGACATCTGCTTTCTCCCCTAACTGGTCTTCAGGCTGTAGTGCTGGGCAGAGCACTCCATCTGGGATGCCCCTATGCTGCATGGTCAAAAAGGTCACTCCAAGGTGTTTGTGGAAGTTAGTGCATGCCATACAAGTCAATCCCAGAAATCTAGATCTCTGGCTCCCAACGCAGGCCAACAGCTCTTGCATTATTGAGCAGACATCTGAATATTGTGGACAATATTGCCGGTTTTACTCACTCAGGAGTTTGTATGAAAGGAAGGGCATTGTCTCTCCCTCGATTGGTTAACACATCATTTCTGTCACATCATGTATTTCCTGCAACTAATGTCCTTAACAATTTTGCATTAAATGAAGTGGCAAAGTGAAAAATGATCAAAGAGTGTAGAAATGAAGAAGAAAAGAGAAGGAATCATGCCAGGATTTATTCTGGGGTACACTGGCCCTCAATTGCACTGGAGCCTCAGGGAGATACTCTGACTCCTGCTGCAGACACCCTGGCCAAGAATCCAGCCTGCTACATTTTTCTTTTTTTTTCTGAGGAGATCATAAAAGTACTGAAATACAGAGTTACGGACCAACTATTTTAACCTGCAGAACTGCATAGCTGAGATTTTGGCACTAGAAATGGTGTGGGCTTTCTTCTAATTTTTCTGATGATTCAAAGTGACAGCGCTAGAAAAGGAGAACTTGAGAGGAATAGGAAGAGAAGAGAGTCTGAAACAAGTCTGAGGAGTGCATTATTTAAAGAGTGCTCTGTGTGCCCTTACCCTACAATTAATACAAATGTATATTATTCTTTTGAAATACATTTTATACTTCAATTTTAAAGCAGTAAAATTGAAACAAGTTCATTTAGCAATACAAAGAAACCATGTTCACTTTCTAACTCGTTATAACTCAATTTGACTTCATTACTAATAAAGTAATAAAATCTTAATTAATGTTCCGATTTTCTGAATCTTTGCATAATTGGTAGCTGATCTTCTGTGCACCTAGCCTTTTTCAGTTTTGAGATTATCTCCGGGTTCAGATCCCAGACACTCACTTGATCTTTTGTTGTCCTTCTTGACCTTCGTCTTCACACTTAAATGGCCATTTAGATTCTTCCGATTGCAGCCTAAGTAAGAGAAGGGAGGGGAGGGTTATCTTTAGCCTGGCACTCCTGTAAACCCATATTATTCCTTTGCTATTACAGAAAGAAATTGGGGTTGTAAAAGTCTGCATTACATTGATCGCCTACTGGGGTTCAGGGATGTAATGGGTTTTATTTGATTTCACTTACACCAATGTAAATTAGAAGTAGCTGCATTAAAGCTATCAAAGAAGCAGCTGCATTATACTTGTGTAAGTGAAATAATAAGACCCCTTGCCTCTCCCACAGCAGTATCTTTCTCCCTTTGCTATACCCTTCTCTCTGTTGATGAGTGGCAACAGAAAAAGCTTTGTTGCACTAAAATAGCTTTTCTCATTCTTCTATGCATTTTCAGCAAAATTTAGTCTAGTAAACTATCAGGGTGATTACTGAAATTTTATGCAGGGATCACTGCAGCAGAGGGATGTGTTCTTGCCAAAAGCAAAGGCTCAGGAGTAAATAGAGAAGGGAACCGACAGCCTGGCAAGATGCCAATTTTTGTCTTCCTAGATTTTCTAGGACTTCAGTAGTGAGGGAAGTTTTTTTCTTAGATATTCTATTTATGACATGTGAGAGACAGTCCTGAGCTGCTGATTGCAACTCAGGGACTATATTAACAGGTAGCGGTGGAGGGGTTACAGAGATGCACAAGGGTAGCTGACATACCTTGCTGGCTGGCAATGGGAAGCAGCACCCTTCAGCTCTAGCTTACTGACAGCATTTAAGAGATGAGTCAAAATCTTTGGACCCTTCACATCTGAGGAGGTTTGAAATGTGAATGTGATTCCATGGCTGAAGTAAGTTCATGGTGTCAGGATACACTCTCTGAAGTTAAGGTCACAGAGACTAGATGCTGAAGAGAAGGATGAGTCTGCTCGGGGTCAGTCTGTCCTACTAGTTCTGAAATATAAGCAATGGTATTGCATCTTTTGCTTTAAAAATTATAGCATGGAGCTGATGTTTCAGTACTGCAGAATTGGGAGCTATGGAAATATATGAGTGTGGGCCCATGCCAACTGTTTTACATCATTTTATAAAACTTGTATGTAAATGCAAGGTAGGGTGTTTTACTTTTTTTTTTTTTATGTTTGGCTTTCGGATGACACCCAAAGTGAGAGTCATTGTGCCTAAGTTTAGCTATCAAAACCTTGCATATCTAGCCTAAGCCAGTCACCTCATCAATGGAGAGGAAAAGGCACTCACAAGCAGCAATTAATCTAATTCTAAAATTGGGGTCTGAGATAAGTGATCTGAGTCCCTCTAGAGGGATCTATCTGACAAAAGACAGAGCACAGAAAAGGAGTGTAGACAAAAGGCTTAATTTCAGACCTTTGAAGTTAGGGGAGACAATTCCATTCAGACATTCCATTTGGGGCCATTGATGATCAAATAGATGTAGAAAATATAGATGGACCTGGATGTCAGTCTGTGTAAGAATAATTTCAGACTTGAGCAAAAACTGGTAACTAGAACTGGAAACTGAACAACCATCGTGCTTTAGACATCAAGAAATCTGTTCAGAATGCTTTGGAATTTTGAAATAGCTTATTGCCTTCAAATGACTTTGGATATCACAGTGGTTATTAGAGAAAACATAACTGGATGACATTTAATGCAAAAGATAGTGGAAATAATACCAAATCGGAGGTGGAAAGGCATACAACTTCAGGTAACCTAAAATACAGTTACTGAGGGACTCTTCCCTTCCAGCTGTTGCAAGGGCCAAAAGTGTAAGGTATCTCACAAAGAGATCAGATTAACTCATGGAGATTCAGGCAATCCTTCCATAGGCCAGTACAACAGAATTTGGGTTGTACTGGAAAGCCAGTAGCAATGTCCAGCTCAAGAGAGCCCTAAAACCTTGAAGCTGTAAACGGACTATCTTCACTTCAAATATTTCTTGTTTCCTCTACTCCATCCTGATCGCATTCTGTGGTTAGTAAAAGCCTCCTGAATTAGCTGCATCTATAAAAGTCTTCTCATATCTTTTGTATAGCTCCTTAGACCCCAGTGGATCATCTGTACCAGCAAATGGTTTGGCTTCCTGGGCACTTGCAAATGAAATTGGACAGCGATACATGATGACATTGTCACACATAGCTGCTCTTCTTACAAAGAAAACAGTTTTTCTGGTTTATATTAATGTCTTCTGGAACAAGTTGCTCAGAGAGTTTGTGGAGTCTCCTTCTTTGGAGATGTTCAAGACCCACCTGGACGCCTACCTGTGCAACCTGGTCTAGGGAGCTGCTTTGGCAGGGGGGATGGACTAGATGATCTCTGGAGGTCCCTTCCAACCTCTACGATTCTGTGATTCTTTAGGCTACTTTTTGCAAATGCTTCAGGGAATCACAGAACATGCTTAAGTTTTCTTCTTTTGCTGGCAAAATGCTGCTCTGTGCAGCAAAGTACCTGTACAACGAGCAAAATGTAATCTGTGCCATTGTCTTTTCCCATGCTTCAAAGTTGACAATAAAGGAAATCAAGCTGATCTCAAAGATTTTATATCATAGGACATGCTCAGTGAATTTTTTGATATCCATTTGTAGCTATCAGGGTCTCCTAGCATTGTTTTTCCTCCTTGCTTTATTTAAATCACAGATCAGAAGTTCTTTTAGAAATATACATTTGGTGTTTCTGGTCAAAGTTATACATTCTCTAATTTTGGAAACAGAATTCCCTATTTAGAAAATAGCAATGGTTGAGTTAAAATAGTTTTGTCTGATCTTCATAAGCAATGAATCTTCTGAAACTTTAACTGAATGATTCCTCTGGTGTGCCACTACTTGGCATTTATCTTTTCTCAAAAAGAATCTGAATTTGTATTTAGAGGGGAAAATACCTATTTTAAAATCCAGTCTTTTCCCTCACATATCTGTTGTCTATGAATAGCAGTATTTACTGATTCTTCTCTAACTGAGGTTTATTAATTAGAGTGGTATTTACGAAGTAGCATGGTGAATACGCTGCCCTTAATTAAGATCAGTGTTGTCTACAAGCTGTTTCATCTACAGGTCTAAACATGATTAATTTCCTACAGTTCTCTACACTATCCTAGTCTGACCATCCAGTTTCATCCAGTATTTCTCACTTTTCTCATACTGGGAAATGAAAAATAAGAATTTATATTTGTCATGAATGACATGCTCTCTCTGTTTTTCCATTTTTTTCAACTAGATTTCTGTTCATGGACCTGAAGCCACCTCACAGAAGCTACCAAGTTACCAGAAAGGAGCTGTTGAAAACAGTCAGGGCAGACAGAAAAAAAATCTGTGTAATCATGCAGTTTACATGCTGCCTCTGTCTCCCACCTTTTCTATAACATAAACCTGTGGTTTGACAAATGTCCATAAAGATGTAGAATTTTGAAGCACGAGTGCTTACATTGGTAGAAGTATATAGATCCTAAGTATGGACCACATAGATATTTAACTTTTACTGATATGCACTATTGCATACTGGGATTCTGGCACACTAAGTTATTTAGCCATCTAGCTCTCAGTGACTTTTGGATGTTGAGTCTGATTGTATTTAAAGGCACTGAAACAGTTTTAAAAGCACAGATCCTCTGTGGTTTTCAGACTGATCTATGGGAGAAGAGGGACCGGATGGGGGAGCTCAGGGAAGAGGTAAGCCTGTGCCCTGCCTTACTCCAGCACTGGAGCATCTCTGATCTCAGGTTGATTGCTGCACTGGCTACCTGGGAGGTCAAAGAGCTCCTCAGGGATATATGCAACACTAGAAGAAGCAAAAAGCAAAATTAAGGAGCATTCAGGGGACTGCAGCACTTTGAAGTGCTGAGAACTGCAGCCTTAAAAGTGAGTCAAGAGTTGGATCTCAGGCTTGAACTTAAAGATTTAGCATCATATTTCTTCTGGGTAGCTCTGTGTTCAAGGCAGGGCTGCCCACCTGACCACACACGGACATTCGCTTTGTGACATGCTGAGACTGGGTGTCCCCAGTGCCTGCCCAGGGATCCCAGCTCAGGTACAGGCATCTGCTCTGCAGATATCTGAGTTTCATCATGCAAATCTTGAGGTCTGACTCTATGCTAGGTGCTGAAAGTCACCCCTTGGATCACCTCCACAAACACTAGCCACGTGCTGTGGTAAGCATAGCACACATTTCAGGATAAAAGAAACCAACAAGGGTCAAAATATGTGTGGAATTTTTTCTTTCAGCCATACTAAGCCCTATTTATATTACTCAGGTGCTAAAGATAAATCTATCAAATGCAAATCCATCACAATTTGAAACAATCTGACATGGCCTGAGTGATGTGTGGTGGCCTTAACGTGAAGGAGTAAGGAGTGTGCCCACTCGGCATGCTTGTTTTCGAGAACAACATCCTGCCTCACATGGCCGTCTGCCTTGTTGAACCTGCTTAGAAGTGTATTTCTGCACCTCTGGCTTAATCCCAACCATGATTCAGAGCACTGGGAATCTGACACATTCACTGCCTGTCTCGGATGAGTAAGTCAAAGAATGACCATTATCTGCAAATGTGGGATAAGTGGGCAGAAATGGTGTGAGGCTGAGCAGCACTCAGACACTTATCTTCCACCTGTAGCTGTGGTGAGAAGTGAAATCAGGTAATGACAGGGAGCAGCTGCTGGAGACCCTGCACTACACCATGGTAAGAGCCGCTGTCTCAAAAACATGTCTGAGGAATGAAAGCTGGGATACATTTATACTGATGAAAATGAAAAGATGTCTTTTTCTTCCTCTTCCCCAAATTTGGATAGGCTTTCTGGTTACTAAAAATAAGAAAAGCAGGACAAACTGAGAATGTGATCTGTAACTGAAGCCTGTAAGTGGAAAATGACTAGCATTAAATTGTAATTGTACAGACAAAGGCTTATTTATTACCACTGACTACATTAAAAATCTGCAGTGCACACAGAAGCCAAACTTCAGATCTTGTCATGCTTAATAAAATATTGAATTAAGCAGAAGTGAAACTACCTGCCATATCTAAAAGATAGTCTCAATGCCCTTTCAATGCTTTATTTTAAGACCAAGTACAAAAGGTTTTCACCTTACTGTAATTAACTTTTTATCATTAAGATTCAGAAAAATTGAATTGTGTTGGACACAGGTCATCATAATGAGAATTTAATGGATCTGTATTACTATGCAAGTTAAGCTTTGAATATGTGCTAAATGCATTACATTACCATTGACCTATGCAAATTTCCGTCTCTGTGACTCTTTTTCTTCACTGCTGCTACATTAAGACCCCCTCTCTCTCCTCATCTCCTTAAACAATGATTTCCTCATTTTCATATTAATTGCATCAGTTAACTGAGATAATGCTCCCACTGAAATGAGCAATAGGATGAATCAATGAAATGGTGCAGTTATTCTTTTTGCTTAACCAATTTCACAGGACCTTCACAAAGAACTGCCTTAATTTGACTTTATATAATTGCTTATCATTAGGCACAGCAGCCCCATGAAGTACCTTTATTTATTTAAGTCTCATCTCTGATTGATGGAAAATTAGTCACTTGCATATCTGAGGAACACAGATTGTTCTGCTACCAGGCAACTTCGTTGTAGAATACCCTAGAGAACTTCAAAACAAGCAGCTGCTAATGCATGCTGCATATAAAATACGGGGAAACAAAGTGCAACAGCTAATGACATCCAGGAGTTCCTGTAGAACAACTGTGATGTCACCAAATTGCTTTACCTGCTCTTACTAAACTTCCTACATGAAGGGAAAAAGAAAGACAGATGTTGTTTAGGGAGAGGTTATCTATCTGGCTGTAGGCAGAGATAGACTTTAACACGTGTGGCTTTAACACGGGTGATGTGAGCACTGAAGGTTATAGCATTCCTCCTTTTAACATTAACAAAGCACCCTACACGGTTTGGAATTCGGTCAGAAAGCTTTAATCCACTTCTCATTTTTAATATTCTTAAAGTATTTATTCAGGACAGCTCAAAGGAAATGTTCACACTTCTCTCCTTTGTAAGGAAAAGGACGTGTGTGGGGGGGAATTAAAATTTCTAAGGCAAATTATGCTGTTATCATCAACTGACATACTCAGAAGGGATCTAGAAAGAATGCCACCTCCAGCATAAGAAAAGCCATAGCACATTATCCTATCATGGGATTTGAGTTGAAGGATTGCCTCCAGGTCTGCTTGCAGCACACTGTGTACTTTTGTCCCTACGGATGAGACTACCTGTCACCAAGCTAGATATCAGCAGTCATTAAATCCATATAGTCATAATATTGTTCTTTCCAGACATCAATACTGTGATTCATTTACCCCCCTCATATTAGCTTCCTCTCTAACTCCACATACACACCCCCCACCCTCCTGTAGACCTCAGCCAACCTTCCCCATCTCCGGGCTGCCCTGGTCCCAGCAGCATAGCATCCTCCAATTTATGCCTCAAGTCAGCTTCAGTCACTGGTTCTGGAGTCAGAAAAAAAACCTCCTAATGAGCTGAAAGCAGCAGCTAAGCATAATACTGATTATTTCTTCAGTGTGCTGTGCTTGGAGCTGTATTAAACACAAACTGAAGACAATACTGCCTTGGGGGCTTGCAGTCAGAATTATTAACCTAGCAGTGATCGCTGCTTTCAGCGGTTTGAGAGGGTTAAATTTTAGTTTAATTCTGTCCTGTTGAAACTCCATATAAATGAAGAGCAACTTTGGCTTCATATTTTTTCCTGTTTTAAGCCTACCTATGACCTTTCCCTCCTGGCACCTTCTGTAACACAGAATCAGAAAAAATAGCTTGCTGTTTGCGGAAAGGCTGAGGCATGAGAAATTAGCTTTACGCATTTCTAATGAAATATTAGTGCAACTTTCTAAACCTTTCATGAAGCTTACGTTGAATTATGTTTGTAGGATCATGAGCTGTGATACAAACCAGGACACAGCCCAAGAATCTCAGAAGAGGAATAGAGGTGTTCCACGAGTTAATATCCAAGTTTGCAATAACCTGTGATCTCAGTCCAACAGAAGCTGGCAGACCATTTGTTCTGGCCATCCAAAGGTAAATTTCAGAACTAATGCCAAGTAAAAAGCCTCACATGCTGCCTCCCCCAAAATTGTGTTACTCAAAGTTCCTTCAAACTGAAAGTGAGTTTTCCTTAATATTTGGCAAATTATTTTGCCTTGTGCCAGCTGCGGCATCACACATCAGGAATGATGTATGAAGCCCACAGTCAGCACAAGCAGAACATGGGGGTCAGCCTGGGGGCGTGTATGGCTGTGGCTGTGCTTTGTATGACAACAATGCCATTAAAAATTCTTCTCAAAAGTCTTATGCCAGTTCAGCTGTCCACATACTAGTTGCCAAGGAATGCACTGCAAGCTCTGGCCTCCCTTATGAGTTTTCAGAGCTCATTTTTTCTTGTAAAACGATTTGTCGTATGAAAGTAGAACATTTCACAAACTGAGAGCAAAATATGGAGCTATTCCAAAAGGCAAGTATTTGCAATCAGGAGGCATCACAGTCTTAGGAACGCTTAAGTCCATCACTGTATACTGTCATTTATCTGTAGCTGCTTGTTTTAGTCCAAAATAGCTAAAATTAATACAGTTGCAGGAATCTTTCCCCTACAAACCCTCAACAGCAGCAATAATGAGTGTGTTAAATCAAACTTCATTGCAATGTAATGAAGCCTGACTGACATATTGCAGGTATGATACTAAGTAATTTCATAAATTATTGAGCTGTAATTGAAAGTAATAGTGCAGATTACTTTTCGACACGCTTTAAAAAAGACCTTGGCTTGAAAATAAGGACTGTAGAATGGCTGATTGGAAATAATGATCAATACCTTAATTTTAAGAATAGACATGAGATACAAGTTTAAAATCAGAACAGAATAAAATCTGAATTTTCTACCACTCAAGCAGCTCTGACACTTTGATTTCTGCTTTACTTTTAAGTAAAGAAGACAAACAGAAATCTTTTGCCTTACATAATGGATATCTCTAACAATTTGGGACCAGAATTGTTGAAATAATAAGGGGAAATGAAAATCTGGGGGAAAAAGAATAACTTTTCTCAGAGAAGCTTTACTTTTTAGGAACTTCATTTTCTCTTTGAAAATGACCTCAAAGAAACCAGTTGCACTAAAATGTTGATGTTACACAAAACTCTCTATCATTTTACATATTAGGACATTCTGTACTTCCCACTTCACTCTGCCTAAAGGTTCACTGCCATTGTATGGGTTTACTCGTACACGTCTTATGAAACCAACCTTACCCTTGTACCTCTGGTACTAATCATATTTACTCCAGACCTAGTGTCTTGATGCATTTAGGCAGGAATTTGAAAACAAGGTCAACAAACCTTTGGGTTTATTTTCTGGATTGGTTATTGGGATATTGTGAGTTTGAACTGCATGACAGTGAGGGTATTTATCAGATTAACTTGATTGTTAATACATTGCATGTGGTACTTGCAAGGATTTTTCAGATGAAGCAGATACTGGTTAAAAACCTAATGTTCTAAAGGACAAAGTCAGAATCAGTAATATTTCTACCGACCTACTGAAAATTCAGAGGAAGTGTGTGTGAGGGTGAAAGCTGAGCACTGCTACCCACTGGCAGTCTCTGATGTGAATCAGGAGATAGAGTCCCACCTCTCAGTAGTATACATCAAGCTGAAAACACTCATAGTTAGATAGATACCTATGATATGAAATACCTGAGTATTCTCACTGAAGACAGAAAAAAATAAAGCCTATTTTAATGCAATCATGCTTTGCAGTTTCCTGCTCACTTTATTGGGTTTCCTAAAGTGAAGCACTTTCAGTTCAAGGACATCTTCATCTTTAGCTCTTGTTTATTTTTCTTGTCACTGGTCTATTGCTCTCCAGAGAAACATTAAACATCTCAATGGCATGGTTCACACATGAAATATACAGTTGGTTCAGCACAAAGGGCTTCGTTTTAAGGCTCATATTAGTGGGCCCCTTATGAGTTGATAATATGCCATTTTTGTCCTCAGATCTTCTGGGGAAAGCTGTCATCCAGTAAATTGCCTTAGTCAGATAAACATGGCCAGATAGATCTCTTCCTGCCTCTCTCAGCAGTGGGCTCTGCAGAAGGAAAGGTCATTGTTCATTCTCTTTTGCTTTATCCAGCTCAGTTGTTTCTCACTGCACCAGGTCAGAGGCTATTAGTTTTTACCAAGGTGAACTTACGATGTAATAGCAACATAAACACACAGCTTAAGTGAACCAAAATATCCAGTGATTTGAGAACAGTGACTCTTCCAGAATCCATTCCGTTCACTTTAATTCTGCTTTGATTTCACAAGTGTATAAACTTTTTCCAGCTTCTTAAGTTTTCTATCTTCATTCTTCAAAGATCATTGAAAAACTATTTTGAATCTTTTCCATGTGAATGATTTGGCTTTGATCCATGTCTACCAAGAGGTCAGTCATATTCAATTGTCTTTTATAGTAAGGAAAGGACAGAGGATTTCACAAAGACAAAATAGAGTTATCAGTTTCTAACTGGGTCTAGTTTGTCTACCTGGATGTCCATAAGCAGAAGAGTTTTTGTTAACATAGAGACCAAGTTATGGCATTTTCTATTATCCAACAAAAGGGTGAAAGGGAGTGGAAGAATCAGTTTTCCTCTCTGTTTTGCTGTACCATCACCTACTTGAACTCCAGCTTGATTCCATCCTAGGGTTAGGCACTATTCCTCTCAGTGATGTTTCTAACTGACTGATCTAAAAGACTCCTCGCCCATCTTGCTGGCTTAACCAAGACTACTATTTCTCCAAGATGGTGTTGTGTTTCAAAAGTTCAGGACACTGCTGGTTCTTGGACTCTGGTGGCAAAGTGACCTGTGCTTCACTTCTGTCAAAATTCAGAGCTATTGTTATGAAATTCCCTACAGAAGCACCTATTTCATTTGACATTTGAGGCAAAAATCAGCATCAGCCAGGACCTTGTTAAAGTAGCTGATGAGCAAGCAATTGCCTTTACGGCAGGCACTATTTCAATTTTATTTATTTGTACAGCAGCCAACAGACATGCATTTGAATACGCTTAAATGTAATTTGGATTGGATCAGTTTAACCCAGAGACTGGTCGACTGATTCTTTAATATAATCAGTGTATCACATAATGAATGCATTGCACCCTAAATGTCTCAAGTAAAACTTGAGATTGCAGTGTGTATTGGAATAACAGATGATGTGACCACTGGGTAACAACTATGCACTCATCCAAATAAAACAGATCATATCTTGGCAGGGCTTGTGAATGGGGAGGAATTACAGAGGCAACCTCAAATGAAGCCTTGAATATTTTTTACATACTCTTCTCAAGGATCTTGCAGAAATTAAGCTGATGAAAGGAGGGAAAGATTCTAAGTGGAAGCTTTCCTGGCTGCTTCTCTTTTTGCTCACACTCTTTTACTTACTTTTGATGTGACGCTGCTGAAGGAGTCCCCCACAGTTGTTGTGCTCAGGGTCAACCCTGGGATGGGTGTCCCTTCTCTCTGCAAGAACCTCCCCAGTAGCTGCTCCCCAGGCTGTTTGGTTTCAGGATCCTAAAATGGAGGGAGAAAAGATTGATATTTCTAGTTTTGCATTTGGCTGTGCAAAACTTACTGTAATTTTAGTGGGAAAGACTTCATTTTTATTTTTTTTTTTTACACTTTCCAACAGCTTAACACCTCAGGCTTTAGAGTTTGCTGAATCTGTGTTCCTCAGATTTGCTACTTCTGGTTTTAGGAGCCCAAGCCCTGCAGAAAATGCTATCTGAATGTTTTCAGATCTTTGGTACACAAACAGGAGCTCCAACTGATCTAAGATGATGCAAGGTTCTTTCCCACAGGCAAATCTCTCTGTGCTGAAAATCCTGTCTTCAACCATTTCAAAATACAACAGACTCTGCTGTTTCACTTGCAGCAGTCAGGCATTCACTGCTAAGCCTGACAGACAGAAGGACCTGACCTCAAGCAAACCTGCTTTACTCCGAGTTCTAGCGACTAAAGCAATCCACCTTTCCTAAGGAGATTTTCCTTGCTTCTAAGAATCTGAATAAAGCTAAATAACAAAAATCCCTATGCAAACTCTTGGCTAAAACCAACATAAATTTACATGCTGTACAATGTGTTCCTGATAGCAATGCTTTTAATCTGTAGGAGACAGAGTATGAAGCAAAGTTGCCTGCAGAATTGCCCTCATATTTGCAAACAGATCCGACAGGGTTCTACTTTGTGGCTCTCGTTCAAGACCCTGTGGCAAAGAATGTACAGAGCAAAATGTTGCTAATCATTACCAACATCCATATGAATTTGCCTGCCCTGCAGCATGCTTCTAATGCAAGAGGGATGCTACGCTGGATCAAGTTGAGTATTTACTAGTGCAGTGTTCTGACACTGCAACTCCAGTTGCTCTGGAAAATGCTGGAAGGTTTAACTGTTCAGTAACAGAAGCTAGATGGGCTGGGGACAGCTTTTGTCTCCTGCTCTGCTTTTTCCTCACAAACTCTCATTTTTCTTTTCTAGGAAGGGAACAGTCTTCTTCCCTCAACATCATGTTGGAAAGCTCTCATTTATGTCTAGAGTTCAAGGTGGACACTATTCATCTCTTCCCTCTTGAGATGACTCAGAGTTTCCCTCAGACATCCTGGAAAAAAATAAGACATTAGAACACTTGTCATCTGTGTGAGGAGTTGAAATGAATTTTCTTTCATCACAATAACACAAGGTAATTGCATTGCATGGGCTTGTGTGGTCTTAACTGCAAAAGGTCAGTCAGACTTTTGCGCACCTCCTCAGCCAAGTCTTGCCAAGACTTTGACAAATAGTTGTGGGAAGCCTTTCTGAACAGCGTTAAGCTGTTTTTCCTATGCTGAGAAAAATATTCCTACTGCACTGCACCTCATAGCCTGCAATTTTCTATCACTGTCATAATTGCTGTCCCTAAAAACTTCTGCTTGTCTGTATATGTCCAGTTGAGAAGGCTCCTGATGCTTCTCATATAACTGCTTCAGCACCAAAATCCTGTGATGACCGTTATCCCTGTACTCATTTGCTATCACTATAGCAACAAAGACTAATAGCTACAGCAACAGAAGGCTCAGAGTTTTGCCTTCCAAAAAGACTTGTTTAGGTGTTAGGCAGCAGAAGCACTGCATAGGCTGTTCAGAATTTTGTCACAGCACTGCACTGCCCACAGGCTCCCAAAAGTTACTATGCATACTGCCATTATCTCTGTCTAGATCACACAAAACTGCTGCTCAGTACATGGCTTTTGAGAACACTACGAAAAGAAGAACTCAGCTACTGATTATACATGCCTGAGTGCCTCTCAGAAACAGGAGATGCTACAAACCCTTGTGTTTTATCCATTTTTTTCCCCCAGTGTGAGCAGGTAAGTAGTAAGACAGAAAGATTGCCCACCGGGGTTGTGCAGCCTCCATTGCTGCACTGAGATCCAGATTCTTAGCTTGGTCTGATCTTAGAACTGACCCTGTTGTGAGTGAAAAGTTGGACTTCAGACCTCCTGAGGTCCTTTCCAGCCCGAGTTGTTCTGTGAGAATTACGTACAGGACAAATGTATGAGGACTTGCACTGCTCAGGTTGCCCAGAGAGGTGTGAGTGCCCTGTCTTTTGAGACACTCAGTGTCAGGTTGGACAGTGTTCTGAGGGCCTGATCTAGCTGTAGGTGTCCCTGCTCATTACAGGGCAGTTGGACCAGCTGACCTTCTAACCTTTTAAGGGTCCCTTCCAACTCAAATGATTCTGTGCTTTTTTGATTCTATGAGAGTTGGTTAAAAAGGAGAAAAAAATACTTTGATGAAGAACAAGAAAAGCAGTAGAGAACAACAAGACTGTAGTATCCATTTAGTAGAGAAGCTGGGAAATACCAATGGCTGAGGTCATAAAGTGTACCATTTATATCATTGTATAGCTTGTATAGTTTAAGTTTGGTGATGAAATCTATTTGGATTGCACAGTGTACTGGCTGCAGATGAGGTCCCAAGCTGCTAGAGAACTAATCTCTCAGGTGCTAAATAATGGGAAAATATTAGGTAATTAAAAAAGGTGAATAGCTGCAGCACTGTACCACACAGCAGAGCATGATGCTGCAGTGATGAAGATGCATAGTGTTCTTGGTACAGTCTCAGCTGTCCTAAGACCAATCTAGAACAGTGAAAGCAGCACCAGAGACCTGAAAAATTTGAAAGTTTTTAATTTTGATTGAACTATATATCCTAGAAAAGACTCATTTACTTCCCCAGAAAGAAAGCTTGAAAGCTTTTATGATTACTTTTGATTCTTTTTTTTATTTTCACTAGTAGAGATGTAGGAACTAGGAACTGTGACTTTATTTTTTAAGTAAATAATTTTGGAAATTAAGATTTAAGTTATGATTTCAAATTATTATTGTATGAAGAATTACCTCTCACAATATTTTTCTCTTGATATGTTTTAAATTTTATCACAAAAGCTCTTTGAGCTTTCACTATCCCATGAAAGTTCTCAAGTTCTACATTCAGGCTTGTTTTGAAGCACTCCTATTCATCTGTTTGTTTGTTTTTTTCCCCCCAACTTGAACCAGAGGCCAATATTTCCTGCCATAGGGTGAATACCCAAAAAGAATAGTACCCACACAAAATAATGAAGATGGACAGTGTATTTTTTATGGCTTACCCAGATGGTATAAAGACAGTCGGTAAATAAGAAAAGACTCACCGCTCACTAATGATTGAGGCTCACCCAGAACTCCACAGGGAAGGGATCTCCAATAAGAGACACTTCCTCAGTTGTGGTCAGCCCTTAAATGGGGTCTGGGAGAGAAGGAGCCAGACTCCATCCCTTCCAGTCACACAGGTGAATTGCCTTCACCTGTGCCTGCAGCTGCAGCTGACTCGATGCTCACCTCAGGTGACCAATCAGTGCTTCAGGCCGTGATTCAGCAGTTCCCATGCCAATATTTCTGTCCCCTCCAGATTAGGATTTGGGATTTACTAATTTACTAATACTAATCATTTAGGATTACTCCCTTGGCCTCCTCCATATCATCAGCAATGTTAATTATTAATGTTTAGCACAAGCAGCTCTCAGGCAGGAAGCCCAATGCTCCTGCATAGCCCCATTGGGAAGTCACACTGCCTGTTGGGTTAAGGTCCTTCACCTATTCAGTCCACGAATACCACTGTCTAAAGGAGCCCAGCTTCAACCCAGGCTGTCTAAGCAGAGCACCCCAGGACTGTGCTACCCTGATGGAGTCAGGATGTGGCCTGCCATTCAGGTATCAAATTCCTTCTGCAGGTGATGGAGGCTGCATCTTCAGTGAGGGCTTGCCCTCCACGGGCTAAGAGGACACATGGCCCTTTGGCTCAGCCATCATTGTGTGCATGGCTTTGGGAGGAGCTGGAGTAATGTGGCTGCCTCATTGCTGAAATACTGCTCAATATCTTCATGGCTGATGAGGAGCACAGGCAATTTATACTGATTTCCATTGGTAGATGGAAGATTGTGAGAAGATGTGTGCATAATTGGTTGGCAGAGCTTACCTGCAGTGGAAAGGTCGATCAATAAATTGCCTCAAAACTTTGTGTATAGTATCACCACTGTATGTGTAGGTACACAGAGCACGTAGTTAAGGGTCTGTGCATCACTCCCATAGGCACAGGCGGACACAAGGTGGAAAACTTTGAAAGAGAGATAAAACATGCACTCATTTGAAATTTATCTGCTAAGAGCACAGGGTAATACGTAAAAGGAAAATTCATTTTTGTGTTTACAGTTTATGTTAAATGCCATTGTAGATAGAATCTCAGTTACAAAGGCAGACAGTTAGGTTCAGGGTGATTCGATTAGTGGCTTTTCTAATGGAAATGTCACTATTTCAAAGCAGCAGCACTGAGTATTAACTCAGGCATGTCATGTGGCAACAAGTTGGACTAATCTCTTTTGCTGCAACTGGTTTGGTTGCTCTTCTTTTCATTTCAAGTTTAAATGCAGCTAATAACATCTTAGCAGCTGTGCAGAGATGGAAAAGATGGGGCACAAAGCCTGTGCCCCCTGCCATAGTGCAATGGCAACAGGATGATCACACAGGTGACAGATATGACATGATATGACAGCATCAGCACTGCTCCACCAAGGGCTCTGTAAATCCCTGGTGACAGGCTTGGGGAAGCAACTCGCAAACACCTGGGAACTTGGTAAACTTTGATTGTTTTCAGGTTAGATATTAGGAAAAACTTGCTCTCAGAAGGAGTGGTTGGGCACTGGAACAGGCTGCCCAGGAAAGCAGTGGAGTCATCGTCTCTGGAGGTGTTCAAGAAGTATGTAGATGTGGAACTGAGGTGTGGGAATACAATAAAGACTGTTCAGAGAGGAAGCTGTGGAGCAAGTTAAACAGCACTGAGTGACATAGTTTAGTGATATGGTGGACATGGGCTGCTGGTTGCACTGGATGATCTTAGCAGTCTTTTCCAGCCTTAATGATTTTAAGATTATACAATCATTGGAAATTTTAGAGGCAAACACAATAAAATGGTGGATATAATTAGTGAATATTTCATCTGAGAGAATTTTCTAATATATGTTATTTAGTGAGGAAAATGACTTTGTCAGCCTAGATGCTTGAATTCTGCATTTCAGCACGGAATATACAATTACAGCCTAAGAAAACAAAATTGTAACAATATTAAAAGATGTAGTTAATGTGAATATTCACTCCACTGGCAAAGCTCCTAGAAAAGGATTTTAAAATGACCTTTTCCTTTTGGGTTATAAAAGAATACCTGCCATCGGTAGTTGTGCAGTTTATTTTCATTGCACATCTTGAGATTTTATTGACTTCATTTAGGAACACATCAAGTTTACATTTAAGGGATTTCTCAGGACTATCATCATAGCAGCTCAGTCACAAGGTGCAGCAGGAAGTGACAACCTTGAGGGTCAGATGCTTGCCCCGACCCCTGAGGCTTTACTTTGCACAGATATTACACCACATTTATCTTTCCTCCCTATCTTGAGATGTGACCTCCACTCAAAAATTAGCAAGTGGGACCAGGCTGTTGTGATTGTAAACAAGTTTCTAAAACACTTTTGTATAGTTATTTTGTAACTCTTATCTATAAATCCATTCAATGAAATATCAGAGAGTTATTCAGCTGTGAAACTACGTAGAAGGGTCATTTTCCTTATCCTGGGTCAGCATTTTCTGACTTTCTGTAAACACTCCCTCACATGATGCTCGTTAATAGGCTTCCTCATGCAGAAAATTCTTGGCAGCCACTGGAAAAGTTCTCCAAAAGACTGATTACTTTCCCTTTGCCTGAGGCCAGCTGCTGATCATGGCCCTTACGTAGCATGACAAACACAATTAATATCAGAACGTGCATCCAGGGCTGAAGCGCTCAGTCATGCGTCAGTTACAGCCTGGCCCACCAGTGCCCCAGGAGGTATATTAATCTGTTGTGACCTGTTGGTACAGGTTACCAAGAGTTTAAAAATAGGTAGAGTTGGGGAGGATGGAGAGAGATCTAGCTGGAGCTTGCCCAAGTGCCAGCTCTTGTGGTCTGGTTTGGGTGGATCATATCCATTCTGTGGATTAGATTGTTTGGATGGACTGAATCGGTTGGTTGTATCAGATGGGTTGTATGAATCTGATGGATTGGATGGAAGAACTTTCTAGAGTGTTCCCTGCCTACCCTATCTGATGGGATGGAGTACAGCTGGCAAGGTCCTGCCCAGAATTTCCAGCCTGTGTCACCTTTTTGTTTATTAATGACCTAAGAACACAAATTGCACACCTGGACCATGATGAAGTATGTCTACTTATTTCCTGAAGACAAGCTCTAAATAAAATAAATAGAGGTATTTCTGGAAGCATGTAGAAGATTCTTAACTATCAGTAATAGTAATGATCCTACACAAGCACTGTGCTGCCCAGATGGATCCCTAAGCACTTTGCAAATGCTGTTACTTGGATTAACATAAAAAAGAGTTCAGTAGAGCTGCAGAGAAAAATGAAACAGTAATTGTAACAATGGGCAGCAGCACTACAGTAACCCAGGACAAATGCAACCCTCTGAAGAATGCGTGGGGCAGGAAAGAGGGAGGAAGGTGTTTAGAAAAGCTCTGTGGAATTTGACTAAAATAGCTATACCATATAACAAAAAATGTTTTGTAACTGTTGTTATAAAGTAATTCTCTCTGAATGAGCTGTCAACCTTTAAACTACCACAAAGCTGTCTGATGGAATGCTATCGTGAAATAAAGTACTTTGTCTGGGGCCAAAAGTTAGGGAATATAAGGATAAGTAAAACAGTGGAAAACAACCCTCAACATAGCCTTACCAGATTTTTCAGTGAGGAATTAATGGGTGTGTGCCAAAAAGTATTAAAAGGTATGTAGGTGGTAGTTCCCTTGCAGAAAATACCTAAACTTAGAACCAGAAATCATACTTTCAGTCATAAATTGGATCATAGAACAAAACTGCATTACTGCATTACTGCACACTGGCAAAGTACCATGAGTTCATATAAATGATGCTGTATGTGATAATGTCTCTTCACTGAAGTCAGTACAAACAAGTTCAAGATCTCTGTTCTGTGTCTTCCCAGAAGGACTTCTCTAGTGATTTTCTGGGCTTTGTTTATCATGGCTGAAAAGAAATTTAAAGTTTATAATGGTATAATAAGAACTTCCTCTAATCTCAATTAAAAAAGCTATCAAAGTTTACAAGGAAAGCAGTGGCGCAGACTAGATATGCCAGAGGAGACTCATTATAAGGACAAAACTCCCTAAGCCTTTAAAAGTTATTTCCACTTTCTTACTTCCACCTCTTAGATACGATTTCCACGCACACACACAAATGCTGAATTTCACCTTCTCCTTTATAAAATGACCAAAAAGTTTCAGTATCAATTTCTAAAAGGAGATGATTTGTTAATGTCTTAATGATGGAAAGCTCTTTAAACTTTGTTCATGTATTTCCCTGTTCCAATTTCTTTCTATTTTTCCCCCCTTCAAGGCTCTCTGTCTTGGCTTTGCTCACACTGATGTTTCAAGAAGACACTTCAGCTTGAAGTAACAGTGATACAAGCTTCTTTGTGCAGGCTTTGGTGTATTGTGCTCCTAGTAGATACTGACACATTGCTATGAACTGAATATAACTACAAAGACAGATACGAATGAAAATGTAGCTTAGAGCAGCCTAGATGGGCGATGAAATTAAGTGCATACATGAAGACATCATCCTAATTTCATTTGTAATTCGAGAGGTTCTGACCTAACCTTTAACACTTCGGAGAGAGATTTTGAGGGTAGAGTTGGTAATTCCATGAAAGTGACATCTCAGTACTGAACAAACAAAAAGAATCACAAATGTTAGAAACTATTGGTAAAGCAATAGAGAACAAAACAGAGTTAATCATTATGCCTTTATATAAATGCATGGCATGTCTGTGTCATTGTACTGTTCTGTTCTTTTCATCTCAGAAAGAATATAGTGGAACTGGAAAAAGGTTCAATTGTCCTTGATTGTCAAGGGCTATCAATATATAGGATGTGTTCTGTGCAAGGAATAGCTAACTAAGATAAGATTCTTCTTTCTGGAAAAGAGACAAATTACAGGGGACA
The DNA here is from genome assembly GCA_013399175.1 of Odontophorus gujanensis. Classification (NCBI taxonomy): domain Eukaryota; kingdom Metazoa; phylum Chordata; class Aves; order Galliformes; family Odontophoridae; genus Odontophorus; species Odontophorus gujanensis. The sequence goes on along the minus strand of VXAB01000664.1, from coordinate 858,579 downwards.
TGCTGGAGGGCTATAAAATCAGGAGTGAGCTGGAGAGGATGGATAGGGGTTGATTGCTCACTGTCCCTTCTGCTATAAGTACTGGGGATCATCAGAGTAAGATTGAGGGAACAAGTTTCAAAACAAACAGAAGTGAGTTATTTCTCATGCAGTGGGTAATACATCAGCAATGCTGCCTGCCTTCCTTAGTATTTAGTGAACACTAAAGGTTTAGGAGGGACAAAGGGGAGACTGGACATATGAATGGAAAAAAATGGGTCAGAGCATACCAACTACACAGAAACCAGGTTTAACCCTTGAGCTGGAAAGAGATGGTGGCTTGGAGAGGGAGACAGTCTGTTCTTGCCTTGTTCTCAGTTCTCCCCAGGTTACCCCTTATGGCAGCTGTGATCTCCAAGTCTGACTCCTGCCAACCTTGGTTCTCACCAGTTTGGCTGTTCTTATATTTGATGTGCAACAGCACCTTAACATAGGGGGATTCTTGGCCCTTCTAACTTGTGTACATGAATGCAGTTCCTAAACTGCATTTAGCACCTATTCACCTTCACACTAAAAAATATGCCCTTATGTAGCAAATCAACATTACACTGATTTGGAGGGTGTTGTGTCCATCAGTGTAAATATGCAGTTTGTATTCATGTCCAGTTCTTTTCTTTTGTTTTTTCTGTATCTGTTCTTTTCTAAGCTGTGTTATGTCATTTTTATTGCAAAATAAAGGAAAGGCCTTTGTAATACACAAGGAAATGTAATTTGTTTTTCAGAGTGGACTTAAAGCCAGTGATTGATGATTTTCAGCAATTAAACTGTGCTACCTGTGAAATGGTAAATGTAAGATTTAGGAGGACAGGCAAATGGGTGAAAACAGAAAATATATTTGCAGCTTTCATGTCTTGTGCTACAGCATTCAGTATTCTGCCTATTTTATGTTTGAACAAGTGAGAAAATTTCACATACATGAAGCAAATCCTGTATACTGCGGAGAGAAATCTGATAGTCATTCTGCCTATTGAGAAGGAATGATTGAGCACCAAATGTCAGTATGCATTGTCTCAGGAGAAAAAAACAAATGAAAACGGTGGATACTGGGCAAGTTAGAAGTGATAGGGCTGTTGATAGAATCATAGAATCATTAAGGTTGGAAAAGATTTCCAAGATAATCTTGTCCAAACATCAACTCATCCCCACCATGCCCACTACCCATGTCTCTCAGTGCCACATCTCCACATTTCTTGAACACATCCAGGGATGATGACTCCACCATTCATTCCCTGGGCAGTGTGTTCTAGCACCTCAACACTCTTTTGAAGAATGAATTTTTCCTAGTACCCAATATGAGTCTCCCCTGGCACAACTTGAGGCCATTACCTCTTGCCTTATCACTGTTATTTGGGAGAAGAGGCTGATCCCCACCTTGCTACAATCTCTTTTTGGGCAGTTGTAGAGAGTGATAAAGTCTCCCCTGAGCTTCCTCCTCTCTAGATTCAACAATGGAATCCTTTGACAATGATGGTGGATTTTAGCTCCCTGGAGCTATTAGATTTCTTACTGTTCTCAGCTCAGAGGATCTTTACATAGCAGAAAACCATACAGTGATACTGAAGGTAAGTCTGTCAGATGAAAGTCTGTCAGATGAGCACAGGTAGGGGAAAGCCCAACCCTGAGACTATGCTTCTATGTAAGCACTGGCATACCTTGCCTCGCTGTCTTTTTTTGGAAATTTGCCAAGTCTGTTCTGATCACTGCTTTCCTAGTGTGAAAGGCCAAGAAAACAGCCCCCCAAGAAAACTCATTCTTTTCCTCAGCCTCTCTGCAGGGTTTATTAGAACGTACGTGTATGCACATTGCATTATTGAGCTATGCAGTGTAGAGTTTCTTCTACATATTTGAACAAGTTTGCTGGTCTGTGGAAGATGAATTTCAGCCATCTGAGTTGCTTAAAGAAAGTTAGATATATTTCCAAACTGTATATTAGCCAGAAGTCACCTAAAATTACATACTTGATGCAGACCTTGCTGCATGAAACCCTCTGACCTCTTCTACATTGCAGACAGCAACTGGATAAGCAGGGAAATCCCTTGCTTTAACATCTACGAATAGCTGAACCGCTTAACTGTCTGAAAAAGACGATGACCAAAACAAATGTCAGTATGTATAGTTAATTTTTAAGCACTCTGCTATAGAGCTGCATTACCACCAGCTAAGATCTTCAGCCTTCGTTTATATGCTTACCTAGCAACACATCATCTATGAAGCTCTGAGCTCTCTGGAGTCTTGGAGGTTGAGAGGATGTTTCTCTTGCTTTTGCAGTTCTCCACAGCCTGGTCAGCTTGAAGCAGGGGCATGTGCAGCCAGGCTGGAGAATGAACCCAAGAACAAAGCAGGGCAGGATGCAGTCTGCAAGCAGGATTCTTCCCACTGTGCTAACGTGTTTACTTTGTGGTACCGTAATTTTCTAGCTGATGAGCTGATCTAATTAGGGCCATTGCTATTAAATTAAAAAAGCATGATGATCTGACTGCATTTGGGAGACATAAAAACTACAATATCTGACATATGGGGATATGCACACCTTGGAAATATGGCATTTTATGATAAGTAGCAGTTAACAGCCAGGATGCTCTTGTTATGGGCCGAAGAAAGGCAACACCAAAAACATCTCAGATGTACTTGGAGTCATGACACAATCTTAACATCTTGTAATGTACTGTGCAAGTATTACTTTGAGATAAAAAGCAGATCTATATTTCATTTGTTACTGAGCTCTTTGCTTTGACAGTGAAGTTCAGTCATCAAGTGATTCTACAAATCTGCTGCGTTTTTACCACCATCAAACAGAAGGTCAGCAAGATAAAGACATCACACTGACTTTTTCACACTGGCAGTGGCCAAAACAGGACTTCAGGTGTGCTTCATTTTTGAAATTGGTTTTAATTTCAAGTGTTCAGCTTCCCTTATTCACAACATGGCAGTTGTTCTACATAAGAACTCCTTAAATATCTAATGTAGCCACCAGCTGCCATGGTGAGGTACAGGCCAAAAATTATAATAAGAAATTAGTTAATGGATAATTAGGAATGTCACATATATTACAGAAAGTTCAAATTTTCTTGTAAGATTTTCCCAAAATTTCTTTACTCCTTTCCTCTCCCTTCTCACCCTGAAGATAAACAGCTTTGGGATAATCTGCTTCTGTTTTATTGCTTGCAGAGAGCAGTTATGTGTTTTTTTCAATTTGATCTGTGGAGTTTTTAACCCTGCTTAGCCGAGCAACAGAAAAATGTATTTTTGTCCTGAGTTCTGTCTCATGTTTGCTTATAGACCCATTTTATTTTACTTTATCTGTTATTTTTAATATCACCTTCTCAATGTCTCTGCACTTTAATTGGTTCAATAAAAGAGACTTTATGTATGCCATAGAACAAGAAAGGTCACTTCTGATATATGTGAAGAATACTACAAGTCTAAACAATAAACATTTTTACTCATTTTTCCAGTTTGGATTAAAGAAACCTTCCATTCAGCTTCTTTCTACTTGCAACAGCAGTTTCATATTATTTCTGCCTTCTCTCTATTTTATCAAATCATCACTACAGCTGTCACAGGTGGTACTGCTGTAATCACAATTATTCAAATGAGAGGAAAAATATTTTTGGTCTAACAAGAAAACAAACAAATGAACAAAACTAAATAATATGAGAAGCAATCTTTATTCTCTTCCCAAAGAAAGATTTACTCACATTGCATAAGCAATGAGGCAGGTCACTGAGCTTTTCCTTTAATGTTTTTTTCAGGAAGGATTTTCTGCCCAAACACTTATTTCATTTGATAAATACAGTGGTGAAAATTGGTTCTTGCTTTAAGAGGGAAGTTATTTCTCCGAGATCATTTCTCTCCTCTTGCTGGAGAGGATTCAGCGGATATGAGGGATAACAGAGGGTTAATGGGGGAGGTTGAGCAGAAGCAGAAATGCTGTTGATTAACCATGCCTTTTACTCAGTACCTTGCAAGGGAAGTTCCCCCAATGCATTGATTTTGCCATTTGAAGACACAGATTGGTATACATAGAGGCAACTTAAAAAACCCACATGATTTTATGTAGAAACATGAAAACATAGGAAACACCACCAAGAGAGAAATTGCTCTGAACTGTCTCATCCTGAATTTCTTTCTAGCCACTAGTTTTTGTTCTTGTCAGCATTGTTACATTAACTAATTTTTCTTCTTCCCACAGTGACCCATCTCCAAGGATCTATTTGTTAAATATAAATGCATTAAATTTCATTTCAGACTTTCTTTTTACCAGTGTGAAAATGGCCAGAGACTTGGGTCTCATCTTGCTGCTCTCAGATCCTTGGCCAACAGCACTCTGGATAGTTCCATCTGCACCAAATATTATGGTGTAACACTACTGTAGGACCTCCTCTGAACCTCTGAGGAGGCCAATGGCATCTGAATGAGAAGCCTCAGAGCGTCATGGAGTATGGAAGTCTCAGTTTGCAGAGTTCAGGTCACATAGTGCGTGATTTCTCTTTTCCAGATTCCTTAATGACAATGTATGATAAAATATGCTGACTAAGGAAGATGGTGGAATGCATTAAAGATTTTTTTTTTAATGGCAAAACTGTTCAAAAATCTCCAAAAGATCATGGAAACCCAGGGGAAAGATAGATGGCTGAAAAAAAAACCCACCTAAGTTTATGATGATACTTGCAAATCAAGATGGATAAATTAGAGTACACAGAGAGGGGTTAACATGCCATCAGTCAAAGGTGAAACAGCAGAGAATCTGATGAAAGATTATCCTTGAAAAGTAGTAAGAAATAAACAATAAAATGTATAAATGCAAAACAGCGTGAGTTTATGGCAGTGAGGTATTCTGAAACAAACCTCATTGATTGATCCGGATAGCTAGAAAGATTTATAGAAGATTTTTGGTTTTACAGTGCATTTAAACTTATTTATAAAATTGTTTCTTAAAATACCTTTGTTGAATAAGTGAAATTGGATTAGGCACTGGCTAAATAATAGGTCTCAATATATAAATGTGAAATAATAAATAATAAATTTTGCTGTATGGGATTCTTCTGTGGATTTAGGGGTTTGAAAGTCCAAATTCCAAAACTGTTTTCACAACACACCAAAAAGTGCACTGGAGAACACTAATGAAAAATGAGAAAGAGATTTAACTTCCACATGTTAGAATGAGATTAATGCTAGAGTAACTCTCTTTGTTCTGGCACATTCATTTTTAAAAAGTTGATTTGAGACAATATTACAGAGCCACAAAAATGATGAGAGGACGTGGAGCAAATGCTTCACAATACAAAAGCTCAAAAACCTCAGTCTCTTCAGTTTATCAGATGGAAGAAGGAAAACTGACTCAGAGACAGTGTATAAATACTCTGATACAAACAAAAAAAGGTTCTCTAAAGGGCTCCTCTAGAATCAATACCTGGAAGCAGAAAGCCGAAAAATTAATCCGAAAAAATAAGATACATATTTTTAATAGCAATTTCTACTTAAGAAGATTATTCACAGGATTTTTTTTTTTCCAATCCTTAGGATGTTCATCAGGATTTGATGCCTTTGTAAAAAACTGCTTTTGTCAGAAGCAAATCATCATGCTCCAGGTAGAAGTGATCTACAATTAACCAGTGATAAAAAGAGCAGACAATCTGAAGGCCTTGAATATAATGAAGATCTGGGTGACTTAAAGAGAGTTTCTGTGCCTATAGTATTCAAATATGTATATATTAGCTACAAGAGTATAAAAGGCTGAATACAACTCAAACAGGGAATGAAATGCCCTGACCTCTCAAGGGGATGTTTACATAGAAGTAGCAAGAAACATCAGCCTCTCTTTCCACAGTTTCATAAAAACCAACTATTCAAAAAGATGAAAAATCAACGTTGTCTGTTGCTGCCACTGGGTGAGCGTTATACCCATAGTACAGTGTCAGCTCATCTATCAGTCAGCTGAAAAGACCATCAAGAACAGTCTTGAGCAGACTGTTCAAGTGTTCAAGAAACTTTTAGATGTTGGTCTAAGGGACATGGTTTAGTGGGGAAATATTGGTGGTAGGTGGATGGTTGGGCTGGATGATCTTGGAGGACTTTTCCAACCTTGGTGATTCTGTGATTCTATGTGTTCTAGGCATGCAAGTAGGAAGACCATGCCTCTCGGAAGACCGTGGAACATCACTGAGATGACCAATGCCAAATTTACATGGAGATGCAGTAGGAAAAAAAGATGAAAAAAGATGATTAGATGAAAAGGAAAATGTCTTTGGAGGTGTGAAATGACTGATTAACATGAAAACCTTGAGGCCAGTTTAGAAGGACATTGGATTTAGCAGTAGAATTACTGAGGGTCAAACAAACTCGTATTTATGTAAAGACACACATCACAGTGACTGAAGGAACATTTGTTTAAAAAAAAATTGATTTCATTTCCATCTTTCACCAGGAAACTATTCCTTATGAAGAAAGAAAAATGTGAGTCCTTTGCAAAATATGAGATTCATTCAATATCCACTCCCTCCTTGAAAGTCTTGTCACACCTTTTAGCTATTAATCAATGATCTGTAATATGGCCAGGCTTTAATCAAAGGGAACGTTATTATTCTGCAGGTAAAAGTGATTGCAACATGCCAAAGGGTGTTTGTTTGAACTTTAATGGATAAAGCCTAGAGAACAAGTTTCTTTACTGCAGAGAAAAAGCATTTATTTATCATGATGTGTGAAGCCATGAGTTTTCTTCATTTCCTTACGATTCTGACAATTTTCACAATTTTCAGATAAAATTATAGGAATAATCATAAAAAAGTCCCTGTAACCTTAGAAAATTTCCTGTGAGGAAAGGACAGACTGTTTTTATTTAGTAACTAAAAAAACAAACAAAAAAAACCAACAACAACAAAAAAGAAAGATAAAAATCCAGTTTTTAAATTCAAGTTAAATAAAAATCTTCCAAGGTTTTGTCTTTTCTGTGAGCACAAGAACACAGGGCATTCACTAGGAGATGTTTACATTCTTGTTCATGAGCTTAGGGACCTGAACAATTGCATCCCCAAAACGGTAGCTTCCTGCAATATTAACTGAGACATCTAAAGTTTCCAGCTTGAGGAAGCCAGGCTGGATATTTTGGAAGAAAGATCTTTCTCCAGAGATTTCAGGCACTTTCACTTTAGATCACAGCTATATCACTGACAATTTTATTTCCTCAGTTCCTGTGATGGTCTCAGTTGGTGAGTGCGAGCAAAACCCTTACCTCTCAGCTTATGAATTTCATGAAAAGTTTTGTTATATTTCAGTAGTGGACAAAGGTTCACAGAGAGCAATCAGAAATTACAAGAAAGAAATATTTACTGTGCTAGAATGTTAGAATATAATATGATAAATCCTGGTCGCAATTTAAGGAATTAAAAATAATTATGTGCAAAAAATAAATAACGATCTGAAAAACCTGCTTATTTCATTGCATTTCACCTATTTCACTCCTACTGAAGATTATCCTAGCACTGTATTATCTGAAAATTGCTTCTCAGACTCACTTGCATTTACCATGCTCGACTAAAGACTCCGTAATTCCCAGCAAAATGCTAATCTTGGCTCTTCTAAAACCAAAACTCATATAAACCCTCAAGAACTGACAAAATACCTATTTACCTGTATGGCAGCAGTGCTACCAGGTGATGTCAGGAGTTCTGAGCTATAAACATTGCTCACAAACAGAGAAAAAAACCACACTCTCCAAAGTACTTACAGATGAATTTGTCAAGGCAGAAGAAATAGAAAGCTGCACAGAGAAAAAGAATCTGGGGGCATCAGTCCACAGCCAGCTGAACATGAGCCAACAGCATGCCCAGGTAGCCAAGAAGGCCAATGGAATCCTGGCATGTATCAGAAATAGTGCAGTGAGCAGGAGCAGGGAGGTGAACATCCCCCTGTATTTAACACTGGTGAGGCTGCACCTCTAGTACTGTGTTCACTTTTGGGCCCCTTGCTACAAGAGGGGTCCTGGGGTGTGTCCAGAAGACAATGGAGCTGTGAGGGGTCTGCAGCACTGTTCTTATGAGGAGTGGCTGAGAGAACTGGGATTGTTTAGTCTGGAGAAGAGGAGGCTCAGGGGAGAACTTA